>OY804578.1:85804991-86144991 GCA_963680875.1 Bathymodiolus brooksi | reverse complement strand
TAATACAGTCTGACTAAAGAAAGGCCGATGGAGAGGTATTTAAATGAATTTCACATATGTATAATATATATTTGAGAAATAGGACATCTATTACCAGTATCTTGTCTGTTTTGTTATGGATCAGTTCATAATTGCTTAACAAGGTGTAATTTCCGGCTTTCAAAATTGTCTCCATTGACACATTTACGGAAATTGTCATCACAAGCGCTTCAAACTGGTAAGTCACTTTTTATTTTATTTTATCATATGTTTTGCATATTTTTTATGATATAATTTTAACTTCATAGTCAATATCTACATGTTATATATAAACTATAGTTAACGTTGTTGTTTTTTCGTTGTGTAAAAAAAGACATAAGTTTTTTTTTGTTATGCTCGTCACTGCAACATGACAATATTGTATAATATTAATGGTCATGTACTGATGGTTCATAATAGAAGTGTAGATTATATCCCTGGGGTTAAACTATAACAGGTTAATGAATTGAGGTTAATGAATTGGTTCTAGACGAAACATACGTAATCATAATGTATTGTAACTGTTTTATAAATACAAACGAATACTAGCGATATTGATAAAAAAAAATATATAAGATGAAGGTTTCAACTGAAAAGGCCTACAATAAAAAAAAATACGCATGTTTTTCGGAAGAAAAAAAAATAACTGGAAAATGAAATAGCTTATATGTGATGCGAAAGATTGATCAAGTTGGTTAAATTCCACTCAGTGTGTTAAGAGAATATACTGATTACATATAGCCTGCCTGCGACACTGGTCACACCGACAACGACCAGAATCATTCATACACTGGTGTATTTTTTTAAACCATGCGCAAGCTTCACTAACAGCCAGTTTTCAGATATGTCTATAAACCTCAATGTTGCACAAGATTGAAACATGCGTATTTTCGTTGTAGAAACCTGAATATCTATATTTGTAAACAACAGTATGTATTATAAACCATCAGTAAATCATTATTATAGAACGTTGACATGTTAGAGTGACAGATATAACATAAAACACAAGTATATGACAATGTTCGGAATAAACTTTCGAAAACATTACAATAAACTCGATCGTGATCGTATGGTAGTTAGATTTACAACTACATGTGCAATCAGTGCCTATCACCACTAAAGTTGTGAGTTCGAACCCCGTTCATGGCGAGGTGTACTCGATACAACATTATGTGATAAAGTTTGTCAGTGACTTGCGACAGGTCGGTGGTTTTCTCCGGTTTACTCCACCAATAAAACTGACCGCCTCGATTTAACTGAAATATTGTTGAAAGTGGCGTTAAAAACCATAAACCAAGCAACCAACCAATAATATGGGATTAATAAACGGAAAGCTCTATCGTAAGTGCTTTGACAGTGCGGAATGACGGATATTCTTGTAATACTTTAGCACTATTTGGCGTAGTCCGAGATTCCTCTGCCGTCCGACGGCTTTTTGTTCGACTTGCTGGAACCGTGGTGGGACGTCATATATAAATCCTTATATAAATCGCTTCACCAATCATTTTTCTATTCATTCATAACCATCTTACCCTCAGAAAGTGGTGTTACACACGAGTACAGCACGATTTTCACATTGAACCTATCAGTAAAATAAAGAAATGTTTGCATAGTTATTGTTCGAAACGTATGGTTCACTGTCCCTTTCAATGTCAATATTATTATGATGTATTGGGTCAAGTTATCAATATTTACAATGATATTGTTTACTCTATTAAATGGTGGTCGACTTCTAATTCTAGTGTACTGATTATTGACACCCTGGGGTAACGTACCTTGATTATTGACATCCTGGGGTAACATACACTGATTATTGACACCCTGGGGTAACGTACCCTGATTATTGACACCCTGGGGTAACGTACACTGATTATTGACATCCTGGGGTAACGTACACTGATTATTGACACCCTGGGATAACGTACACTGATTATTGACACCCTGGAGTAACGTACACTGATTGTTGACACCCTGGGGTAACGTACACTGATTATTGACACCTTGGGGTACCGTACCCTGTTGTCCTCAGGAGTAAGTGGTTTCCCTGATTAAATTGTCAATATATTCCAGTTTGGTGGCATACTGGCACTGCACTGTTAATGCACGCGCGGCATATTGGATTGGCCGACATATCCTCAACAGGGGCGGATCCAGGATTTCAAGTTAGGGGGGGGCGCACTTTAAAAAATTGCGCCGAGCGGAGGGAGGCGCGAACATTTTTGGGATATTTCGTGTGAAAAAAACACGATTTTACGCCAAAAAATCATATTTTTTCCAATTTTGGCCCCCCTCTGGATCCGCCCCTGCTCAATACCATTCCAGTTGCAATGTTGCATTTCATTGCTGTTACATTTAAATTTTACATGCCAAATTGTATGTGCTGATCTGAAGAGCCATATACACACTGTATAACATAACTGACGATTTGAGTATTGATTTTCGTAGACTATTACTAACTCAGTCTCTTGATTAACTCGAGTTTTGACATTGTCAACATCCGAATGGTTGGGTGTTATATTTCATGCTGCTTCAGGAAACTATCGGCTCTCTGTATATAAATTCCAAGTTTGAATATTTACATGTATATATACATAGGCTTATTCATGACACGATGAAGTACATCTTGACCGACCTTTACGGACCAACGGATGCAGTGATAAACACTCATGGTGGCTATGACCGATAACATTATATCAGAATAAGATAACTGGATTAATATAGATAAGATTTGAATACGTTTTTGTACAACGGAAAACAATTAACAAAAGAATTGCCTTACGGGGTATATGTTTTTAATCAAGCCCTGTGCCATGCTAATTTTAAAACTGACATCAGAAATTTTCAAATGATATTGACATCATGTTCAGTTTAACAAACGTAAATTCCACGGTAATTGTCTGGTAATAGTTTCTCCAAAAGATATAATTTTTTGTGTTTGAAATATCATGGTATGGTTTTTTTTCTCAAGCGAATGAATATTACTATAAATATTGCTGCCAGATTCAAATACGACCGAACAGCGTTCATTAAAAAATCAATCTAATTAGGGATTCATATTTCCAAGCGACCAATCGGTGATGAGCCTACTAAATATCTAGTTATCAAAACATGTTGCAAAGTGTTCACACGGATCGCTTCTCTCATATTCGATACACATCATAAAAACCCGCGTTAAATCAAAGTTGTCCTTTTCACTTTGTCTTATTTTACAAAATATGGAATATATCACGTTACAATTTAAGTATTCTGACGTTTCGTCGAGTAAACGACATTCATGACGTACCACAGGGTTTTAAAAGAGTGGCGCATGCCACTAGTGGGGCATGAATTGTTTACCCTTCCTATATATCTTTATTCTCATAAAGCCAATGTATAACAATGGTACAGAGATATAACAATAAAATCAAAATAACAACAACTATTTACAACATATATATAAATTAGGAGAGAGGTTACAAAGGATTAAGAGCCTGGAGGACAAACACCGGTATTGATAGCACTTATAAAATGACAGAGTTTCTTCAGTATTGGTTTTCTTTTACTTGACATAAGTTCAGAAAATTTGATAATATTATGTCTATATATGAAATAATTTAACAGTGACTGCTTACGTTTTTGGTTAAAATAAATACATTCAAAAATATAATGGTATTCATCTCCAATTTGGGATCTATTACATAATATACATTTACGATTTTCTCTTGGAATGTTCTGCCATCGCCCTGTTTCGATGGGGAGTTTATTATTTGTTGTTCTAAATCTGCAAAGCAAAATTGCATCTTTTATTTCTAAAATATTTAAATATTCTTCATATTTAAACTCTGTTTTAATTGTTTTATAATTTATGGCTTTAGGTGAATTTTGTACTAAAGAATTCCAATTTTGAAGAAACTGATCCTCTAATCGCTGTTTAATTACACATTTCAAATAATCTACATTGTCAAAAAGTTCTGTTTCCCATATATTGGGGAAGCCACACTCATTAAATATTTGTTTTACAAACAATATCCAACTAAACTGCATATTATGATTTTCATTCAATTGACGACATAGTCTATACAATATATTAGAATACTTTGTTTGTTTACCAACTATAAGTCTTGCCCAGTAACATACGGTTCTGATTTTAATATCAATATATATAGGGTATCGCCCTAGTTCACCATACACCATATAGCTAGGCGTTGATGTTTTTAAATTTAAAAGAATCTTACAAAATTTTAGATGTAATTTTTCCAGAATATCATTGTTACTAAAGCCCCACACTTCACAGCCATATAACAGGATGGGTTTAATCATTTTGTCAAATAGATCAAGTAGACATTTTATTGATAGTTTATACATTCTTCCCATTTTCAAAACTTCATACATAGCTTTTAGTGCTTTATCAGCTAGATGTTTTTTTGTTAAACTAAAATTTCCTGTTCTAGTAAAAATAATCCCAAGATAGTTGAAATTTTTAACTATCTCAAGATTTAGATTATCATAGCTGAAGCTCAAATTTTGTGGTAATCTCCCATTTCCAAACACCATTACTTTGGTTTTATCTGCATTTACTTTTAATTTCCACAAATTACAATATTCATAAAAAGCATCCAGTTGAGTTTGGAGATCATTTGCTGTCTCAGCTAACAATGCAGTGTCATCAGCATATAACAGAATAAAAAGTTTAAGGTAAATGTCTAAATTTCCACAAATTACAATATTCATAAAAAGCATCCAGTTGAGTTTGGAGATCATTTGCTGTCTCAGCTAACAATGCAGTGTCATCAGCATATAACAGAATAAAAAGTTTAAGGTAAATGTCTAAATTGTTTTCTATTTCATCTGAGATAGTTTGTAGTCCTGTAATATTTTTGTTTTCTAAAAAAGTGTCAACGTCATTTAAAAACAATGAAAAAAGAAAAGGAGACAGATTTTCCCCTTGTCTGACTCCATTTGCACAATCAAAGTATTCTGATATACAATTATTATATGAGATACAAGATTTTATACTATCATACATATTAATAATAACATTATACATTTTGCCATTGATTTTATTTAACATCATTTTATAGAAAAGCCCTTCCCTCCATACCTTATCAAAGGCCTTTTCGAAATCTATAAAGGCACAAAATAATTTCCTTTTTTTAAGTTTTATTATTTGGAAAAACGAAAAGAGAGTGAAAATGTTATCTATTGTTGAATAATTTTGGCGAAATCCGAATTGGTTTTCTTTTATAAGTCTGTATTCCTCAGAAAAGTTATTGAGTCTTGTATTCAGAATTGATGTAAATAATTTTCCCAAGCAACTTACAATTGTGATAGGCCTATAGTTCTTGGGTTCATAAATATCGCCTTTATTCTTATAAATAGGCTTGATTGTACCAATCAACCAAATATGAGGAACAAAACCCTTATCAAAGATAATGTTAAATAACTTCTCATAAATATTTATAAATTGATTTGATGTCGACTTGATGTATTCGTTTATAATTTCATCCTCACCACAAGCTTTTTCATTCTTTAATTTTTGTATACATTTTAAAATTTCTTCCTTTGAGATATAGGCGTTTATGTGTTCATTGATTGGTTCATTCTGTAGAATATTAACCTCTGGTAAGCCGTTGCTACCATCACAAATGTCTCTTGTATTCAAATTTTGAAAAAAATCATAAAGTTTATCAATTTCAATATTCGGTTGCTTCTTTCTTTTACCTTTGTTCAAAAGTTTCCAAAATTCTTTAGGATTGTTTTTACTCATATTGTGTATATCTTCTGAAAATTTCTTTCGATAATTTTTATATTTTCTGTCCAATGTATGTTTGTAATGTTTTTCAGCGTCAATCATAGCTAAGCGATTTTGTGTAGAAGTTGAACGTTTAAAACGTTTCTTAAGTTTTCTGTAGTTTTGACGTGCAAATCTACAGTCTAAATCAAACCAGGGTTTATTTTCTTTTTTGAAAGTATTATTCTTGTTTTTTTCCTTAACATTATAAGTTCCAAAAGTTTTTTGGCCAGATGTGACAAATATATTACATAAATTTTCTATCAATATGTCAACAGTATCTTGAGTAATCATATCTTTTTCTGTGCCACATAGAGTAAGCATATGTTCTAATTCTAACATTTTTTCAATATCAATATTGTTCTGAAAATGAATTTGTTTTTGGGGGTCCCATCTTTTAGTTTTTATTATATTTTCAACAGTATGGTTCCGAGAATCCACATATTCATCTTTGCTGCTTTGTGAAAAATTATCAGAAGAAAAACATATCGTAATAGGCGAGTGAACATCTGAATATAGCTTACTAGAATCAAGGATGTCAAAATCTTTGAATGATTTCAGCAAATATGGACTACTAATACAGTAATCTACTACACTGGCATTTCTACAAGTAAATCTTCCAATATTTTTATCCTTACCTACTCTACCATTCACTATAAATAGGCTATTACCTTTACAAAATTCTAACAACATATTTCCATACCTATTTCTTATCATATCCATACTACTTCGTTCAACAGGGAGAGACAATGATTCTAATACTTCAGTATAGTTATCGACATAATCTGAAATATTATTATTATTATGATTGTTGTCATCTAGAATAATAAAATCATCACAATTACTTGTCCTTGCATTAAAATCCCCGACAAGGCAAATATATTTCGAAATATTTAAAAGTGATAAGTATTCCTGTTGAATTTCATTAAATGCTTCGTCTGATGAGTACTTTGTGTATTCAGGAGGTATATAAACTACACCAAAAATTACCGGTTGGTCTAGTTTGAATAACCCCCCCTTACACTTAAACCACAGAACATATTTACAACTAGTTTCTTTTATTTCAATCATGTTCACTAAAGTGTCTCTATATCCGACCATAATCCCACCTGACCGACGATAAGCTATATTCTTTCGGTTTTTCATTATGAACTTAAAACCAGGAAAATTAATAACATCCAAGTCGTCAGTTTTTGTCTCGACAAAACATAAGATATCATGATTTCTAATCATGTTTTGAAATTCCGGATACTGCAACCTTGAATTGATCCCACAACAGTTCAAACTTAACAAATTAATACAATTATTATTAGAATCATTGACTGACCTATTGATAGTTATATCAGAAGTATGACTAGTATTTACAGTTATACATGTATCATTATAATCACTGACTGACCTATTGACAGTTATATCATTAGAATCACTGATTGACATATTGACAGTTATATGATTAGAATCACTGATTGACCTATTGACAGTTATATCATTAGAATCACTGATTGACCTATTGACAGTTATATCATTAGAATCACTGATTGACCTATTGACAGTTATATCATTAGAATCACTGACTGACCTATTGACAGTTATATCACTAGAATCACTGGTTGACCTATTGACAGTTATATCACTAGAATCACTGACTGACCTATTGACAGTTATATCATTAGAATCACTGACTGACTTATTGATAGTTATATCACTAGAATCACTGATTGACCTATTGGCAGTTATATCACTGGAATCACTGATTGACCTATTGACAGTTATATCACTAGAATCACTGACTGACCTATTGACAGTTATATCACTAGACTCACTGACTGACCTATTGATAGTTATATCACTAGAATCACTGATTGACCTATTGACAGTTATATCACTAGAATCACTGACTGACCTATTGACAGTTATATCATTAGAATCACTGATTGACCTATTGACAGTTATATCAGAACAATGACTAGTATTTACAGTTATACATGTATGACGAGACTCATCACTACAATCAACAATAGAATTATTACAATTACTTACATTTTGTTTATAATCAATAACAACAGATATATCATTAATTTTATAAAAATTATATATATTGTTAGAATATTCTTCTTCTACTTCAACTGTAAGTTCATAATCATTACCGTCTATTAAATTATGTAATATTTCTTTAGATTCATATTGAGTAACAACATAATTAATATTATTTATATTGTCAGTGTTATTTTCACTGTAAACTGTACATATATTATTATAGATAACTTTGTTATCACGGCATTTAACACAATTACAATCTTTTTGTAAATTACATAACAGTTCATTGGTTAATTGTTCTCCATGGCTGTGCTAATAATGATTACTATCATTCAATAACGGGGGGGGGGGGGGGGGGGGGGGTATCTGATGGGCGTGGACGCTTGTATGGTCTGTTGGCCTCCTTCGGTGTTGTCAAGAGCGAGTCACGGTATCCGTACTTCTTTGCTGATGTAGCATTTGTATTTTCGTTGTCATTTTCGTCTTGACAGTATAGCATTCCGTCGATAAATAGTTTGTCCCTTACTAGCACGACATGTTTTCCCTGTTTCCTAGCCTCTTTTTGAATTGGATACAGCTTCTTTCGTCTTTCCTCTATTGCATTTGGAAACTGCTCGTGAATACCGAAAGGGGTGTTTTTAAGCCATTTTGCTCGGTCGAGAACTAGTCTCAGATCTTTGTGGTACAAGAATCTCGCCACGATTGGTCTCGGTCTGTCATTTGAGCGTTTTCCGAATCGGTGCACGTTACCAAATTCAATATGATGTTCTATCCCGAGTTTCTCGTAAATAAAAGCCCTTAGTTTTTCCTCAACGTTCTCAGTTCTCTGCTCGAATAGATTTGTGAAAATAAGGTTATTTTTCATCGAGCGACATTGCAAGTCAAGAACAGTGTTTTGTAGTTTACGTACTTCATCTTGATCACTATGCTGTGATTTCGTATCCGCTATTTGTTTTTTCAATTCATCAAAGTTTGTTGATATTATTTTTATTTGGTCAGATTGCTTACTGATGTCTTGTGAATGTTTTACAAACTGTTCAGTATGTTTATTTATGAGATCATCTCGTTTGTCACTTTTATTTTTAACATCATCGAACATATCACTAAGAACCTGGCAACTAGTTTCTACGTGTTTTTGTGATTTTGCTGTTTCTGAAAATTTAAATTCAAGTTCTCTCATCTTAGCTGACATAAGAAGTAATTCCCTTTTTATGTCTTTAATAGAATCGACTGCCGTTTCTATAGATTTTAATCTTCCGTCAATAGATGATACTAGCTGCAATAACATATTCAAAATTACAGGTGTATTGGTATTGAGGTCTTCACTAGAGTCAAAGATCTTCTGACTTTCCAATAACAATTTTGATGTTTCTCCGAGTGACATTTCTATTTGGTATTGTTTGGCAATCAGTGTCTAATAAGATCAATAAGTGGTCACTCAACAAATGGTACGATGTTTTCACTGTTACACTTTTATAATACTAAGAACAGTTCACGTCTAAGTTTAAATTGTACACGTACTGTTTACTTGTAAACTGCTTGAAGATATTCAGATTTCCGCGGTCAAAGGTCAATTTCAGAATTTTTCGCGATGAATCCTCTATAACATTCAATCTGTACTGATATTGGGCATCAGGTTTGGAGCTACCCGGGGCTGAGGGTCCATATATAATACATAACCATTTTCAAAACTAGTTAACCGATAAAAGATGGTTAATTTGAAAGTTTTTACTACAACAAAGTTTCACCAACCTCCATCTTGACTAGCCAACTCACTTCAAAGCATCTGAGTTCACACCCGATTTTTAAAGGGCTCGTGTTGTTCGATCATTAGTTTTCGATGTAGTGTTTTGTAGACCATTGTTTGTCCTTTTGTCTTTTTTCCTTTGACCATTGTATCGTCTGTTCTTCGATTTACGGCTTCTGATTACCCCCTTTGGTTTCTTCAAATTTTTCTTGTATTTGTTCATTTTACAAACAAATGATTACTTGAAACTTTTGAGAAGACACATTTAGCTCAAATCCCTTGTCTAAATCACTTGTAAGACAATAAACAATTTTAAGAGCCTGTTTTACAAGTCCTAGTTTATATCAACAAGGAAACATGCACAGTTGATAAACTTCACCTTTCAGAGTATACAACGATAAGTATATGTGTTGTTGACATTCAGTGATATAGGCAATAAGATTGATGTTGACTTAAATAGACAGCTATTTGAAATAAAATACCTGTCCAAGTTTTACCTAAATACACAAGGTCATGAAATCTCTTCGGGCAATTTGTGAAATTTTCGTTATTATACACGTGGAATGCGATTATTTCTGAAGATTCTATTGGTTTGAGTAAGTAAGCTTTAAATTTAAGCTACCAATTACGCGAGTATATTATTTAAAGTACAATGTACTGTATATACATTTTTGTATATTATTTGTCTCAATTTAAATAATATTTACATGGTATGAATTTTAAGTATATCCTTGTCATCCTTGTCATCCTAAGTTTGAAGTGCATGCCTGTTGACAAGGTGTGTCGAATTTGATACTGAGTGTGCATATTGTATATTCCTTTAAATGGACTTTAAGATAGGAAAAATTAGTCGGATGTGTGTATATTGTTCGTTAATTTATTGGAATTATTTTCAGAAGAACTCACAGAAGAAATGCAGTACATGGTTGGTAACCTTACAGATTGCGAGACCAATCCTGCAGGTTATAAACTATGTTCACCTTACACGTGTGTAACCATGAACACGCCTTGTCGTAAGTTATTTTGGTTATTTTATTTTATTATTAAGAATTCCATGAAAGAAAAACTTTAAGATAAAACTAGGAGTTGTTGACTATTTATATTTTATTTGAAATTTTAAGTATTAAGGTTGCAATAAGGTTAGGTTTTGGATCAACTTGAATGAAATTTCACCCGTAACTTACTGCAAAACCCGGTCTTGCCTCTCCCATTATGTTTGGTAGTCACGACATAGCTATAATGTTACGATATACAACAAAAATCTAAATCAAATTCATGATGAGTATCTTTCATACATGAAAACGAGCTGTGCGACGACGGTCCACAGCCTGCAGGTAATCTTTGTTACTTGAGCGTATATATTCACCTATTTGCTCTCCTTATATTCGCGAACATTATAACAACTTACACGTATATGTTTAACATATCAAATGAGTCGTCACATTGTAGTTATACTACTCGTATATTGGCGACATATAGTATGTACGTGTGTATTTACCTTAGTAAATAGGTGACATATGCGTAGCGTATATTGGCGACATATACTGTGTATATTTACCATAGTAAATATGAGACATATGCGTTGCGTATATTGGTGGCATATACGTGTGTATTAACCTTAGTACATAAGTGACATATATGCGTAACATATTTTGGTGACATATACGCGCATATTGTGAACATGTACGCGTATATATGTTTTATGTACATTTATAAAAGCTCACTAATGAATGAATATATACTCATACAGGAGACACACTACACTATTCCTCTCAAGTTTATTAACTACAAACGGTGTAATTCTGCATCCAAATACTATGACCAAAAATATCGAAAACTTGAACTTATAAATAGAATGTCAATGTGACCGCGTCCTTCTTCACTCGGGACACACGTCATGTATATTCAACTCCACATATTTTGTTTATATGTGACATGCTATCTAATTTATAAATTATCATGTCATAAGGTACATTATCATTTTGGTAAATAGTTGTATTGTTTATTTTTTTAATCCTGGTGATATGGCAATGTGTAGTTTTTGTAGGCCTATGTCACTGATATTTTCTAATATTGACAACGAGTTTTTGGAATGGACAACACTTTAGTAAGTTTTGAAGCCGAGGTGACAAATATGTTCCGATGACTACGTTTCGTAAGAAAATGTTATGAATGTAAATGAACTTGAGAGACTTTACAATTTTGTACTTAAAAATAAATTAAAGTAAAGGAACAGCCACCTTATTCCTGTCCATGTTTTTTTTTTTTATAGCAGTTTGAAATTGTGTTTTTTATTTTTTAGCTTGTGGGCCATATGAATATACATGCACAAATCTAAGATGTATCCCCGACTCTCGTTTGTGTGACCTACATAATGACTGTGGCGACGACAGCGACGAACACATGTGCAACAAACAACTAACAACAGATGATATACTATCTCCCCCTGTGATGGTGGGCGTTGTGACAGGCTGTGTTGTGTTTATTATAATAATTGTTTTTGCTACTATTATATATTTAAAATGGAAGAGGAGGAAACGAAAAACAACAGGTAAAAACGGACGCATAAAGCAGATTTTCTCACATTATATAGCAATATTTGATAAATAATGCAATGTAGTAGTATGTATTATAATGAAAAAACAACAAAGCACATTTCTAAATTATCACAATTTACGAAAAAACAATCAGTCCATCGTAGCATACCATTTTCAGACCAATCGAGAATATTGTGTACAAAGATTCTAAGGATTATGCGTACTTAGCAAATTTCAAAAATATTTCATTCATATAATCTAGTGAAATTACCACCTCATCCAAGTAACTGACAAACTTTTATAACATTTAACTGTATCTCTCAACAGGCCAAAACCAGATGTTAGTGATGATAAGCACTAGATGATTGCACAAGTAGGTGTAGACCATACTACCATGCGATCGCGGCAACGGGATGAATTCAAAAGAAACATTTTTTTACATATAACAAGCAACTATTGATGTAACAAGTAATTTCAGTTTCTGATCTACAAAATTTGCATCAATAGTGTAATGGTTAGTGTGTTCGCCTCGAGTGCTGGGGATCGTGGAATCGACACCCGCTCAGGTCAAGCTTAAGACTATAAAATTGGTATGTGTTGCTTATCAAATAGGAGAAAGACTGGTTGAATTGGAAACAGGAAAATGTATCCAAATGGAGTGGCATGTCTACCCGCGGATTGTTGTTTCAGTGAACTAGCACAATGAAAATCCAACTTAACGTGTTGGTCTAGAACACAGCGCACATCTGTATCATCTCATCGAATTTAACTTGTTCTCGCCATGGCATAGCTGAAAAATGATTTAGCGTTAGACAACAACCACTTACTCAAATCTACATTTCGTTTTATTACATGGCATTTGTCATAGCACAGAAGGTTATTTCAGAAGTAAACAAATGTTCACGAGTTTAACTTCATCCTCCATGTTTAAGATGATAACCAGGTTTTTGAATTTATGGTAGCCACAATGGATTGCGCTGGTTATTGATGTATGTCGTCACTTTTAGCCATTTCCAGCTATATCTTGACTACCAGACTTATAGAATGGATATAAACAGAAGTTGAGTACTTGCAACATGTAGTTAAAGTGGCGAACAATTTGTTGGGCATTGGGTGTTTGTACTTGGTGCCATATTCAAGAAATGTGAAATATGGAAATACCGATTTGCTCTTAAGCCAAAATTTCATGTTGAAAAGAATTATCATGGTCAATACAAAAATTAATTTGTTTTTTACAGAGAAAACCGATGACGGCACAAACAACAAAGAGCAACACCTACACGAGAACAAAGCCTTGGTCACCAGTACCTCAATGGAAGATTCAAATGAACTACAAACACCAAAGAAAGGAGGGGACCAGACACCAGCTGGTTATCACACACCTTTCAAGGATAGATATCATGTACCATTAGACTTTGAAGAAGGATTATTATGTACCTCAACACCTAAACAGCCTCTCAGACAATTACTTATGACAATAAAATCTATTGACGATGTGTAATACTGAGAATAAAATTGGTACAACACACTTTTATATGATATTACATGATAAATAATAAAATATCACATCAACGTAATATTTACCCCACTGAAAACCATTATATACTATTTTACCTATAGTAATCAGTACTACCGACCAAAGTCCAATCCTAACGCCGCCTTCCCCTTTCCGTAAATACTAGCTAGGTATCTGGCACTATCACCCACCCATTAGTCAGTGTTTCGGCACAGACATGTTCTATTAGATATATCTATTATTTAAATTTACTGTCCCGAAATAATGTAATTAATAAATTAAATTATTTCGGGACAGTAAATTTAAATAATAGGTACCGGTATATCTAATAGAACATTAATTAATATTAATTACATTACATGTATTTAGGAACTCTTAATTACCTTTGTCAGTGCCGAAACACTGACTGACTACTGGGAGAACATACCCTCGGGGACTAATAATCCACCAACTGAGGTATCGACTCAGAGATAGTTCTATGTAAACGTTGATATCGAATTTAGTGCGAAGGACGTTTTTTTTCAGAATACATTCAACATGATGTAAGCTCGTAGCAATTTAAACCCTAACCATTCTCTGGACATTATTCCAGTATAGGTGTTGTACTTTGTTAATATATATATATCAGCCAAATCGCAATGTGTGTCGTAGATATGTGTCTTGTGTCCAATGTTGCATGAATCTCTGTCCATTGTTGATTGTCACTTCGGTTTTCTCGAACGTTTGTAAATTTATTCGATCATGTGATACATAAATAACTTTTTTGTCACCCAAATTTTTCCATGAAATTAAGAAAAGATTGAGGACAGCCTAAAATCATGACTGATAAATCTGGTGAGTTTTTGTGTGTAGGACTGACAGACCATACCAAGCTGCAGTTTCATTTGCTCCAGCAAAAACTTAATCGTTCAAGGAGTCTGAGTTCATTTGCAGTGAAGTTAGATCCAAAATTTGCGATAAAGATCATTTATTCAGAATACAATAAAATCATTATAAAACTGAATTGGACAATATACATGTATCATTACAAATAAAAAGATATAATTTGCAAAATACACAGAGATAAAGGGTGCAGGTGGGTGGGTAATTAAAAGATTGCACAAATTTCTGTAACTGACAAGATGGCGTCTAGCAGCATCAAGATTGATAACACAAGATTTTATTGATAACACTCAGACACATAAATGTGTTACATGAGGACATAACATATATACAGTATTACATCAAAAACAATTTCGAAACTGCCCAAGTATCCTTACATACGCAAGCCGCAAGTGTGCGCTTGTTCACAATTGGTCAAGAAATTTATCTACAGCCAAATGAATATTTGACCTGATCACGCGATGACCATGACGTCCTTGACTGCATGAGATCATGAAACTTACATAATTCCCTGATTGTCCATGCTGAAATTTTCCAATTTCAGATTGCAATGTTGATCAGAAATAATTACTGATTGAGTATCAAGTTGTGCAAAAATTTGCTGCCAAAAATGTTTTTATTTACAATAAAATTAATTTTATTTTCTCCTTCGATTCTCTCATACTAAAATAAATTTTATCTTTTCTAAATAAAGACAAACAAGGATATCAGGAAGAGTGACTCGCTACAACTTCTTTGTTGCAACGACCTTTATTATTATTTATTATTATTTATTATACAACAAATACATGTATAAAAGCAATACACCAATTAACATACGTTTATATAAATAATGTACAGACGTTACGCGCGATGTTCGAACGTTTAACCATAATTAAGTTTGCCGCTTTATGAAGACCGTGCAGCCAAGATAGAAAAGAAATATTACATTGAGAAATGTATATTTATGGAAAGTTTAAGTCCGTCCCCATTACTCTTTGAAATTAATTCCGATTTAAAATGTGCTATTTTGTTATTATAAGCCGTGAAATGTTGATTTCGGTGAAAAAAGTCGTTGTCCCGTGTAACATTTTACGTTACAAATAAAAGTTAAAGCCTTGTTAACGTTTTAATTTCTTGCCCGATTTCTTATTTTTTTTGCCACGAAGTGCCCAGAGTGGCAATCTTTGATGACATAACTTATGATGTCATTATGACGTCATTTGCCGATTTGCCAGGCAAGTTCGAGAACAGTTACATTGTGTCCCATTCATCCAATCACAACTCAAGACTTCACAAACAAGACAAAAATACAGCTTTATCATGAAAATTGATGAGTAAATAATGTAACTATCAAAATGTTGTTTTTAAGGAGTTCAAAATTTGAAAAGGACAAATAGAAAAAAGGCAAAATCCGAAAAAATATTTTATTTTCATTTTGGGTGAACAAAATGTCCCGAGTCCGATTTTTGAATAAAATAATGTAGGCAACCGTTTTCCGGATGGTTTTGTTAATAACAATTCAAGGCATAGAGCAATCAAAAATAAATGATGATTTTTCATGATGACCCGGTTTTGTTCCAAAAAAAATTACGAACAAACAGGAGGTTAATGTTATAGCAAATAAAAAAATTACAAGCCGTTACAACGTTTAAATTTTATATATGAGAAAAATATGTTATTTTTGAACATTACACGAAATGGACACTTTTGTTCTGTTTAAAGGGAAGCAACTACTACTAAACCGTGAAAAAGGCGTATTATTTTAGAATCAAGTCGGAAACTGGCAAATAGTCCACAGGCACTTGAAGTCCGGACCCCCCTTTTTCCTCATTTGGTCCCTCCCGCGATTATGGTATGGATCTTTGTCTGGAAGTATATCTTTGAACCATTTATCCATATGTTACAACATTTCATGTTACAACTCTCTCGTTCTAATAACTTTAGTTTTTAGGTCCAGCTGCCGTATTACTTATATATACATAAAGGTATGAAACAATCGTCAAAATACAAAGAGGGAATCCTCGCTTCGGCTCGATATTTTACAATAACGCGCTAGTTTTAAAAAGGAATAAAAGAATACAAGTTTCAACAAAAATACTGTTATTTTGGCAAAACTTTCAAAGAACAAGCACGAGAAGTACACGGCAGATTAAATCTAGGACTCTGTTGATGACCATTTTTTTTCTTCTTTTTTTTTTTTAAAAAGGGGGGGTGGGGTGGGGAGAATAGATGATGTTGTTAGGTATAGATTGGTTTGTTGTTGAAGATTCAAGCAGAAAAGCGAAGCTGGTTGTTTCCTTGTATGTTGTTGGATTTTGTTTTATGTACAATATACATGATGTACATTTACCTATATCCATTCTTTTTTTCAGGTAAATAACATAATTAGAACTTTTCATGAGTACTAGTATCACAACAAAGTTTAATCTTTAATTCTTTCTGTAGCTGAAAGAAATATTATGAAAATTCTGGTTTGAACAATACACACCTAAAATTGTGGATGTAAAGAATAAAAAAAAGGGGGGGGGGGGGTAATTACTCACAAAAATGTTTTTGTACCTAGACACGTATTATTTTTGGGTCTAATGTACTCTTTTTGGGGGGGGGGGGACACAATTTGTGTTGTATTTTTTTATTGGTTTATTGAAACATGAAGTACTAAAAATGCACACCTTCATGTTTTACTTATTTTAACTGTTTAAATCAAAACTGGGCATCAGAAATTGCATTAAGAGGGTTTTTTTTCTTGTTTTTTTATTATTATTTGGGGGGGGGGGGGGGTGATGAGCCTAGGTACAAAAATGTTGATCCCCCCCCCCCCCCCCCCCCCATGTAAATCAAAGAATATTTTGTTCTTTCCTATGTTTTTTGCAAAGGCCATTACAGTTGGAATTTTACACGTATCTCCCTAAACAGAAAAGAAATACAAAGAGTAGTTCTAATCCCTTTAATGCCTAAAATTTCTTTTGAGGCATATTTACATATACCTGTTTCTAAGGCAGAAGAGGGGAATTATGAAAGCTACAATTTACAAGGGGTTTACTTATGTACACTGTCTTTTTGTTGTTGCTGGGATAGGGGTTGAGGAGCGTTAACTCGTTTTTATTTTTTGATAAGCCTAAAAAGGAGATTTTTTGGCTTTATGATAACTAGTGTCCCTTTCTCTCTGATCTTTTCAGTGATCAAATGGTCATCCGTCAAATTTATGTTTGAAGTGCATTTTTCCATTTCAGACAATATTCTTACCATGTCACTAGGTTCGTCATTTTTTTTTCTGGTGCCTACATAACACATTGGCCGAAAAGGTTTACTTTCCACTTTTATTCTTATTTAAAACTCCCGCTTAATAGGCCTCTCGATACGAAATGGATTGGCCGTGCATAGCGAAGAACAAGCTAAAAAAGTTCCGAAAATCTTTCCGACCAATGAAATAGCGCGAAACAAAATATGTTCGGTTGACCTCCTGAATGGGCACGAGTGGAGGAAAGTTGGATGTGTCGTCGAGAATAAACTTGAATTTCGTCAATAAATATTTGTTGTTCGTACGTATAAACTAGATAGGAATGAAGGGAAATCATTTTTGAGACGAGGACAAGCGAAGATCCTTTTTAAAACTGGCGCGTTATTGTAAAATATCGAGTCGAAGCGAGGATTCCCTCTTTGTATTTTGACGATTGTTTCATACCTTTATGTATATATATATAAGTAATACGGCAGCTGGACCTAAAAACTAAAGTTATTAGAACGAGAGAGTTGTAACATATGGATAAATGGTTCAAATATATACTTCCAGACAAAGATCCATACCATAATCGCGGGAGGGACCAAATGAGGAAAAAGGGGGGTCCGGACTTCAAGTGCCTGTGAAATAGTCTGCGTCCACTATAATCCTTCGAAAATGTTTAGGATAGTTGATGACCCTAACCACGATCAAACATTGCCGTCATCGTTATAAGAAATATAAAATTATGCAAAAGTTCAATAAAACATCATTTAAAATCCGGCAAAGAACCAATATTGCTGCCAAACTTTATGGAAATGACACATATTTGATCCCTTTATTATGAAAAGTGTTCATGATCTCATCTGCATACACTAAAACTGAAGAACAAAATGGTGCCAATTAGAAAACCAAGATGTGCGCCATTGTGGAACATCCATAGCTATGAAACCCAAAGTGGAAAATAGTTTCAGCAAAATAAAAATCATTTTAAAATAAACCTCTTAATTGCAACTGTTTGTAATGCAGATGAACGGTAGAGACTCATGGCTTACCTACATGATCTATTGTTTTGTTAACTTTTTCTCGTCATGAAGATAGCTGTATGGTAGTTGGATTTATAACTACCTATGCAATCAGTGCCTATCACCACTAATTTCGTGAATTTGAACCCCGCTCAGGCGAAGTGTACTCAGTGACTTACGGCAGGTCGGTGGTTTTCTCCAGGTACTCCGGTGCTCTTCACCAATAACACTGACCGCCACGATATTACTGAAATATTGTTGAAAGTGGCGTTAAGCACCATAGCCCTAACCCTGAATATAGCTGATATTTTTCTCACTCGACTTTAAACAACTCTCAATTAATCAATCATATCAACAACATTGGACAAATTAAATGACAATGATTATATATTATACAACTTTCCTTCTTAGATTTTGAGTTATTAATTTTGTATATATACTTTTCCTATAGTTTAGAATTATTTTTGTTGGGCATATAATGTATAAATTGAGTACACCTCAATCTAAAAGGGCAGATTTTAGTACATACTATAATACAAATATATATATATATATATATATATAGTTTATCTGAATCAAAGTCCGTTCAACTGGGTGTTGTATAAAAGGTAATATTTTTCCAGATTAATAATTTGATAATTTTTAATCGACTAAAACAAGCCATTTGATTTATCGGTCTGTTTGGTGACTGAAAATAGGGAAAAAAATTCCTAAAAAATCAACGGGTTGTCAAATTTTCTTTTTAATTATATTTATATTAAGGACTTATTATTACATATTATAGGTGAATTTATCAAAAAAATTCATTAAAGAATAAAAAAGTTTGCCATAGGACTTAATTGTAAAATTATGTCATTTTGTCATGTAACAAACATGGGAGTAAATACTACTGAAATGAACAGCAACATGTGGTCAGTATTGACAAACAGCAAGTCAGCTGATTTCATCATTAGCATGTTACATCAGATGTTTACTACTGGCCATACCAAATATGGACAATATTCAAATTAGATTTACACCTGTTCAGGTAAAAATCAATAATGATGATACATTATTACATAACTGATTGTGGAGCATTTAAAGTACATGCAAACTATCCATTCCCTTTATGTGCATAGAGGTTAATAATAGAGAACAAAATTACCTGAAAACGTTGTTTATTCTGACCAGTACATATCAGTAGTTTCACCCTCACTGTCATGATCCCCATCTGAATCAGTGTCACTATCACTGTCTAGATTTATAATAATTTTTGGAATTTCCTCTATAATGTGGTCAGATTTCCAATATTGTGGTTCTATTTTGTTTTCAACATGAATGCAAAAGTTAGTCCACTTTTCTGGGGTTATGGTTTTAAATCCTTTTATTATTAAGTCCTTTACATCATTAGTTTTAAATGGTCAAACTGTTTATCAATTATTCAAAACATCTTGAATCTTTAGCCTAATATGGCATTCCCATGTGACTGAAATTAGCATAACAACAGACAGGAAAGAACAGGTAAGGCTGTTCATTATAATGGCAGCCTCCTTTACTTACAATCTGATTAAATTAGTATTGGGCCCTATGGAGATTTTTTTTATTATTTGAATTTTTTCTTTGACAACTTTTACTCAGATATGTATTGAATAATGTGTGCCTAAAATGTTAAAAAGAGCAATAGAAAGCAAATCCCTGATTTTTAAATAATTTTTTCCCCTATTTTCAGAGTCACCAAACAGACTATACTACAAAATAAGAAGTAAAGTTTTACTATATACAGAAAATATACTCCAGTGCAGGTAAGAACATCAATGATACACCTTTAACTCTTACATATAATATGCCATACTATATACAAAAATACTATAATCAGGAGCGTAGATGAGGCTTAATTATTTTTGACGAGATGCAAAATGGTGCGATCTGGGGCCATTTCAGGGTTTCATATAACATAGAATCAAGCACAATTTTAATGACTGATAGACAAGAATATCTTAAAATTGTCAAAAATGTGCCCTTCGTGTCTTGGCAGATACGAACACTTCCATTGCTTTGTACAAGTCCACTTCAAAATCTCGGTGAATATGCATCAATGCCAGAGAAAATAGCCTGTCATTCTTCATAGCCGAACTAACACAAGTTTTCAAACGTCTCAGTACACTAAATGACATTTTAGCAGTAGCGCTTGCTGCTGGCATGTTTAACAAAACACATAATATTGTATCTATAGAAAGATAGAGAACTGGATTTACAGAATCTAGTGTGGTACAAAGTAGGGCCTTGAGAGGGGGTTCATCCGGTGCATCGGTACGGGGCCCGGAGAGCCAAGAAAGGGCCCGTGAATCTCTGAAGTGCCCCATGGACTTAGCCATTGACGTTTTATTTTGATTTGTTCATTATTTTTTTGGTATTTTCAACTCAAATCCACAATTTTGAGAGAAGTTTCAGCCTGTCCTCAGGCCCTAAAGCAGTTTTGTTCTGTCTTGCAATATTTCTTTTGGAGGCCCTATCATCATAATTCTTTTTTCACAACCTATAATAAAATGAAATTTTTTTTATCACACTGTCGGAAAAGTTCCAAAAATTCAATAGAAAAATCGTAGAAATAGGCAAATTCGATATCCCTAACACACATATACATGACCTCTAACACACATATACATGACCTCTAACACACATATACATGACCTCTAACACACATATACATGACCTCTAACACACATATACATGACCTCTAACACACATATACATGACCGCTCACTTTCCTGACTTAGTACAGGTACTTCAGTAAAAAGTGACGGGGTTAAACTAGTTGTATTATAACTTGCCATTGTATTAAGAAATACCAGTATAGCCACATCTCCTCTGAACTGTCGATCGAGGAAAAAAGATAATATAATAGACAGGTAGCATGTACATCGTACTTGATAAATCCTAAATTTGGTTGTTGTCAGTTGCATATTATTTTAATTAACAGCAAAATAATTAGATTCCGGACGCCCGTCAATGGGATTCGCAATTAATATTTCGAATGTACAAAAGCGACATCCGCCCAACATGAAAACAGGACAGATTGATGTACTTGATAAAACATTCCCTTCCCCTCTCCCCAACATGTGAAAAAGAGAAATATCCTTATGTGATTTAAATACGTACTAACTGCATTACATGTAAACTGCATGATGCTGTTTGATAAAGACCTTTAACTGGAACAGGAAAAAAAGAACACCTGAGTGAAATAGTGTTGTAATTAAATATCGTATACGTGATGTATAAGTTGGAAAGAATGTCAATGTTTATTTTGAGTGATTGCAATTTTTACTCATCTGCTGGAGAAGTAAGCGGTACACAGGGTATATGAGAGGGGGGGGGGGGGGGGGGGGGGTGAGCCGGTACATCGGTACGGGACCCGGAGAGCCAAGAAAAGGCACCTGAATCTCTGAATCTCATTGACATTCTATTTTGATTTTTTCATTATTAATTTTTTTGTTTTTTCAGCTCAAATCCACAATTTTGAGATAAGTTTCAGTCTGTCCTCGGACCCCAAAGCAGTATTGTTCCGCCTTGCAAAATTTCTCTTGGAGGCCCTGGTACAAAGTGTTGACAAATTACGTTTTGTAATGGCCCAGCTTGTTCGCCATCTGGCAACCTCTCTCCTCTAATGACAAATCAATGTCAGCATGGTATGCCTCGTATATTGAAGCGACATAATCATTAGTTATTTTAAGCCGTTTTCCGTAGTAAGGAGACGTGATTCAGGTTCTGTAATCAAATGGTCCAAAAATGGATAGTACAAAGAAATTCGTGAATACTGTTTTGGCGCTTCCGCGGTGTGATTGACTCTAATAGTCTGTCTACCACATCAGATATATCAAATGATTTGGCTAAGGTAAGTGTTGACTGATACAACTCATCCCAAACCGATTCGTCCTGTCGTTTAATTAAACTGTTAAAAGTAGCAATACAAATATTATTATTTTAAATTTTATTTCCTAATTATTTTATAACCTGACGATGTGCACGCCATGGCGTGACAACGTATATGCAGCTACGCCTCTGATAATAAACTAGAAATAATAATCTTGAATACTGAAACGACTTTAGTTGTTTTTATAACGTCTATTGCATTTCATAATTTTTGTAGAAATATTTACACAACAAGCGAAATTTTAATGGGAAAAAGCGAAATAAATCTTTCGAATTTTCGTGTTGTCGCTAACATATTTCGACTTTTCGCTTTTTCACCCTAATTAACATGCATGACGAAAAGTCTAAATGGTTACATCCGGCTTCCATAGGAAGTCCAGTACAAAAATTTTGATGGGCAAATACGCTTTAGTAAACAAAAAAATAAATAAACAACAACAACAACATTAAGCGGAGACTCCTATGTTCATATAAACCTGTATCATTGGAAATGTCCTTGGTGTGGCCATTGCGCCTTTCAAAACTGGACCCACATCTGTTTTAATTAATACAATGATGTGTACTCTCCATAGCATTTCCCTATATGACATTCCTGGTTTTAATCAAGTAGATGGTGTCATTTCCTTTTGCAATTTTAGGCTTCAATTCCAATGACGGATAGGAGCTTCGTCTTGTGTCGAATGAAACCGTAACGGCACAAATCTATGAATCAAGATTAGCTCTACAGTAGGACTTAACGGCACAAATCTATGAATCAAGATTAGCTCTACATTAGGACTTAACGGCACAAATCTATGAATCAAGATTAACTCTACAGTAGGACTTAACGGCACAAATCTATGAATCAAGATTAGCTCTACAGTAGGACTTAACGACACAAATCTATGAATCAAGATTAACTCTACATTAGGACTTGACGGCACAAATCTATGAATCAAGATTAGCTCTACAGTAGGACTTAACGGCACAAATCTATGAATCAAGATTAACTCTACAGTAGGACTTAACGGCACAAATCCATGAATCAAGATTAGCTCTACATTAGGACTTAACGGCACAAATCTATGAATCAAGATTTGCTCTACAGTAGGACTTAACGGCACAAATGTATGAATCAAGATTAACTCTACATTAGGACTTAACGGCACAAATCTATGAATCAAGATGAGCTCTACAGTAGGACTTAACGGCACAAATCTATGAATCAAGATTAACTCTACAGTAGGACTTAACGGCACAAATCTGTGAATCAAGATTAGCTCTACATTAGGACTTAACGGCACAAATCTATGAATCAAGATTAGCTCTACAGTAGGACTTAACGGCACAAATCTATGAATCAAGATTAGCTCTACATTAGGACCTAATGGCACAAATCTATGAATCAAGGTTAGCTCTACATTAGGTCTTGGCGGCACAAATCTATGAATCAAGATCAGCTCTACATTAGGACTTAACGGCACAAATCTATGAATCAAGATTAGCTCTACAGTAGGACTTAACGGCACAAATCTATGAATCAAGATTAGCTCTACATTAGGACTTAACGGCACAAATCTATGAATCTACAAAACATACACATAAATCTGAAGATCGAGTAACACGAACCGCACTGAAAACCGGGGGTGAATTCAGATGCTCCGGAAGGGTAAGTAGTTCCTTTTCCACTTGTGACAACCGTCGTGTTAATCTAGCTACAAACCCGGTGATAAGTCAGAAACGCGTCGTGTGCACTAAATTAGATATTTACGCTTTTACTATGCAATTGTAAATGACAAACTAGTCCCGTTCATTAAGGAACCAACCTTTTATTTCAAGAGGTAAACATGCTAAACTTTCTATTGATTTTAACACGTATCAGCTATTTGATGCCTTCTTGTACACGTAGCCCTAGGTCCACAGATAATCTATTGATTTTAACACGTATCAGCTATTTGATGCCTACTTGTACACGCTTTCTTAGGTCCACAGATAACGAGCTTTGTTTGTTTGCTGTTTCTTTGATACAAAAATAAGTAACCAGTTACATACATATATTCGACATTTAATCGGGAATTAATAACCAGTTACTTAATTGACACAGAATAAGGAATAAAAAACCAGTTACAGTAATGACACAGAATAAAAAAATAAAATAACCAGTTACAGTATTGACACATAATTAGGAATAAATTACCAGTTACAGTATTGACACATAATTAGGAATAAATAACCAGTTACTCATTCGACCATTGAATCGGGAATAAGACATACGTGCTAGCTTGATGTTTCTCTTATGTTAAAGTGTAATATAATACCAACAGAGATGTTTATCTGGTCTAATTGAATCTAACTGATTTAAAATGCAAAGAAGCAAAATAATGAAATTCGGCTATTGGTATCGTGTAATCCGTGGTGAAACAAACAAAACAGCTAAAAACCTGATAATGTGCCCTTAATGTGCTGTTGCTCTTTAAAGACCTGTTCTAATTATATGCACTATTCATTAAAAGGAGAAATTGAAACTTCATTGACAGTTATTTGTTATATACATGTGCCTTTAAAGACAAGTTTGATTGTACAATTTTGCACATTTGTATATAATATTCATTTTTGATAAATCATTAATTGTTTTGTTATACTAAGTGTATTCCTCAATAAATATTTACATATCTTTATTTTTTTTATTTATCTAACATTCCTTGCAGTTTATATGTTTATTTGTTACAACAAGCCATTCACTGTTTAAACTTTCCTGTCGTTATTTTGATTTTGCCAGTGTCTAAAACCCTTCTTCACCAGGTACTGTAACCTAGTTTTTACTATGTATATGTTGTGTCGTTGTTAATATACTGATGTGTCTTATGAGGCTAATGTAAGAGATACCGTCTTCCTTTAACAATGAAACTAAGAAGATGAATATAAAATACAAGCTAAAAGGATTATTATAAAGATTACAATCGGAATATACAACACAATATCAATAAAATATAAAATCCAATTAGAATGAACAGCATAAACACATCACAATCTGGATAGACAACACACTAGTGGGACATCAAAGCTAATTAGAATGAACGGCATAAACACATCACAATCTGGATAGACAACACACTAGTGGGACATCAAATCTAATTAGAATGAACGGCATAAACACATCACAATCTGGATAGACAACACACTAGTGGGACATCAAATCTAATTAGAATGAACGGCATAAACACATCACAATCTGCAGACAACAGACTAGTGGGACATCAAATCCAGAATGAACGGCATAAACACATCACAATCTGGAGACAACACACTAGTGGGACATCAAATCTAATTAGAATGAACGGCATAAACACATCACAATCTGGAGACAACACACTAGTGGGACATCAAATCTAATTAGAATGAACGGCATAAACACATCACAATCTGCAGACAACAGACTAGTGAGACATCAAATCCAGAATGAACGGCATAAACACATCATAATCTGGATAGACAACAGACTAGTGAGACATCAAATCCAGAATGAACGGCATAAACACATCATAATCTGGAGACAACACACTAGTGAAACATCAAATACAAACCAGAGTGAATGGTACAGAAAAACAAACTATTCGGACAGCTAACACAACAACGGTTAAATATGTAATAAAAAGTAGAGGTAACAGAACAAAAACACACAATTTAGACCGACAACATATAAAATAAAATATAGATGAACGGTACAAAAACACATTTCGGATAGACAACACAATATCACTGAGACATAAAATACTAATTAGAGGGACAATTATGACAAATCGCAATCCGAATAGACAACTAGCGAGTCATAAAAAACCAATTAAAGGTAGTGATCCATAAAAAAAACAATTAAAGGTAGTGATCCATAAAAAAACAATTAAAGGTAGTGATCCATAAAAAAACTATTAAAGGTAGTGATCCATAAAAAAACAATTAAAGGTAGTGATCCATAAAAAAAACAATTAAAGGTAGTGATCCATAAAAAAAACAATGAAAGGTAGTGATCCATAAAAAAAACAATTAAAGGTAGTGATCCATAAAAAAACAATTAAAGGTAGTGATCCATAAAAAAACAATTAAAGGTAGTGATCCATAAAAAAAACAATTAAAGGTAATGATCCATAAAAAAACAATTAAAGGTAGTGATCCATAAAAAAAACAATAAAAGGTAGTGATCCATAAAAAAAACAATTAAAGGTAGTGATCCATAAAAAAACAATTAAAGGTAGTGATCCATAAAAAAAACAATTAAAGGTAGTGATCCATAAAAAAACAATTAAAGGTAGTGATCCATAAAAAACCAATTAAAGGTAGTGATCCATAAAAAACCAATTAAAGGTAGTGATCCATAAAAAAACCAATTAAAGGTAGTGATCCATAAAAAAGACAATTAAAGGTAGTGATCCATAAAAAAACAATTAAAGGTAGTGATCCATAAAAAAAACCAATTAAAGGTAGTGATCCATAAAAAAACAATAAAAGGTAGTGATCCATAAAAAAAACAATTAAAGGTAGTGATCCATAAAAAAAACAATTAAAGGTAGTGATTCATAAAAAAGACAATTAAAGGTAGTGATCCATAAAAAAAACAATTAAGGGTAGTGATCCATAAAAAAACCCAATTAAAGGTAGTGATCCATAAAAAAAACAATTAAAGGTAGTGATCCATAAAAAAAACAATTAAAGGTAGTGATCCATAAAAAAACAATTAAAGGTAGTGATCCATAAAAAAACAATTAAAGGTAGTGATCCATAAAAAAACAATTAAAGGTAGTGATCCATAAAAAAAAACAATTAAAGGTAGTGATCCATAAAAAAACAATTAAAGGTAGTGATCCATAAAAAAAACAATTAAAGGTAGTGATCCATAAAAAAACAATTAAAGGTAGTGATCCATAAAAAAAACAATTAAAGGTAGTGATCCATAAAAAAAACAATTAAAGGTAGTGATCCATAAAAAAACAATTAAAGGTAGTGATCCATAAAAAAACAATTAAAGGTAGTGATCCATAAAAAAACAATTAAAGGTAGTGATCCATAAAAAAAACAATTAAAGGTAGTGATCCATAAAAAAAACAATTAAAGGTAGTGATCCATAAAAAAGACAATTAAAGGTAGTGATCCATAAAAAAAAACAATTAAAGGCAGTGATCCATAAAAAAGACAATTAAAGGTAGTGATCCATAAAAAAACAATTAAAGGTAGTGATCCATAAAAAAAACCAATTAAAGGTAGTGATCCATAAAAAAAAACAATTAAAGGTAGTGATCCATAAAAAAAACAATTAAAGGTAGTGATCCATAAAAAAAACAATTAAAGGTAGTGATCCATAAAAAAACAATTAAAGGTAGTGATCCATAAAAAAACAATTAAAGGTAGTGATCCATAAAAAAAACAATTAAAGGTAGTGATCCATAAAAAAACCAATTAAAGGTAGTGATCCATAAAAAAACAATTAAAGGTAGTGATCCATAAAAAAAACAATTAAAGGTAGTGATCCATAAAAAAACAAGTAAAGGTAGTGATCCATAAAAAAAACAATTAAAGGTAGTGATCCATAAAAAAGACAATTAAAGGTAGTGATCCATAAAAAAAAACAATTAAAGGCAGTGATCCATAAAAAAGACAATTAAAGGTAGTGATCCATAAAAAAACAATTAAAGGTAGTGATCCATAAAAAAAAACAATTAAAGGTAGTGATCCATAAAAAAAACAATAAAAGGTAGTGATCCATAAAAAAACCCAATTAAAGGTAGTGATCCATAAAAAAAACAATTAAAGGTAGTGTTCCATAAAAAAACAATTAAAGGTAGTGATCCATAAAAAAAACCAATTAAAGGTAGTGATCCATAAAAAAACAATGAAAGGTAGTGATCCATAAAAAAAACCAATTAAAGGTAGTGATCCATAAAAAAACAATTAAAGGTAGTGATCCATAAAAAAACAATTAAAGGTAGTGATCCATGAAAAAACAATTAAAGGTAGTGATCCATAAAAAAACAATTAAAGGTAGTGATCCATAAAAAAAACAATTAAAGGTAGTGATCCATAAAAAAACAATTAAAGGTAGTGATCAATAAAAAAAACAATAAAAGGTAGTGATCTATAAAAAAAACAATTAAAGGTAGTGATCCATAAAAAAACAATTAAAGGTAGTGATCCATAAAAAAAAACAATTAAAGGTAGTGATCCATAAAAAAACAATTAAAGGTAGTGATCCATAAAAAAAACAATTAAAGGTAGTGATCCATAAAAAAACAATTAAAGGTAGTGATCCATAAAAAAACAATTAAAGGTAGTGATCCATAAAAAAAAACAATTAAAGGTAGTGATCCATAAAAAAACAATTAAAGGTAGTGATCCATAAAAAAAACAATTAAAGGTAGTGATCCATAAAAAAACAATTAAAGGTAGTGATCCATAAAAAAACCAATTAAAGGTAGTGATCCATAAAAAAACAATAAAAGGTAGTGATCCATAAAAAAACAATTAAAGGTAGTGATCCATAAAAAAAACCAATTAAAGGTAGTGATCCATAAAAAAGACAATTAAAGGTAGTGATCCATAAAAAAACAATTAAAGGTAGTGATCCATGAAAAAGACAATTAAAGGTAGTGATCCATAAAAAAAACAATTAAAGGTAGTGATCCATAAAAAAACAATTAAAGGTAGTGATCCATAAAAAAGACAATTAAAGGTAGTGATCCATAAAAAAAACAATTAAAGGTAGTGATCCATAAAAAAGACAAATAGTGGTAACCATACCCTACCCCTCCCCCTTTTTCCCACACACACAATCTGGACAGACAACACAACACCGGTTAACCATAACATACCACTTAGAAGGAACGATACAAACAAGATCACACTCCAAATAGACATAACAATATGAGTAAACTTAAATAATAATAAAAAACACGACCCCCATACAAGCAACTTTAACTGAGATTAGCTGTTCCTCCTGAAAAGTCAGCTTCTTCTGTTTCATGAATGGCATTCATCATGAAAATCACATTTGCAAAGTAAGTACTTTGTACAAAATGGATTAAATGATACAAAGTATTAACAGTTAAAACGGGAAAGCGTCTGAAAGATACGAGCATTCTCGTAATGATAGACCAACAAAATATTATAATAAATATGAACATGAGACTGTTGTTTCTTTAAAAAAAAACATCAAAATGTTCAGCACCATGAGCAGCTCATTACAATGTATGATTCTCATCTAATATGCATGAATAGAAAGTTTCTGGTAAAACGGTCAATGGTTTTAATATTTATGACTAGAAAATTATTTATTCAAATACATATTCATTGTAGGCTTGCAGATTGCTTTCGATTCCTTTTCAATAACTTTCGTCCTTATTTTGTATCACCAAAGGTAAATTGTACATAGCAGTACACATCCGTCTGTCGTCCGTTGCTGAATGTTTACAATAAAGTCTTGTAATTTTCTCCATCCTTTGTCATCGACGTATTTAGTAGTATTCTCTTCTCTGTAACATAAATAGCAACATTGGTCTTTTCTTTTCTGATCTCTCTATTGTGGAAATTCCATTTGATCATAAGTACTTGTTAACGGTCATGGTTGGTTCAAATACACCTTTCCTTACTATCAGTCATAATCAGACTTGAATTATCGTAGATTTCACTGTTTCATACTCTACATGTTCTGTACGATCGTCTGAAATCTATATATTTGGCACATGACCATAGCACACAGCCAGGGCCGTCTTTACAGCATCATAGGCCCCCAGGCAAAGTAGTGCGTTGGGGCCCATTCTTACACAACCACTCACAGGAATAAATCTGTAATTGCCGATGAAATTAAACATATATTTATTGTATTGGTACTTCCAACAAAATCAGTGTATAAGCATTTAAAAACATGCCATACATAACATACATAGATTAGCACTGACCCCATGTGATCGTGCCCCCGTGCAACCACCCATGGGACCCATGCGTTAAGACGACACTGCCTACAGCCCTATTAACAAAGCAAGAGACAAATCTTTTGTAAAGGATATGATTCGGAATGTTTGCCTTGCAACGGGTGACCAGCGGTCACTCATAACAATCTTGTTAATTTGGGGATTGCTTTAAAGTACCTTTAGCTTACACCGAAACTGGTATTAGCTATATAAGCTCATTTACGTCCAGTCTGAAGAGCGAGGTGTCTAGTTGATTTTTCTGGCACAAACAGTGGACACGGCTTTCGGAGGTCTTGTACCCAGCAGTGGATAAACTAGCCAATATTTCTGTACCATTTGGTTCAATGGAAATACAAACGTAGTAATCAAAGCATGATCCAAGGAAATGCAATAAGGAAGAATCTCATCCAAATTGTTGATTCTTGTACCAGTTTTTCAAAAGATGTTAACATTTATGTCATTTGTTAATAGGTTACATTCCAGAGAAATCGAGGTAAACATCCGGGTGAATTTTGGCTATTTACAACGTATAATGTTTCAGGAAGTTATTTAACTTGTCTGTAACTTATCTTATTTTTGAACAAGGGCTAATAAATACAGGTAACTTATTGAACTGACAAACTACATGTATTAATTTATTGATGATCTTAATAATCAAGCTTGTGTTTCCCCTTTAGACACTTTGGTTTACTCGCCAAAGGCTTATTTTATTTGGCTTTTTAATCTTTTGACTACGATCGTACCTGACGAACGTTATTCCAGAAACGCGACATACTTCTTTAAATTGTTTTTATTTTATATATTTATGTTTTGTTTCTAATTAATTGTTTTTTGTTTGTTTGTTTGTTTGTTTGTTTTGCTTGCTGTATTTCATTGTGGTGGGGTCAGGGGTTATGTCATTTCAAAGGAAGTAATAGTAGACATGGTATCTATGATTGTGCAATAACAATACTGAAATCACGTGTGCAGTGTTCAGTCGGTTTTCCCTAAAACATTTACCTATGAAAGACTTCCCAGTGTGCCCATGCGTTAAGACGGCACTGCCTACAGCCCTATTAACAAAGCAAGAGACAAATCTTTTGTAAAGGATATGATTCGGAATGTTTGCCTTGCAACGGTGACCAGCGATCACTTCTAACAATCTTGTTCATTTGGGGATTGCTTTAAAGTACCTTTAACTTACACGGAAACTGGTATTAGCTATATAAGCTCATTTACGCCCAGTCTGAAGAGCGAGGTGTCTAGTTGATTTTTCTGGCACAACCAGTGGACACGGCTTTCGGAGGTCTTGTACCCAGCAGTGGATAAACTAGCTAATATTTCTGTATCATTTGGTTCAATGGAAATAAAAACGTAGTAATCAAAACATGATCCAAGGAAATGCAATAAGGAAGAATCTCATCCAAATTGCTGATTCTTGTACCAGTTTTTCAAAAGATGTTAAAATTTAAGTCATTTGTTAATAGGTTACATTCCAGAGCAATCGAGGTTAATGTATCATAAAATATTGCCCTCTATGAAATAGTGTCCATGAGACAAAATTTCATAGGAAATATCGTCCATGGACAAAATTTCATTAAATTTTATAATGAAATTTTGTCCGGGACAATATTTCACTTTGAAATATTGTCAGTTGCTATAAGATTTTGTCCATTCAATGGACAATATTTCATGTAAAATAATGTCTACAAATGGAAAACTTACCCATTGAGAAAATGTACTAAAGAAATCTTTTGAATAAATTCCATCTGTGAAATTCTGAATATTAAATGTTACCAAACTTAAACGGCACAATATAGAAATAAATACAACAAAATATGGAATGCGAAAAGTATTTAGTAATGAAATGTAAATATATCATACAAATTAATCAATATTTGTTATCGTCATATCTAGTAATATTCAAAAATGCTGTTCTTCCTGTCCTTTTTTTCATTCATATAATCCAAAAGGTGTTTATACTCCTGACCCTCCATTATATGTACTTAGATTTGCATTCAATCATTTAGAAACTCTATTGTAATAAGTATTCAAAAGTATAATAAAACATCTTAATGACTTGAATATAATTTCCTTTGAAAGGACAAAATTTCATGATAATCATACATGAAATTTTGTCCATAAATTATTTCCCTTTTAAAGACTAAATTTCATAGTGAATATCCATGAAGTGTCGTCCAAACAGGGACAAAATATCATGCGGAATATTGTCTCAACAGGGACAATTTTTCATAAACTAGGACTACATTTCATATTACAAATCTATGAAATGTTGTCCTAATGGACATTATTTCATAGGACATTATTTTGCGTTACATTAACATCCGGGTAAATTTTGGCTATTTATAATGTTTCAGGAAGTTATTTAACTTATCTGTTAGTTATCTTATTTTTGTACAAGGGCTAATAAATACAGGTAAGTTATTGAACTGACAAACTACATGTATTAATTTATTGATGATCTTAATAATCAAACTGTAGTAGATATGGTATCTATGATTGTGCACACAGGCACTTGGGTCCAGGATATTTGTTTTCTTTTTATCAATAAAATGTGCATCTACAACGTATATGAACCCGTTTGACTTAATGTGCATCTACAACGTATTTATTGAAGTCAAACGGGTTCATATACGTTGTAGATGCACATTTTATTGATAAAATTGAAGAAAACAAATATCCTGGACCCAAGTGCCTGTGATTGTGCAATAACAATAATGAAATCACGTGCGCAGTGTACAGTCGGTTTTCCCTAAAACATTTACCTACATTTACCTATGAAAGAAATTATCTTTAGTAGTGAAATTGATATTTAATAGTGCCGTGACAATCAGGTAAAATGGAAAATTTAATGGACCGAAATACCACACGGCTGCATTGGATATTATTTTGAAGAAAAAGACATTTTGCATCGATTTAGGCAATGTCGTCGCATTCTAGTATGGTGCAAATTTTCTATATCCGGAGTCAAAGGTCAAATCTAAGAATGAAGACATTTTCATTTTTTCATACATTATCCGAAATATCTTATCTAGCATTCGCCACTGCTTAACGTACTTCATACATATGGTTGAGACAGGCATTGAAAGTGAGATTGTTGCGGTTACAAAAGTCTGACTTTAAAAACATAACTGAAATATGCGCCTAATTAAAAAGGGGGGACAACATTCACAAATCGATATTAATGCACGTATATTTTCACCGCAAGTCATTGAAATTTCTTAGAATTATACAAAAGAATAATTCAATATATGTATATCTTTTCTGGAAAGTTTGAACCAAATTCATAGAGAAACAAGAGAAAAATTACGACAACAAGAACAAGCATCTAAGAAGATTTCACACCAAAAAAATGACAAAGTCCATATCTCAATTTTAAGTATTGAAAAGACAAAAAAATGAAAATAACTAGTTTATTACTACATATCATGTATATTAAAGATTTGCAAGATAAATCTGATTAAAATGTATATGAATAAATGAGAAATCTGCATTGCCGTGTATACTGTCGCCATGTCAGTAGGCTTTGCGTCTACGATTGGTGGATATCCAACGGCTACAAAATCTGGTTTATGGACGGAAAGACCAGTCCAGAATGGCACGACTTGTTGGAGTTTATTGGTAAAGACTGGCAGTTCGATTGGCCGTCGGGACAACATGCGGAGCAGCACCCAAGCCTTATCAGTCTCGTTTTTCGTTTGATCGGAAATTGTTCCTATCAGAGTTATTGGGTCAGGATACCTTGGCGGACCATGTCTTTCATTAGGTTTACGGTAAGGTAAACATGCCATGAGTGATGTGGTTTCCTCTGTCATGGAAAGTGATCGGTCTTGACCTCGTTTAATCTTGGTTAAACTGATTTCTGAAGTTGGTGTATGATCTTGCACCACCTGAAAAACTGCTCGAGCCATAGAGTGCATATTATTTTTTCCGTCTATGGTTTCTGTATTTAGGTCTATGTTGTCAGCGCCTTCTTGAATAAAGTCACCGCCGAGTGTTTTAGGACTTATCCCGTAAGGAATGCAAGACACTTCAGTTTTTGCTATCTCATGGTTTGCAGCACTGGTCAAAAACTGTCTCACTTCAGTGTAAGAAGCACAAATACCAAATGCATGACGGGTTTCAATTAAATGTTTAGATCCGTACCCATGGTAAAGTTGTAGGGTCAATCCCAAATTAAATGGAGTGAAGTTGTTTTTGTGCAACGATATTATCATTTCGGCTACAGCAATACATTTCCTAGCTTTATCGTGTGACAACGCGTTGTAGTCACTTTCAATATGAAAACAGTTGGCATCAACCAACCATGAAAGGAAGGTCATAAGAGAAGGCGGAATGAATTGTAATGATCTATGATGAGAAAGATCAGATGGAGAAGGATATAAATCTTTGGAAATTTCGACTGCGTGTAAAGAGCCACGTAATACCTTCGCAGCATCATGAAGAATCTAATCTTCCTGCATATCAGGGACATCTACGATAGAAGCTTCTAACTCTGAAAACTTGAGGTCTGCTTTCAACTTACTTGCGGCACGAATAGCGTCAGCAACTGATATCGAACTACTGAAAACTATATTTGATTGACCTTGTCCCTTTTGACTTTCGATCACAATAGTATCGCCGTAATGATTTTGAAGCCTTGTCTGTAATTTGGCAGTAGAATACTTTGTCGATAAACCATCTGGAAGCAAGGAACAAAATTTATCTAACAAGGAAGACATAGTAAACGCTTTCTTGTTCTCAAAAAGGTCATGGTGCAAAATGTCTTAAGAATTTTTTGAATGCAATATCATGTTCCGACTCCTTTTTAATTGTAGAGTAATTATCAGCACTATGTTCTTTTTTCCACTTCAGCAAATAATTTGTAATGCATGCCGAATGATACTGCGCTTTTTCCTGGACATCATCAACGGTCAAGAGGCTCAACAAATCATAATCAAACTTACCTCTTGCGGCATTTAAAATGTATTTGACGCGTTCACTACTTTCAATGCGCTTAAGTTTTCTATCTTTCTTGATAGCCTTTTGTCTACAAAAAATACAATAGTCCCAGTTTATTTGTGGCAAGGTTTTAGAACGCGTCTTCATAGTAGACACTGAAGCGTCATTACTAGTGTTGCTACATTCTGGAACATCGCTGACAAACCGTTGTAAATTTCTTTTACTTGTATAGGCTTTATAACAAGACCTATGATACTTTATTTCATTTAAAGGAACCAAGCTCAAAGAATTAAATTCGTCATAGAGGCGACGATAAACATCATCTTGTCGCTTATTGATCGCATCAAACAGAGTATCTCTTCCCATAATTCCCAATGGCTTGTGTTTCGACATTTTGTCAGCAAAGAGTGGGCACATTTAACGGGACTGCACATTTTCCGGATTAAGTATTCCGATTTGGTCAGTGTATTATTTGTGCCTTATAGGAGCTTATTTTCAACAACTGATATTCTGCTTTAAATAACTCCTACACGAAAACCATCACAAAAAAATGAGATATTAAACTGAATTCTTGTAATAAGCACATAAATTATTTCATTGAGAGACAAGTTGATTTCATAGTAATTTCATTTTCAACGACACGCATTGCAATCAGGGGTGTGTTAGACAGGGGAGCGACACCATGCTCGGTACGTATCAAATTTACAGAATGCTAGTAAAGTTTAAAAAAAAGATGATAAACGTTTAATTTCAAGTTTTGATTGACAAATTTAACACACGTAATATTACAAATAAAGTTTCAATTCATAGCGAATTATATTTTCCTCGTGAATAGCGTGGAACAATTTTAAATGGAATTGAAAGGTGGTGGAAGGTCACGAAAATTGACCCTCAGAGAATAATCTTAATTCTAACTGCTAATTTTCTGTTCTTTATTTACTTTGTTATTTCAAATGAAAGATAAGATATAGTAGTCTCAATTTAATCAGAAAAGAGTTTTCATTTTTGTCAAATATTAAAAAAACAGTATCGCAAAGTAGACATACTTAGAAATGTGAAAATGCGATTAACCCCAAATGTCACGCTCTCCTAAAAAAAACCTGCACCATGAGAAAACGCGACGACAGGGCTAAAATGGTACTTTGATGTATACTCTTTCATCTGGGAAAATTTCAGCCGTGTGGTAATCCGGTACATTAAACTCGAAAAATAAGCGTCTTTTCTCGATTCGTCACTGCACTATAAGGTATGTTATTTGTTTTAAACATAATGAGTAGTTATCAAACTGTACGTTCTAGGACACTTTTTTCTATGTTAATCCTATGGGAGTGCGGTTAACCTCCCAGGTTTATAACGTCACATAATTAGGTGGTTAATTAATTAATATGTGTTAATAAGTGTATTGCAATTAATCAATATGTCTAATTGGTGTATTGTAATTCATTTGTGTATCTAATTGGTGATATTTTGTGCATCATGTCTATATTTAAATCACCTAGGGTTCACTGGAGGGCCATAGGTACCCGATTTGTGGACACCCCCTTTTTTTTTTAAATTGTAATTCATTACTTTTGTGACGTCCCACAAAAGTGATGAATTAAAAAAAAAATTAAAAAAAAGGGAGGGTCCACAAATCGGGTACCTATGTGGAGGGCATGTGTAGATTATGAAAACGTAATCCACACTTGTTGTCGGATCACCAGAGCGTAAATTTACTTGTTATGACATGTCTATAAATATACATTTTCTGTCCAGGTGAAAGATGTAAGCAATCTGCGGGAGATAATAATTTTGAACGCCGAAGTCATACAATTACTTTTATTATTATTAAATAGTATATAATGAGAAATGAAATGGTATAATATAAAAAAATAATGAGAAATGAAATATATATATAATAATTTAATTGAAATTAAGAGAAGTTTAACCACAAGATAGATTACATTGTATATATGACAGAAAATTCTAAGGTGACTAATCATATTACTGACTGACATGATTGTTTAAATACGACACAACTGTAATGTGACCTTATACAATTTGGTTCGGTGATCTAACCAGATGCACCATGGAGGCTGTAATAGCTCACCTGTAGAAAAACAATCACTATACACAGAGACGTGCCAAAAGTATTCGGTCACTGTGATTTTTTACTATATATTTCATGTAAAACCACATTTTTTAAAAACATTATTCCAAAGTCGACTCTTGTTCGATTTTGATGATTTTTTTACCAACAAAAACAGAATTCAATGTAATTTTAGCATAAATTTATAATCTATAATTTTTATGAGTTCACGATTTAAACACAAAACAAAATTTTGAACATCAAAAATACAATACAATAATAATATATTTGAAGACAAATAATTTAAGTTTGTGTTTAAATCATGAACTTTTAAAATCTGTGCTCCCAAGAAATTTTAAAATAATCACAGAAAACTACGTACGTTCTCGCTTCTGTTGGTAAAAAATTCATCAAAATCGAACAAGAATTGACTTTGGAATAATGTTTTAAAAAATTGTGGTTTTATATGAAATATATAGTAAAAAATTAGTGACCGAATACTTTTGGTATGTCTCTGTACCTGTAGAAATTATTAATATTCAAGATGACACTTACAAAATCTACTTTGCCTCATGCAAGCATTAACCGCAGAATGTTGAACAGTGTTAGTCCCATATAGCTGAATATTTCCCTGTAATAATATAACAATTTTTATGGATGTCTATTGCACAGATTTCTATTTTTTTATGTGGACATTTTTAAAAAACTGATTGGAGGTTCTTTCGGTCCTTACTATGAATACCATTTGGTTTTGATTCTTTTTTTTCTTCTTACAAATGGATCGTAAGGACTAGATGGAATTCATCTCTCAAAATTATTATTATATGAATACATAGAATACAATCTCTTTTCAAACAAACTGTTAAGGCAAACTCAAACAAGAGTTCAGTGACCAGAAGTTGCCAAACAAGAACATCAGACATATACCATTATATTATTATAAGTCACATAAATAAAAATATAGCCTTGAATATTTTAAGTTCAAATGAAACGAACAACATTAAATGTATTCGTCAATTGAAAATTTTACTGAAAATGCCGAAATATTCGTTAAACAACTCACAATAATGTACTACAAGTTTATCCCAACCCATTCCAATGAAAAAATTAGAAATTGTGACTATTTTAAGAAATGTCTATTTTTAGTAACAGATGTCATCTTTGACGTAAGACATGGCTACTGGATATAATTTTAAAGTAGACCACCCAATGACCAATTCTGCCAAGAATGATTCGTGCGTTCAGAGGAATAGTCTTTTTAAATGAAATTTGTTCAAATAGATTTGCATAATCTGCAATAGTTTTCGAAATTTTACAGAAAAAACAGAATATCTGTACTCTTTAACCTGCAGTCTGAATTTGAATCCATTTCAGTGAAAAACACAGAAATTATGGCTATTTGAGTAACAGTATCTATCTTTGATGTAAGATGCAACTGCCGGATACAATTCGGAAAGAAAACAATTCAAGGATCATCACTGCAAAGTTTGACTTACTTTTGAACCAGTGGTTTAAGATGAGAAGTGTTTTAAATGAATGTTGTTCAAATTAGACTTACTTGCATATTCTGCGAAAAAGGACAAAATTACCATGTTACGGAATAAACCAGAATATATCTTAAACAATTCATTTCAATATATCCCCAGTCTTAATTTCAACCCAATCCAGTGAAAAAATTTAACTTGTAGGTATTTTAAGAAATTGTTCGTTGTTCCTTTATTCGTATGAGGCAGACTTCATAGATGGGCTTCTCAAGAAAAACGAAAAGAAACTAGCCCGATCCTTTAATTTCACGTTTCGCTATATAGATGATGTCCTTTCACTAAATAATTCTAGATTTGGTGATTTCGTTGATCGCATATATCCCATTGAGCTTGAAATAAAGGATACCACAGATACAGATACGTCTGCTTCATACCTTGACCTACACCTCGAAATTGACAGTGAGGGGCGGTTTAGAACGAAACTTTACGACAAAAGAGATGGATTTCAATTTTCCCATTATGAACTTTCCATTCATATGTAGCAACATTCCAGCAGCACCTGCATATGGAGTATATATCTCTCAGTTGATACGATATTCCAGAGCTTGTGGTTCCTATCAGGATTTCCTTGATAGAGGGTTGCTGCTAACAAGGAAGCTACTGAACCAAGGGTTCTTCTTAGTTAAGTTGAAGTCATCACTTCGAAACCACGACTTGGCTGACCGTTATGGAATATCTGTGTCACAAATGACCACGGATATGTTCCACTTATCGTAAACACTTCCCGGTCCTTTCCTCGTTCATGACTTATCACCGGGTTTGTAACTAGATTAACACGACGGGTGTCACTAGTGGAGCAGGAACTGCTTATCCTTCCAGATCACCTGAGTTCACCCCCTGTTTTAGTGGGGTTCGTGTTACTCGATCTTTAGTTTCATATGCATGTTTTGTTGATCGTTGTTTGTCCTTTTGTACTTTTTCTTTTGACCATTGTGTTATTTGTTCTTCGATATATGGATTCTGATTGCCCCTTTGGTATCTTCAAACTCTTCTTCTAATTTTAGTAACAGTGATCATCTTTGAGGGAGGCCGGGCTGCAGGATATAATTTTGAAAGATGACCATCCAAAGACCATCCATGCAAAAACAAATTTAATTTGGCCCATTAGGAGATATATCAGCAGAAATTTGACAAAATTACAAATAATAAGAATAAATACCAAACTATCTGTTAAACAAATATCTTTTTAAATGGATATCCTGTTTAAGTTTCAGCCCAAATCCATTGAAAAAAGTAGAGCTTTTGGCTATTTCAAGAATTTGATATTTTATGTAACATCTTTGATGTAGGGCGACGTTAATATGACTGGATACAAGTTTTAAAAGATACCACCGAAGTACCATCCGTGTCAAGTTTTATTTATTTTTGACCATTGGTTTCAGAGTAGAAGATTACAATGTGAAAGTTAAGGGAAGACGGATGCCACCTGTGAACAAAAGCTCACAATCAAGACTTTGATATAATTTGGCCAAGTGGTTTCATAGTAGAAGTGTCTTAAATGAATGTTGTTCATATTATACCTATTATTACCCTTTGAGTCGCCTAATGAGAGTTTGTTTAACTTTTCGTTATTCTTAACACGACGGGTGCACCTGAGTCCCCCCCCCCCCCCCCCCCCCCGGTATTTAGGAGGGTTCGTGTTACTCGATCTTTAGTTAAATGCTTTGTTGATCGTTGTTTGTCCTTTTGTACTTTTTCTTTGGCCATTGTGTTGTCTGTTCTTCTCCGATATACGGATTCTGATTGCCCCTTTGGTATCTTCAAACTCTTCTTATTTTAATTTTTCACTATTTGAAAAGACTATTCTATATAGGAATAGCTAAAGACCACACATGTGTAAAACAAAGACGAGATAAGATCCGTTTAAAAAAAAACTCGAGCAAACAAACAACAAACAAAACATTCATCCTCGTATCAATTATTGCGTTTTCACTCTCTAGGTCCTGGGTTGCTTGTCAGTACTTCCTTGATAATTTAATATTAGAATTTCATTTCGCATATATTCATGTCTTTTGTTTTATTTTTAGACCATAGAAATAAATATGGAGGACAACTCTTTCCTATACGTGTAAGTATTATTTCTTTGCTCATGTCATATATAGTTCCCTCTATACGTTTTATACGTATGAAATCAACTATTAACTGACTGAATAGTCCATAAACTATTAACTGACTGAATAGTCCATAAACTATTAACTGACTGAATAGTCCACTTAGATTTGGTAGGTTTGGTGTATTACTAAGTTGAGTTCTTAGTAATGTCATAATCACTACATATGAAAATAAAAACACCACATACAAAGTTAAAATCAGGACATAAAAAGCTAAAAGCAACACATACAAAGTCAAAAGCACAACAGACAAAGTTAACAGCACAACAGACAAAGTCAAAAGCACCACATACAAAGTTAACAGCACCACATACAAAGTTAAAAGCACAACAGACAAAGCTAAAAGCACCACATACAAAGGCAAAAGCACCACAGACAAAGTTAAGAGCACCACATACAAAGTTAAGAGCACCACATACAAAGTTAAGAGCACCACATACAAAGTTAAAAGCACAACAGACAAAGCTAAAAGCACCACATACAAAGGCAAAAGCACCACAGACAAAGTTAAGAGCACCACATACAAAGTTAAGAGCACCACATACAAAGTTAAGAGCACCACATACAAAGTTAAGAGCACCACATACAAAGTTAAGAGCACCACATACAAAGTTAAGAGCATCACATACAAAGTTAAGAGCACCACATACAAAGATAAGAGCACCACATACAAAGATAAGAGCACCACATACAAAGATAAGAGCACCACATACAAAGTTAAAAGCACCACATACAAAGATAAGAGCACCACATACAAAGTTAAATGCACCACATACAAAGATAAGAGCACCACATATAAAGTTAAATGCACCACATACAAAGATAAGAGCACCACATATAAAGTTAAATGCACCACATGCAAAGTTAAAAGCACCACATACAAATTTAAAGGCTCCACATACAAAGTCAAAAGCACCACATACACAGTTAAGAGCACCACATGCAAAGTTAAAAGCACTATATACAAAGTTAAAAGCACTACATATAAAGGCAAAAGCACCTCAGACAAAGTTAAGAGCACCACATACAAAGTTAAGAGCACCACATACAAAGTTAAAAGCACTACATGCAAAGTTAATAGCACCACATATAAAGTTAAAAGCACTACATACAAAGATAAGAGCACCACATACAAAGTTAAAAGCACTACATATAAAGTTAAAAACACCACATACAAATTTAAAGGCACCGCATACAAAGTTAAAAGCACTACATATAAAGTTAAAAGCACTACATATAAAGTTAAAAGCACTACATACAAATTTAAAGGCACCACATACAAAGTTAAAAGCACCACATGCAAAGCTAAGAGCACCACATACAAAGTTAAAAGCACTATATACAAAGTCAAAAACACCACATACAAAGATAAAAGCACTACATATAAAGTCAAAAGCACCACATACAAATTTAAGACCACCACATACAAAGATAAGAGCACCACATATACAGTTAAAAGCACCACATGCAAAGTTGAAAGCACCACATACAAAGATAAGAGCACCACATGCAAAGTTAAAAGCACTACATACAAATTTAAAGGCTCCACATACAAAGTCAAAAGCACCACAAAAAGCACCACATGCAAAGTTAAGAGCACCACATACAAAGTTAAGAGCACCACATATAAAGTTAAGAGCACCACATACAAAGATAAGAGCACCACATACAAAGTTAAGAGCACCACATATAAAGTTAAGAGCACCACATACAAAGATAAGAGTGCCACATGCAAAGTTAAGAGCACCACATACAAAGTTAAGAGCACCACATACAAAGTTAAGGGCACCACATACAAAGTTAAGAGCACCACATACAAAGATAAGAGCACCACATACAAAGTTAAGAGCACCACATACAAAGTTAAGAGCACCACATACAAAGATAAGAGCACCACATACAAAGTTAAGAGCATCACATACAAAGTTAAAAGCACCACATACAAAGTTAAAAGCACCACATACAAAGTTAAAAGCACCACATACAAAGTTAGGAGCACCACATACAAAGCTAAGAGCACCACATACAAAGTTAAGAGCACCACATACAAAGATAAGAGTGCCACATGCAAAGTTAAGAGCACCACATACAAAGTTAAGAGCACCACATACAAAGTTAAGAGCACCACATACAAAGTTAAGGGCACCACATACAAAGTTAAGAGCACCACATACAAAGATAAGAGCACCACATACAAAGTTAAGAGCACCACATACAAAGTTAAGAGCACCACATACAAAGATAAGAGCACCACATACAAAGTTAAGAGCACCACATACAAAGTTAAAAGCACCACATACAAAATTAAAAGCACCACATACAAAGTTAAGAGCACCACATACAAAGTTAAGAGCACCACATACAAAGTTAAAAGCACCACATACAAAGATAAGAGCACCACATACAAAGTTAAGAGCACCACATACAAAGTTAAAAGCACCACATACAAAAATAAGAGCACCACATACAAAGTTAAGAGCACCACATACAAAGTTAAGAGCACCACATACAAAGTTAAGAGCACCACATACAAAGTTAAGAGCACCACATACAAAATTAAAAGCACCACATACAAAGTTAAAAGCACCACATACAAAGTTAAGAGCACCACATACAAAGTTAAAAGCACCACATACAAATTTAAGGGCACCACATACAAAGATAAGAGCACCACATACAAAGATAAGAGCACCACATACAAAGTTAAGAGCACCACATACAAAGCTAAGAGCACCACATACAAAGATAAGAGCACCACATACAAAGTGAAGAGCACCACATACAAAGTTAAAAGCACCACATACAAAATTAAAAGCACCACATACAAAGTTAAAAGCACCACATACAAAGTTAAGAGCACCACATACAAAGTTAAAAGCACCACATACAAAATTAAAAGCACCACATACAAAGTTAAAAGCACCACATACAAAGTTAAGAGCACCACATACAAAGTTAAAAGCACCACATACAAAGTTAAGAGCACCACATACAAAGTTAAGAGCACCACATACAAAGTTAAAAGCACCACATACAAAGTTAAGAGCACCACATACAAAGTTAAAAGCACCACATACAAAGTTAAGAGCACCACATACAAAGTTAAAAGCACCACATACAAAGTTAAGAGCACCACATACAAAGTTAAGAGCACCACATACAAAATTAAAAGCACCACATACAAAGTTAAAAGCACCACATACAAAGTTAAGAGCACCACATACAAAGTTAAAAGCACCACATACAAAATTAAAAGCACCACATACAAAGTTAAGAGCACCACATACAAAGTTAAGAGCACCACATACAAAGTTAAGGGCACCACATACAAAATTAAGAGCACCACATACAAAGATAAGAGCACCACATACAAAGTTAAGAGCACCACATACAAAGCTAAGAGCACCACATACAAAGATAAGAGCACCACATACAAAGTGAAGAGCACCACATACAAAGTTAAAAGCACCACATACAAAATTAAAAGCACCACATACAAAGTTAAGAGCACCACATACAAAGTTAAGAGCACCACATACAAAGTTAAGAGCACCACATACAAAGTTAAAAGCACCACATACAAAGATAAGAGCACCACATACAAAGTTAAGAGCACCACATACAAAGTTAAAAGCACCACATACAAAGATAAGAGCACCACATACAAAGTTAAGAGCACCACATACAAAGTTAAGAGCACCACATACAAAGATAAGAGCACCACATATAAAGTTAAATGCACCACATACAAAGATAAGAGCACCACATATAAAGTTAAATGCACCACATGCAAAGTTAAAAGCACCACATACAAATTTAAAGGCTCCACATACAAAGTCAAAAGCACCACATACACAGTTAAGAGCACCACATGCAAAGTTAAAAGCACTATATACAAAGTTAAAAGCACTACATATAAAGTTAAAAGCACCACATACAAATTTAAAGGCTCCACATACAAAGTCAAAAGCACCACAAAAAGCACCACATACAAAGTTAAGAGCACCACATACAAAGTTAAAAGCACTACATACAAAGTTAAAAGCACCACATACAAAGATAAGAGCACCACATACAAAGTTAAAAGCACTACATATAAAGTTAAAAGCACTACATACAAATTTAAAGGCACCACATACAAAGTTAAAAGCACCACATGCAAAGCTAAGAGCACCGCATACAAAGATAAAAGCACTATATACAAAGTCAAAAGCACCACATACAAAGATAAAAGCACTACATATAAAGTCAAAAGCACCACATACAAATTTAAGACCACCACATACAAAGATAAGAGCACCACATATACAGTTAAAAGCACCACATGCAAAGTTGAAAGCACCACATACAAAGATAAGAGCACCACATGCAAAGTTAAAAGCACCACATACAAATTTAAAGGCTCCACATACAAAGTCAAAAGCACCACAAAAAGCACCACATGCAAAGTTAAGAGCACCACATACAAAGTTAAGAGCACCACATATAAAGTTAAGAGCACCACATACAAAGATAAGAGCACCACATACAAAGTTAAGAGCACCACATATAAAGTTAAGAGCACCACATACAAAGATAAGAGTGCCACATGCAAAGTTAAGAGCACCACATACAAAGTTAAGGGCACCACATACAAAGTTAAGAGCACCACATACAAAGATAAGAGCACCACATACAAAGTTAAGAGCACCACATACAAAGTTAAGAGCACCACATACAAAGATAAGAGCACCACATACAAAGTTAAGAGCATCACATACAAAGTTAAAAGCACCACATACAAAATTAAAAGCACCACATACAAAGTTAAGAGCACCACATACAAAGTTAAGAGCACCACATACAAAGTTAAGAGCACCACATATAAAGTTAAGAGCACCACATACAAAGATAAGAGCACCACACACAAAGTTAAGAGCACCACATATAAAGTTAAGAGCACCACATACAAAGATAAGAGCACCACATGCAAAGTTAAGAGCACCACATACAAAGTTAAGAGCACCACATACAAAGTTAAGAGCACCACATACAAAGTTAAGGGCACCACATACAAAGTTAAGAGCACCACATACAAAGATAAGAGCACCACATACAAAGTTAAGAGCACCACATACAAAGTTAAGAGGACCACATACAAAGATAAGAGCACCACATACAAAGTTAAGAGTGCCACATACAAAGTTAAAAGCACCACATACAAAATTAAAAGCACCACATACAAAGTTAAGAGCACCACATACAAAGTTAAGAGCACCACATACAAAGTTAAGAGCACCACATACAAAGTTAAGAGCACCACATACAAAGTTAAGAGCACCACATACAAAGTTAAAAGCACTACATATAAAGTTAAAAGCACCACATACAAATTTAAGGGCACCGCATACAAAGTTAAAAGCACTACATATAAAGTTAAAAGCACTACATATAAAGTTAAAAGCACTACATACAAATTTAAAGGCACCACATACAAAGTTAAAAGCACCACATGCAAAGTTAAAAGCACCACATACAAAGTTAAAAGCACCACATACAAATTTTTAATGGCACCACATACAAAGATAAGAGCACCACATACAAAGATAAGAGCACCACATACAAAGTTAAGAGCACCACATACAAAGCTAAGAGCACCACATACAAAGTTAAGAGCACCACATACAAAGTTAAGAGCACCACATACAAAGATAAGAGCACCACATACAAAGTTAAGAGCACCACATACAAAGTTAAGAGCACCACATACAAAGTTAAAAGCACCACATACAAATTTTTAATGGCACCACATACAAAGTCAAAAGCACCACATACACAGTTAAAAGCACCACATACAAAGTTAAGAGCACCACATACAAAGTTAAAAGCACCACATACAAAGTTAAAAGCACCACATACAAATTTTTAATGGCACCACATACAAAGTCAAAAGCACCACATACACAGTTAAAAGCACCACATACAAAGTTAAGAGCACCACATACAAAGTTAAGAGCACCACATACAAAGTTAAAAGCACCACATACAAAGTTAAAAGCACCACATACAAATTTTTAATGGCACCACATACAAAGTCAAAAGCACCACATACACAGTTAAAAGCACCACATACAAAGTCAAAAGCACCACATACAAAGTTAAAAGCACCACATGCAAAGTTAAAAGCACCACATACAAAGTTAAAAGCACCACATACAAAGTTAAAAGCACTACATACAAAGTTAAAAACACCACAAAAAGCAGCAATATAAATTAAGCCCCATAAAATGTTTGTCCATGAGAAGATGATGTGGGTTTGGTGATGTATGAAGTCCCATCGGTACGAGCTTAAATTTAAATGTTCCAAAGTGTGTATTGAAGACTTTGTATTTCTAACTTTCTGGGGAAAGTTTCATTTGATAGAAACCACTGATCGATCGATGTCATCAAGTTTGATATTCGATCTGTGAACGATTCTGTCAATTCCAAAAGATTCGGAATTATATATTTAAGTACCAGTTATCAACGCAGAAACGGTATTTTTCATACGCATGTGGTTTATCCGTATGCTTCGTACGCTTTGTGCCTAAACCAATCGGACAAGTAATGGGCGCGGCCATGTCTGAAATAAATCCTTGTTTCAACAGTTCAAGTTGGTGTTGAAGTACCTCTCTCTCTTTGTTTTTCTGGTGTTAATCTTTAAGTTCTCTAATGTAATGGCTGGATATCTGGTTTTAATATTAAATGGTGTTGAACAAGGTCCGTTGACCCAAGGGAAGGGCTATCCTCGAAAATTTTTGAAATTTCATTTTTACCATACATCAAAACATAATCTGAATGTGATAGTTTCCTTTTACTTTTAGGATCATTCCTGTAGTTGTGATTTTAAAGATTTGCATATGGGGTGCCATATGCTACAGGCGATCAGAGAGGAACAGGGCAATCCTGGTGAATCGTCAGTTTGTTGTTATTGAACGACCGACTACAATAATACCTAGATCTGTGGTGTGTATATACAGTCATTTAGTTCTACCTTTATCTGCTTTGCAATTTTACAAGCTTTAAATTTGGCTTATGCATATACAGTCAAACCTGTCTTGTGTGACCTTCCAAGGGAACCGTGAAATATGGTCACATAAGACAAGTGGTCGCTTAATACAGGTTTCATTGATATAAAATGCACTGTGAAGAGAAATAAAAATAAGGTCACATAATACAAGTAATTATTGCTTAATAGAGGTTATCACTAAAGCAGGTTTTACTGTAAATCATCTTATTTGTATGTAATATAAAACTGACAGCAACAATGTTCTAAGAGTGGTTGTTAGTGGGAAGACAACATATCAGACCCTTGACACTTGGCAATCAAAACATATATGACCACCCAAAATCGACATTTTATCTCCACCATCTATTGTTTGTTAATTCGTTCTAATCATGGATATTGCGGTAGTACTAACTTAACATTAACCAGCAACCAATTTATCAATCAATCAATCAATCAATCAAACAACAACCAATCAATCAAAATCAATTAATTAAATAATCAGTCCATGGTTGCTAAGTTAAGATCATTACGTTATTTTTCACATCATAAGTATACAAACTCGTTGCCGGTTTATGATATGTTAGTAATATTTCGTCGTCAACAAATTTATTTTAGTTGCATTGGTTTTTTAACACGATGTTAGAAATCACATTTTGCTTTAATGAGCTGTCTCTCTTTTAGTTCACTGTTAAATATATATAACCCAGGGGCGGATCCAGGATTTCAAGCCGGGTGCGCCCCCCCCCCCCCCCCCCCCCCCCCCCCCCCCCCCCTGAATCCGCCCCTGTAACCAATCACAGTTTGTATACAGAGAACACCACAGAACCTCAGACAGAATTTAATTTAAAAATCTTTAATTGATAAATACCTTCATAAAAAATAACAATATACGGAATAGATACTTTGTTTTGTTGATTTCGAAAAAGTATTTGACTCCCTTTGGTGGATATGCTTATTATATAAAATATATAAAGTAGACATAGATAAATATATGTTCATTTAATTAAAGCACAATTTACCAATATAAAGAGCTCTTTCAGTATAACAATCATTTAACATGAAAAAGGTGTAACACGCGGAGACAGATCTACTCTATTTAACATTCTTAACAACGATTTAAAGTTCCTTATTTGTTCAAGTCAAATGTTACCTGTTAAGATTGTCCATTCAAACTTGGCAAGTTTACTTGATACAATATAATTATATTATCAGAAGGTGAAATTTGATTTACAAAACAGTTTATATTGCATTTCAGTGTACTGTGATAAATATCAACTAATAATGAATGTTAAAAAACATAAAACAATGATTATACAAAACAACCCATCCAAGATGGACTAAACCTATATCAAATTTAATGGAAAATGTACATATAATTCTAAATATCTAGGGTGTGTCATTACTTGTAATGGAAGCTTAGCTAATTATAGTTTAGAAAAAAACAAAGCAAAGAAGTTTGATTTGCTATATAATTATAAATTTGAAGATATCAAAACAGTAGTTTATTTTACTCAACAGACATTAGAACTGAGGAAAGGAGACATATAAACATATACATGTATATTTTATATATACAGTGAAACCTGTCTGAACCGAACCCCTTTGGGACTGAATAATTTGTTCAGTTTAGACAGGTGTTTGGCTTAAACAGGTTCAAATTACATAGATATTTAGTAGATGGGACTGTAAAGTCTGTCTGGTTGAGGCATGTTTTAGGTTTTCGGTTTACTCAGGGTCTGGTTTAGATAGGTTTCACTGTAATTAATCAATACATTTCTTTTATTGTCTTTTTGTTTTTTGTAAAGTTTCAATCGAATTAGATTTTTTTTTATCTAAACACATCGGTCAAAATAGGTCACTGTCTCAGAAGATCTCATGGCTCAATATGAGAATGGATCTCATGGCTCAAGATGGTCGACCTTTTAAGGTCTCGTGTGTGTCTTTTATCGAGATATTTTTGTTAATAAACTTAATTTTGGAATTGAATATTTATTTTGATAACATTTGTCATTTCGGTCAATTTTTGCTTTATGCCAAAGCATATTTAGAATAGATCTAAGAAAAGGCTAGCTAGAATTCGTAACTATTTTTTCTTCTCGAGGGGAGTAATAATTGTCGCATTTTTATCATTATTTTACTTGTATATAGAAGGTATTTTTCATTGTTCATTGAAATAAATGTCTTATTATTTTAGATTGTAGAACCACATGAAATTACAGGGATAGAAAATCCAGGATACGGTCAACAGCCTCCGTCATACACACGTGCCTCTGGTTCAAACTCATCAGAGTCAGGTCCACTGCCATCATACGAAGAAGTTGTGAAATCGTCGTATTATCCACCAAATACCAAGCAAGAACCGATAACTCAAAACCAATTTGGCTATTGAAATTGAATTATCTCAATGTTGCATGTAGGGTTGTACCATAGGATCGCACTATATATTTTACTAATCACAGAATCTCGCTACGACATAACACGATTATAACTAAATAATATTATAGTCTAATGAATGTTTCTGCTTTTCGACCCCAAAATCTTTTAATTTTCCCATTGTGAACTTTCCATTTATATGTAGCAACATTCCAGAAGCACCTACATATGCAGTATATATCTCTCAGTTGATCCGATAATTCAGAGCTTGTGGATTCTACCAGGATTTCCTTGACATATGGTTGTTGCTAACAAGTAAGCTACTTAACCAAGGGTTCTAATTGGTCATTAAGTTGAAGTCATCACTTCGAAAGTTTTCCGATCGTCACCATGACTTTGTTGACCGTTATGGAATATCTGTGTCAAAAATGACCACGGATATGTTCCACTTGTTGTAGACATTCCCCGATCTTTGCCTCATTCATGACTTATCACCGGGTTTGTAACCAGAGTACCACGACTAGTGCTACTAGTGAAGCAGGAACTGTCTACCATTCCGGAGCACCTGAGTTTTTAGTGGGGTTCGTGTTGCTCGTTCTTTAGTTTCCTGTTATTTGTAGATAGTTGTTTGTCATTTTGTCCTTTTTCTTTTGGCCATTGTGTTGTCTATCTTTCTTCGAATTACGGATACTGATTACCTCTTTGGCATCTTCAAACTCTTCATAGAACAAATAATTGATAATAAATAATTTTATGTTAAGTTGATTGAATATATTTTGTGTGATACTTCATAATTATTACGATAAATTACATGAAATGGAAGATAAAATCGATCGTTTCTCTTTTAATTAAGTCTTTTAAATAAGAAACGGAGCAAAAACAATAAGTCTCCCAAACAAAGTTAGTTTGGGAGACTTATTGTTTTTGCTCCGTTTCTTATTATTATTTTTAAGTCTCCCAAACAAAGTTTGGGGGACTTATTGTTTTTGCTCCGTTTCTTATTATTAAGTCTCCCAAACAAAGTTTGGGGGACTTATTGTTTTTGCTCCGTTTCTTATTTTTATTTTTATTTTTATTATTATTATTCTTATTCTTTCTTTCCGCGAAGCATGAACTTGTCCACGGCAGATCTCAGGAACTACAGGACAGAATTTCATGAAACTTGGTGGAGTTATAGATATATGTTTCTAGTTGATCCTAAAGTTTTCAGATTTGTGGTAAAGGGGGTCAAAGCCATATTTTTGGGGGTTCAAAGGGGTTGGGGGTTACTATAGAATCCTATGGGAAACTTGAAATTTCGTACATTAATGTTGATAACTTCTAAATGGATAATGATAGAGACATAAAATTTGACATAGTGATAGGTCACCATTAGAGGAGCAATTCTGCGTTTTCAAAATTTTAAAGATATCTGCCATTTTTAAAATGGCTGCCAAAACACGGCATAAAAATGGGGGGGGGGGGTAAAAATTCAACATTGTCCGATATCATCAACATTTGATATGTGGGTAGATAGTGTCAGTGGCCGGTTTGGGAGACTTCATAATCGTTAGATTATAATCATATCTTGTTATTTTTATTATTATTATTCTCTTTCTCCTTTCTTTCCGCGGACCATGAACTTGTCCACGGCAGATCTCAGGAACTACTGGACAGAATTTCATGAAACTTGGTGGAGTTATAGATATATGTTTCTAGTTGGTCGTAAAGTTTTCAGCTTTGTGGTAAAGGGGGTCAAAGTAATATTTTGAGGGGTTCAAAGGGGGTGGGGGTTACTATAGAATCCTATGGGAAAGTTGAAATTTCGTACATTAATGTTGATAACTTCTAAATGAATAATGATAGACATAAAATTTGCCCTAGTGATAGGTCACCATTAGAGGAGCAATTCTACATGTTCAAAATTTTCGAGATGTCTGCCATTTTCAAAATGGCTGCCAAAACACGGCATAAAATATGGGCGGTAAAAATTCAACATTGTCCGATATCATCAAAATTTGATATGTGGGTAGAGATAATGATGTCCCAAATTGATTCCGGACCTTGAAAATTTTCTAAATGGCCGCCACAATACCGCACAAATTCAACATTGTCCGATTTCAACACCATTTCATATGTGGGTAGATTATGATGTCCCGAATTGATTACTGACATCGAAAAATTTCTACCGGTCGCCATTTTCAAAATGGCCACCACAATACCGCACAAATTCAACATTGTCCAATTTCAACGACATTTCATATGTGGATAGATTATGATGTCCCGAATTGATTCCTGACATCGGAAAATTTCTACCGGTCGCCATTTTCAAAATGGCCGCCACAATATCGCACAAATTCAACATTGTTCGATTTCAACGTCCTGAATTGATTCCCGACATCGAAAAATTTCTACCGGTCTCCATTTTCAAAATGGCCGCCACAATATCGCACAAATTCAACATTGTTCGATTTCAACGTCCTGAATTGATTCCCGACATCGAAAAATTTCTACCGGTCTCCATTTTCAAAATGGCCGCCACAATGCTGCAAAAATTCAACATTGTTCGATTTCAAAGGTAGCTTTTAAATAATTTTTTAAACCGGTTTTCAGTGGCTGGTTTGGGAGACTTCATAATCGTTAGATTATAATCATATCTTGTTGTCCCATGAATTTGGCCCTTAGAAATGAATTATTTGTTAAAAGTGAAAAAATTGTACAGAATTGAAACATTTTAATAAAATAGTGATAATGTTGTCATCGAAAAGACTTCTGCAGTTCGTTGTCCGTTTTGTTAAAAAGTCTTGGCCACTGAGGAAAGTGGACCCGACATGTGCATAAAACTTTGTTCATATTAATTTTTAGTTTATGGTGATTTATTGATGTTTATTTGTTCTTGCCTTTCTCTTTAACCTTAGTTTTTTTAATTGTATATTTGTATTGAATTATATTGTGTTGTATATATATGCCTTCAGATCCTTTGGGGTAAAATTATGCATCAATAAAGATACAATGTATGCATAAATTGTATTTAATTTTAGCTTAAGCATCTTTTATTTGTTAAGTATAAGTTTTTTTAAACTTATTAGTCTTCTCCCGAATACAATAATTTACACTATATGTTAGCATGTGCAAATGAAATGATATAGTATGCATGAACATAAACACATAACGATTATATACAAAATTATAGGTAGAGACAATATATGAAAGAAAAGAAAGGAAAATAAATACTTTTTTGAGATGTGTGTTGGTTCTTTGAATCATTTCAGACAGTTTTAATTCTATTTGAATCTTTAATATATTTTTAAAAGAACATGTTTGAAAATAGCAATATGTTTTTATATGTTAGGAAATCACTGCCTTTTGTCAAAAGATTTGCCAATAGGGATACGGATTCATATAAGTATAACCACTTGTTTCCGAATCCTATTGATTAATTTAAATGTCAATATAATTTATATGTGTATTATCATAATGTGTAATATTGAATTAATTAATAAAAAACTTTTTAATGGTTGAGATCCCCACCCCCTAAACCATATATATTTATGATCAGGGTGACTAGGCAAATTAAATGCCTTATAGCTCAGACCTCGGGGGTCATACCCCATCCCCTACATGAAGTGAACTTTTTAATGGTTGAGATCCCCACCCCTAAGCCATATATACATGTATTTATGATCAGAGTGACTAGGCAAATTAAATGCCTTATAGCTCAGGCCCAGGGGGGGGGGGGTCATACCCCACCCCCTACCTGAAGTGAACTTTTTAATGGTTGAGATCCCCACCCCTAAACCATATATAGTTATGATCAGGGTGACTAGGCAAATTAAATGCCTTATAGCTCAGGCCCTGGGGGTCATACCCCACCCCCTACCTGAAGTGAACTTTTTAATGGTTGAGATCCCCACCCTTAAACCATATATTTATTCTTTATTTTCTTACTTATTTATAAAACAAGACCAAATGATTATGACTTGCAACTCGGCTGTTGCATCTCTGATGCTTTCTCGATTTTTTATCTATGTGACATTTCCTGATTTAAAGGGGCCTTCGTGCGTGGTTGTGATCGTATGGTAGTTAAATCTACAACTACCTGTGCAATCAGTGCCTATTAATACTAAAAGTTGTGAGTTCGAACCCCGTTCATGGTGAGGTGTACTCGATACAACATTATGTAATAAAGTTTGTCAGCGAGTTGTGACAGGTCGGTGGTTTTCTCCGGGTACTCCGATTTCCTCCACAAATAAAACTGACTGCCAAAACTGAAATATTGTTGAAAGTGGCGTTAAAAATCATAAACCAAACCTATCGTCACTAAATTATTAGTTCGAATCTCGCTCATGGCGATGCGTACTCAATATAACATCATGTGATAAAGTTTGTCAGTGACTTACGTCATGTCGGTGGTTTTCTCTTGTTACTCCGGTTTCCTCCACCTATAAAACTGACGGCCACGATATAACTGAAGTATTGTTGAAACCATAACCAACACTGCAAGTGAATGTTAATTTGTTACAACAAGATATTCATGATTTTGATTTTGGCAGTGTCTAAATCCTTATTAAGAATGTAGTGTAATCTAGAATTGGTTATACACATATGGTCTAGTTGTTGTTGTACTGATATGTCTGATGGAGTTAATGTAATGGGCATCGTCTTCCTTTAACAATGAATCTAAGAAGATGAAAGAAACATTCCAAATGTATAACACCTAAATCTAGTCTGTCAGTCGTCATCGAGACGATTATTTATAAAACATTAAGTCATAGTATGTACAAAAATAATTGAAGATCATAACACTTCATACAAAATAATAGTCAAAATATGTCTTGTTTAAAACATTGTCATTTCTTAGAATTGTAGTTCCTCATAGTCTTTACTCTTGCGATATTTATATATTTTGTCTACCACGAGAAGAGTGATGATTAAAATAAACAAGAAACTGCTTAATGTTATCGAGATTATCTCAGCTGTTGAAGGACCATTACAATGTTCGTAAGTTGGGTCGTAATCCACTAATAACGTGTTGTTCAGATCAGGAGGTGCTGAACACTGATATATAAAATGTTTTTCATAATCAAGAGCATCTAGTTTTCCGTAATTATCCTTCATCCAATGACGAAACCAATGTATTGAGCAATTACAATGAAATTTATTTTCGTATAAATGGAGTTTTTCCAAGTCTTGTAAGAATTCGGACGGAAATGAATTTTCGTTTATTATTGTAATTAAGTTTCTATCTAAATATAGTTTTGTAAAAGTAGATGACATGTTCCTGAAGCAATCGGGATCCCAGTCAATAATCGAATTCCTTGAAATGTCCAAAGTGTGCAACTTGCGTAAGCTTTGCAGTGCGGTATTTGGAATGAAAGTCAATGATGTTTTTGATAAAGCCAATGCTTCGAGCTTTTTCATTGGTGATAATAAATGATAAAGATCAGATTTTGTCCAATTCGAGAAGTCCGTTCTTGATATGTTCAGCGTGACTATGTTTGGTGTTAGTTTAAATACATCTTTATAGTCCATTGGTGGTCGAAAACTAAAAGATGTAGAATTACTTATATCTAAAAATTCCAATGTCGAACAATTAATTCCTTTGAAATCTGATCCTTTTGCATTTATGTTGCTCAACATTAGTCTTCGTAAATACGCCAGCCCCGCAAAGGTGTTCGGTACTATTTTGGTAATTGGATTTGAAGAGAGCTTCAGAAGTCTTAGTTTATTGTAGTACATTCCATATTTTTGAAATACGTACACGGGTATTTCCTCAATTAAATTCCGTTTAAATTCCATATGTTTGAAGCTGCGTTTTTTATTTGTTCTGAATATAGACGCTAATGAAATGATGTTGCAGTCATTCATTAAGATTGTTTTCAATCTGTCCAACATCGAGAAGTTTAAGGATTGTGAAATCTTATTCATATTATTACCTGATATATCTAAAGAAATAATGTTAGATAATTGTACACTCTTAAAAAGGTTTTTGAATGATGATTCATTAAAAGTGTTACTCCTGATAGCAAAAGTTGTTAACTTTGTAAAATTCTTAAATATATTTTCATTTGCTATTGTTTGAATTTTACAGTTACCGAAGAACATTTGCTTAATATTAGATGGCACATTTAGTAGAACACTCAGGGACAAACTTCTCAGATTATTGCCGTTGAAAATTAAGTACTGTGTATCCTTTGGAAGCATGGGAATTTCCGTTAAATTCAATCTAGAACAATCAACCTTGTGTTTCTTTCCACAATAACATACATGACAGGCGTGTGGTACTGGAGTACATTGTGCAGAAAAGAAGGTCACAGCGACAACCAATACACTGACTTGGCTGACAATCATGGTCGTCATTTTCCACAATTTAACTTCAATGTTTAGATAGTTTGCATTTTCACTGGTATTTCCTAGTACATTTATTTCCTACAAAATGAAAATATAATTCTTGTTCAATGTAGTGTTCGGACAAAAAAGTGTAAAGGGAGTACAAACACAAAAGTAAAGCAAATAATAATAAAAAAAACAACTCTAAAAGATTAAGTAGAGCACTTTACGCATGCTCCCAACTCGTCCTTGGCAACCTGATGATGACTGAGAGGTGACCAACAACAATGAAAGGCTGTTTCTGAACCTTTCTATTATTAGTCAGTTTTAAATGTATGTTATTTCATGTATCTTATTTATTGACATCGTTCTTTTAGAATGCATATTTGATTTCATTGGAGTATAGACTGAATAAGTGTAATTATTGGTTTTTACGAGTAGACCCTGCAGCATCTCTTCAAAATATTAAAATATTATGTAGTTGTCATGATAAGTGAATATCTGTCAAGCAGCAACGGATAATAGTGCTTTCTTTCCATGTTTCTTTTCTTTTCTTTTTTGGAGTTCGTTTGATCATATGGTCATTTGCGGAAACAGATAGAATAAACATTTTCCCTTGCCTGATTGTCGAATTGTGTATTGTGTTTACATGTATATACATTATTTCAAATTCTTCAAACTGACTTCGAGATGCTTGACTTGTACATGGAGGGAGAATGTTTATATTGTTTTCCTCTCTACATCTAAAGTACATACTTATTTTCCGTTGTTCTATTTACTTTCACTATTTGTTTAGTATTTTACATATGTTGTGTTGATATATGACACAGTACATTTAGACATGTATTCATTTAATTTTACATTACACTGTGTTTTGAATATATGTATAGAATTAAAGTTAATTGCAGAAAGCAGCTTACCTGTAAGTAAAACCAAAATCAGGAATAAGGAATTATTTCTTGGAATTTCCAAAGGCGTTTAGATATAAATAAGTTTGAAATCAGTAATGAATAATGGATTGCATAAGAAGTGGGAAATTTAAATAAGTATTACTTCCTTGTCGTTAGCTATGTCTATGAACATTACCCAAAATGCAACAGTGTGATCGTTGCAATCTTAATTTACCATGGTTGTCGTTCCATGCCCTCACATCAACCTCTCTCTCAAGTAGTCTCAAAGCAAGTTTCTTGTAAAACTAAAACTACATTCATTCAAACTATATACTCACAAATTGCAGTATCCTCTCAAACTTCAAACATTTATCTATTTATCTTATTGTTATCACGGATTTCAATGCTGTCAGAGCAAAGAACGATAACTCTGATAGAGAAATTGTGATCATTCTTGAAAATAAGCTTGGCGTTTGTATTCTTTTGGTTCCTTTTAGCTTTAGACGTTGATTAATTGTAAAAGGTATACGCAGTGATGTCCAAGGCCCACATGCATAACATAGTATTATTACCTCACACCAATCAGGGTTCACTCCTGGTGACTCTGCAATTAACCAACTTCTAAGTCTCACAAACGAATTCGGAAAAGCTTTAGACGAAGGAAAAGAAATACGCGTAGTTTTTTGTGATATAAGTAAAGCTTTTGTAAAGGTTTGGCATAAGGGTTTACTTAATAAATTAGAAAATATTGGGATACAAGGGTCTTTATTGTTATGGATAAAAAATTATCTTACAGACAGAAAACAACGAGTGGTTATAGAAAGCGCACATTCTATATGGCGCACTATCACTAAGCCGGGGTTCCCCAGGGATCTATTCTAGGTTCTCTATTTTTTATAATATTTATAAATGACATTGTCACAGAAATTCACTCATCTATAAAACTATTTGCTGATGATACTAGCTTGTATGTTATTGTTGATAACCCTCGTGAATCGGCAATAACGTTAAATAACGACATGGCAACAATTCATGCATGGTCCACTAAGTGGCTAGTAAACTTTAACCCTCAAAAAACAGAAACTATGACGATCACTAGAAAGATTAACAAACCCCTTCATCCGCCCCTTCTAATGAATAATACAATAATTAATCAAGTTACAGAACATAAACATCTCGGTTTAGACATTTCAAATGAAGGTAGCTGGCAAAAACATATTGATCTAATAACAAAGAAAGCTTTTATTAGAGTTAACATACTAAGAAAATTCAAATTTATTATAGATAGGAAAACCTTAGAAAAGATTTATCTTACCTTCATTCGGCCGATTTTGGAATATGCAGACGTCGTATGGGATAATAAAACATTGTTCTTGATAAATAAATTAGAAAATGTTCAAATAGAGGCTGCTAGAATCGTCACTGGGGGAACTCGGTTAGTATCTATTAATAGTTTATATAAAGAGACGGGTTGGGAGACGTTACAGGCAAGACGGGAAAATCACAAAAAAATATATTTTTATAAAATGGTAAACGGTCTTGTTCCTCCTTACCTTAGTGCAATTGTTCCCTGTAACTTTGAAAATATTCATGACTACAACACTAGACAGGCCGTAAGTATCCCCCCAGTACGTACTAGAACAACCTTGTATAATAATTATTTTCTACCCTCTACTGTAAGATTATGGAACAGCGAACCCACATCAATAAGAGATAGCAAGTTTCCTTCATCTCTCAAATCCTATTATAAATCAAAATGTATAAAGAAACCTATTTATTATTACTCAGGAACTCGAATTGGACAAATCCTTCACATGAGATTACGAACTGCATGTAGCTCTCTAAACCAGCATATATTCCTAAAAAATGTAGTAGATTCGCCCAACTGTAGTTGTCATCAAGGGGTCCCTGAAACTAACTCGCATTATCTTTTTTATTGTCATAGATTCAACGATTCGAGAAATCGGTATATCGAATCAATTGATATTCCTATGAACTTGACAGTTGACCGTTTACTTTTTGGATCACCTGACCTCACAGACGATCAAAATAACAATTTATTTTTAAATGTACAAAAGTTTATAATAAACAGTAAACGTTTCATCTAACATCAGCAGTACCTACTTCCCTTATTTCATTATTCTTTTTTCTTCTTTTTTAATTACTTTTATAGTGAAATGAAATGAACACTTTACTGAAAGCGCTATTTTTCCATTACGTTAATGTTGTATTTATAAAGTTGGAAAGCCCATTGTAGAATTCTCGAGTGTTTACATAGAAGTAATCGATTAATTAGAGGATCCCGAGTAAATTTTAGAGTATATAAGGCGGGCAAAATGCCGCGAATCGTGGCATTCGGTTTGTGCCATTTGTGAAGTGCACGTCGAAAGAGTGGAAAGATTAAATAGGGATATTGAGCTGAACTGAGCTAAAACAAGACATCAGGGTTTAAAGAATAGCAGAAGTGACTGCATTTAAGTCTTGCCTGTTATTCTGATAAACGATTGATCGTTGAATAGCTCAAAGCGAGCCAACATTCTATTTATAGTTATAGTTGTAGTTTACTGAGCAAAATTGAGATATAAAATTGTCTACCATTTTAAAATAATACAATTAATTTTGGATAGGTTCTTTTCATTTTACACAATAAATCTCGAACCATAAGAAGTAACTTAGGTACGAACCCTTTCTTACAGTTTATTTTCCTATTTATTTTAATTTACTTTAACATATCATTTTCAATAGATACCCGGCCCGTTACAAAATTGGTGGCAGCGTTGCGGGATTCGAGTAGTGTAAATAAATTGTTTAAATTGTAAATACGTTTCTTGTTTGGTTGTTTGATTATTTGTTGTACTTTAAGCTTGCAATATGGCAGATTATGATGAAGAGTTATCTGAAATAGAATCAGAGGTTAACCGTCTCACAAGACAAGTGAGCGGGTACGAACGGGTTGGTCAGTCAACACCAAAATATATGGCGACTGGCGAGCGTCAGTCGGTAGGCTTCCCGGTCGATTCAGGTTTCGCAACCGCACGACAATCAAGAGAAAGAGCTAGTGCTCAAAGAGAAAGTACAGAAGTGGACAGAATAGAGGTTGACATTGAGAAATTGAGAGAGCAATTAAGACAAAATGAAGAGCTCAGAAGTATGCAGGAAAATGCATATAGAGAAAGAGAGGGTAGCCCCGCAGTTCGATTTAAGGAACCGTTATATGACAATTATGTTCCTCCGGGTGTTACAGTGAGACAAAAATCAGATCAAACTAAGAAATCGGCACAACCGGCTGCTGCTAAAGGCTCAAATACTGCACGTGTAAAAGCTGCAACCTATGATGGTACAGCATCATGGTTAGACTATAAGTCTCAATTTGATGCTTGCTCTCGTATAAATCAATGGTCAGAAAATGAAAAGGGGTTATATCTGGCTGTGGCTTTGCGTGGACAAGCACAGGGCATACTAGGAGATTTGTCTATAGATAAGCAACAAGACTATAAATCTCTTGTGAAAACACTAGAAGAACGCTTTGCTCCACCTAATCAAACTGAGCTGTACAGAGTTCAGCTCACTGAGCGACGACAAAAACCAGCAGAAAGCCTACCTGAACTTGGTCAGGCAATTAGAAGATTAGTAAATCTGGCTTATCCTACAGTACCAGAGAATGTACGTGACACGCTTGCAAAGCAGCATTTTATAGAGGCTCTAGCTGACTCAGAAATGAGGATACGCATTAAGCAGTCATGTCCCCAAAATTTAAATGATGCTATTCGACTGGCTGTCGAATTGGAGATTTTTAATAGAGCTGAACGAAGGGTGACGGAAGGCCGCTCATATTTACGTACAACTACAGCAGACAGTACTGCTGGCAAGGTATCTGATAAAACAAAAGACCAGACAGACATGATGAAATTAATGAGTGATATGCAAAAAAGACTATCAGATTTACAAAGAGATGTCAACCAGCTTAAGAACGAAAAATTCAGACCACGCAAATTTGATAATACACCAAGATTTAATTATGGACGTGGTCAAGCTTACGGACAGAATTATGGTCGTGGACATGGGTATAGACCAAACTTTGGTCGTGGTCAAGATAATAGACAAAACGGGTACAGAGTGAATCCTCAGAAGAAAAATTCACAAACTGATAAGAAAAGTGAGAATGTTGGACGTGGTCGCGGAAGAGCAAGACCACTTAGGAGCGAAGTGACAACAAATCAAAGTAGTATACAGGGTAGTATTGGAGTGTCATCTGCCGCTCAAGAGGCAGGTATGTACGTAGAGGCTGATATTCATCAAGTCAAATGTGGCTCCGATGCCGGGAATCGAACCCGGGCCGTCTGGGTGAAAACCAGAAATCCTGGCACAACATGCTAGAAACATACAGGAACGAGAAACACAAGAAGTAGATGAGAAGGAAGTATCTATCAGTGAGAAACAAAAATCTGATAAAGATTTAACACTGATAAAAAAATGGGTTGAGAAAGGAGAAAAACCAGAATTGAAGGAAATTACAGGAGAGTCAATAACAATGAAGTCAATGTGGGCTCAATTTGACCAACTTACCATCATAGATGATGTACTTGTTAGGCGATTAGAAGGACTAAAAACAAAGTTACAAGTTCTTGTACCTATGACAGAAAGAAGGACTATACTGTCACACTATCATGATAATCGAACATCTGCACATCTTGGGTTGCGAAAAACTCTAGCCAAAATTAGACAGGGGTATTATTGGCCAGGTTTGCAAAAGGATGTAAAGTTATATGTAGCAGGTTGTTCGTTCTTCTCACAAAAGAAGCCTCCACATAAGAAGAAGAGAGCTCCTATGCAAATAGTTGAAACTGGGTTCCCAATGGAACGCATAGCTATGGACATTCTTTGTGAATTACCAGTAACAAGTGGAGGAAATAAGCATATTTTAGTAATCAGTGATTACTATACTAAATGGACAGAATGTTTTGCAATGCCTAACATGGAGGCAAAAACAGTGGCACAACTTTTAGTTGAAGAGGTTATAGTTAGATTTGGGACTCCATATGTGATTCATACGGATCAGGGGGTACAGTTCGAAAGCATCTTGTTTCAGGAGATGTGTAGATTACTGCAAATACAGAAAACTCGAACTACTCCCTACCATCCTCAGTCAGATGGGATGGTCGAGCGGAATAATAGAACAATACTTACGATGTTGTCCGCATTTGTCAATGAACATCAAAACGATTGGGATGAACACCTCCCTTACATTTCAATGGCTTATCGAGCCGCAGAGCATGAAACAACGGGAAACACTCCGAATTATATGATGTTGGGAAGAGAGGTTACAACCCCGCTGGATATTCAATATTGCATGCCACGTAGCATTGCACATATCCCTCAAAATCGTTGGGCATGGATACTCAAGGACAGAATGGAAGAAACTCATAAACATGTCGGGGAAAATGTTAAAGGTGCCATGCACCGACAGAAGAAGTATTATGACCAGAAACAATCCTGGCAAATTTTTCAGCCAGGCGATCAAGTATTTGTTTTCTTTCCAAATGTTAAACCAGGGTTAACAACCAAGCTAGCATGCTTGTGGAGAGGACCCTTCAAAGTGATAACAAAAATCACAGATGTCACTTACAAAATTAACTGTGGTCGAAAAGGTAAACCACAAGTAATACATGTGGATAGAATAAGAAAGAAATATCCACAAAATCTTCCAGGAGAAGAAAGTGAGCAGATTGAGTCTTACGAGGAAACAGTGGCAACAGATGACTTACCAAATGAAAGTATGAAAAAAAGACAAAGCCATGGAGTTTAACTCCAACAAGGAAATCTCAGACAATGTAGGGATAGATAGCGAAGTTCAAAAGTCAGGAAGACAAAAACGAAAACCCGGTTGGTTAGCGGATTACGAAACATATTAAACAGATATGTTTTGGTTTTTTTTGTTGTTTTTTTTTATGTCCGTCGGATGGGGACGTTAAATCCGAGGTCCCGTGTGCAGGAACTGCCACAACCTGTCCACGTTAAAGATCCCTCCTGCAGAGTTCGCTAAGAGTAGGCTCCTTGGGGCCGCTGCAGAGGCAAGATTTGTTAGGGAACACAAAATGTATTCTTTTGGCCGTGGCACTCAAAATTGCAGACGTTAGTAGGTACATTGTTGTTTAGGTTACTTTTTGTCAAAATAGGTTTAGATGTTAGGGTCAAAGTTAATATTAGTTGGATCATTGATAAAAGTTAGGGTATGAGGATAATTTAATTTGGTTAAGAAAACAATGCTCGTACATGAGGAAAGCGAGGACGCTTTTTCTTCGGAGGCGTGGGTAAATATAGTGAAATGAAATGAACACTTTACTGAAAGCGCTATTTTTTCATTACGTCAATGTTGTATTTATAAAGTTGGAAAGCCCATTGTAGAATTCTCGGGTGTTTACATAGAAGTAATCGATTAATTAGAGGATCCCGAGTAAATTTTAGAGTATATAAGGCGGGCAAAATGCCGCGAATCGTGGCATTCGGTTTGTGCCATTTGTGAAGTGCACGTCGAAAGAGTGGAAAGATTAAATAGGGATATTGAGCTGAACTGAGCTAAAACAAGACATCAGGGTTTAAAGAATAGCAGAAGTGACTGCATTTAAGTCTTGCCTGTTATTCTGATAAACGATTGATCGTTGAATAGCTCAAAGCGAGCCAACATTCTATTTATAGTTATAGTTGTAGTTTACTGAGCAAAATTGAGATATAAAATTGTCTACCATTTTAAAATAATACAATTAATTTTGGATAGGTTGTGCATTATGAATTCCAAGTGTCGAAAAACTATTGTTCCGTTTTGGGCGATTCTACTGTTATATATATAGCAAATAGTTCATGGCACTGAGGGTCATATGGCAGTATATGGACCGGTCCGTCACCAAAACAATATTATATGGATTATTATACCGAAGCTTCTGAGGTCCATATAATATTTTTTTGGTGACGGACCGGTCCATATACTGCCATATGACCCGAAGTGACATTAACTCTTTGCTATATTATACTTTTTATCTAAAATAATAATGCCGGTACCGTTCCGGAACCGAATCGAAAACGAGGCAGTCCAGTCCCGGTCCATATAACGTTTTATTATACCTCAGTATATACTTTCTTAAAGCTTTTTTAAAGAAATAAAAATGCTATTGTTTCACATTTTTAACACTGAGACTATTGACCGGTCCATAGTTTTCAAGACTATTGACTGCCGCTGAACTATTTACTGGCAATTTAAACAACTTTCGCGGAATTTTTAATTGGACGTCGCTTATTGGACAAACTACGGTAATTGCTATGCGTGATCCTCTGGCGTTATCGTCGCTATCGAGAAACCCGAATTTTTTTCCAAAATTTAAAAAAATTCAAAAAATTCAAAATTTCAAAAATTTCAAAAAATTCAAAATTTCAAAAAAATTCAAAATTTTAAGATAAAAAAAATAAAAATTTCAAATTTCAAAATTTTCACAAAATTTTTAAATTTCAAAAAATTTCAAAATTTCAAAAATTTCAAAAAAATTCAAAATTTTCATTAAACTTGTAGTCACCATGTACATTTATGTTGAAGTCTGCTTTCTCAAAAGAATCAAACTCTTATGAATGACTGGGGAAATAGCATAACAATGTCCATGAGACAATATTCAGATTTATAATACAAAATACTGGCAAAAGATGCGTGATTTTATTGGTCTTTATCAATTTGAGGTGATCATTCAACTATGAGTCTAATGTTTTTCGGTATAATAAAATACTTATAGACTGTGTATTCAGGAATAGCAAGTTTGTTGTCCCCTCGACCCTGACTATTGACCTCGGCTTCGCCTCGGTCAATAGTCAGTGTCTCAGGGACAACAAACTTGCTATTCCCTCATTCCCAGTCAATAAGTATATAATATTGACCGGCTGCGCTAACAAAGACAAATAGGGAAAATAAAAACGTAAAGTATAATATATTTTTTTAATGTACACATATGTAATTAGTTATCAATTACCAGTTTGTCTTTGGCTCCGACGATGCAAAAAAAACTCGGTTTTTGCGGTAACACATATATTGTCCCATTTTTTTCTGTACTATGTTTGCAATTTCCTGCCATGCCCTATTTTTGTCCCCAGAAGTTATCGACGAGGAAAACTTTGCCTTCGAAATAACTTTTCTCTTCTCGTACACCTCCAACAATACAACTTTTTCTCTATCTGTCAAATTTGGCTTCCGTTTAGACATTTTTTTCATTTTCAACAGTCAAGAATAGTAACATTCAAACACACCCGACCTTGAATGTTTACCCGCACAAAGTAATAAAAGCGTGCATTATCTATCTATTGAAAAATTAAAGCGAAATTACCAAGGATGAGTAAATATAATAATAAACGGTAAATGGAGAGGGGTTCCGATAATTTCCACTTAAGGTGTGAAACCTATAATTAATTTCTTTAAGGTTTTCTACTAAATTTGTGTTTTTTCGAGCCAACCTGGCCATTTTATCTTAAGTTTAACCTTTCGAAGACCATACATTTTCTGAAACGTCCATGATTCCTCTACGTTCTGTCAAAATATCAGGCCATGTTTAAAGTCTTGCAGTGAAATGCCAGGCTATGGAAAATACCTACTCTAAAAATAGCTCTGTCATCCCCCAGAAATTCCCTATTTATAGGTCATGCATCAAATCCTCCATATCCATATTAAAATACAATTAAATCAATCAAATTTGGGCTCAAAATAATCCTTATACATTTAACCTCAATTATCAATTTAATTATTCCATTCCATTCAGTATTTGTCACAATACATGTACAACAAAGTGAAAGGAACTTTTTTTTTAAAAGGGACTACTTTTGTATATGTTCTTAGCTCTGATTGGTTGAATTACTGGTTTGACACCTAAAGAGCAACAAAACTTGCTTCTCTAACCCTTTATTGGCCTTATTTCTATTTCTTAGGCAATATCAACCACAAAAAACTTCATAAGGTATGTGTCTGTCTAATATTTGCGAGTATAAGTGTTCAAATGCAAAGGTACCCCCTTGAAGATTTTAATGAAAACATCTCCATTTACAGCTGTTGAGTTCAGACTGTGTAATATACCAAAACTTACCTATTCTCTTATATATTACAGTTATTAAGTTAATTTCTAACATAATAAGCAATTTTTACACATATATATGCCTCAGTTGTATATTTAATAGCTAAATACTATGAAATGTTTGCATTTAGCCCACCCTTTTTTCGTCACATAAAATGAGTTCACATCATTCTTAATTTTGTTAATTCATGCTTTAACCCCATAAATTATGTAGTTTAAGGCATGAAATAAGTTTTTGTATATAGATCTACAGTTGAAATTCCTTCTAATTCCATCAAATATGCAAAAATATGATTTATTGATATTCAAGTTTTGGAATTTCTTATGGTACAAAACTATAATTTCCACCAAAACTCAATAAAAATATGCTTCCACATCATTTTTTCCCACTGTTTAAGTAAGCTGGATGTTCAAATGTACTGTTACAGCCAAATAATACTCTAAAACATGAAATCCAAATTGACAATTTGAAAAATTGACAGAAAATGCTAAGCAGTCAAAATATTTTTTCTGAGATCACTTAAATTACCAGGTTTTTACTACATAATTTTCAACTAAAACTGCTTTCTATAGCCTTATATTATTTTATAAGTACATTGTACATGTATTCTTAACTGAAACTATCAAAATTTACCAGGAAAAAGTTGTAGGATTGAAAAAAATCCAATCATGATATCACCATATTCTATATTTGAAGTCAACAAACTGCTGCATGATGAAATTTTTTAAATTCTTAATATCAACCATATTTTCAATATTATATGCCCTTCTACTGCAAAAACACATTCAATAACATATTCCAAATAATTATAAAGTCATAAATAAAAATAAAATGAGTTGCAATACCCTCTGTCCATGTATATCCAGTGTTTGGGAGCAATATTCCAAAATATTACATAACATGCATTTCGACCATATAATCTGACACCACAATGCATTTTGTAACATTTTTGTATGAAAAATATCACTCTGTGTCTGTTGTGACATTATTAGGCTAATTTGAACATGATAGCAACAAAAGTTCAATTTGATGTTTTTTAACTTAAGGTGTGAAACCTATAATTAATTTCTTTAAGGTTTTCTACTAAATTTGTGTTTTTTCGAGCCAACCTGGCCATTTTATCTTAAGTTTAACCTTTCGAAGACCATACATTTTCTGAAACGTCCATGATTCCTCTACGTTCTGTCAAAATATCAGGCCATGTTTAAAGTCTTGCAGTGAAATGCCAGGCTATGGAAAATACCTACTCTAAAAATAGCTCTGTCATCCCCCAGAAATTCCCTATTTATAGGTCATGCATCAAATCCTCCATATCCATATTAAAATACAATTAAATCAATCAAATTTGGGCTCAAAATAATCCTTATACATTTAACTTCAATTTTCAATTTAATTATTCCATTCCATTCAGTATTTGTCACAATACAACAAAGTGAAAGGAACTTTTTTTTTAAAAGAGACTACTTTTAGCTCTGATTGGTTGAATTACTGGTTTGACACCTAAAGGTTTCCTTAGTTAAGTCCAAACTTAAGTAGTTATGTGCATACTACTTAATAGCATTACTTAGCTAAGATGTGTTATGCATACGGGCCCAGAAGTATAATTGCACAGACATCAAGGTCGTCTCACACTAAGGCATATTATGTCATGATTGTCATCTGTTATCGTGGCTTGGCATACTTGATTAGCTTACATTATGGAAAAACAGAAACGTAGCACTTTGAAGTGGAGAAAATTGAGGATTGTAAGCGAGCTGCTAGATATTTACTACACCCAGAAATTAACAGCGAGAGCTTAGGAACGAAACAATGAGATGATTTCTATCTTCCAATTGTGCACTTTCCATTGTTATATAACAACATTCCAGCAGCACCTGCATGGTGAGTACAAAGCTCTCAGTTGATACGATGTTCCAGAGTTAGTGGTGCATATCATGATTTCCTTACTGCTAACAAGGTAGCTACTGAACCAAAGGGTCCTAGTAGTTTTACAGCCGTCACAATTACTTGGTTAATCATCACGGGATATCTGCCACAAATGACCAAGAATATGTTCCGTTTGTCCTAATCACAATTCGGTTCTTTCTTACTTCATGTTCCTTTATGGATATCTTTATTATCTAGGGTACTATGTTGTACCATCACTGTATAGTAAACCATGTTGTTCCTTTATGGATATCTTTATTATCTAGGGTACTATGTTGTACCATCACTGTATAGTAAACCATGTTGTTCCTTTATGGATATCTTTATTATCTAGGGTCACAGGCACTTGTTTCATTCAAAAAATATATGCCCCCTCCTCTTCCTTACTTCAAGGTAGCCATCTGCCCTTTACCCCTTCCCCACTTCGCCTCAATATATTTCGCTGATTTGTGATCCTTTCGCTGACCCAATTATATCGTTACACTCCTGAGATATTTCTCTTTTCGACTGCCACATTTAAATATAAATACCGGGCCCTCTCAGACGAATTGGACAAGAATATTCAGCGAAAGTCGCATTTTCTATTTTTCAGTCACTGAAACGGATACAGTCACTTCCGGTCCGTTCTAAATTGATTTAGAAACTAAAAAAAGGTGTTTTAAAAATCAAATGTCAGTAATTTGGAGTTGAACATATTTTTATAATCTGCATTGGAACAATTATCTGTATTTTAAAGGCTTACTTTACATTGGAGAGGAGATGATCATGATGGCATTGTTACACATGGCCGGTCTAGAGAATTCCGAATGCATATGAAAAATCCAGCGCAAACCGGAAGTGGTTGTATCCGTTTCAATGACTGAAATTTTCACCAAGCCACTTTCGCTGAATAGTCTTGTCCAATTCGTCTGAGGGTATCCCGGTAGGTATATTTAAATGTGGCAGTCGAAAAGAGAAATATCTCGGGAGTGTAACGATATAATTGGGTCAGCGAAAGGATCACAAATAAGCGAAACATATTGAGGCGAAGTGGGGAAGGGGTAAAGAGCAGATGTTTACCTTGAAGTAAGGAAGAGGAGGGGGCATATATTTTTTGAATGAAACAAGTGCCTGTGTCTAGGGTACTATTTTGTACCATCACTGTATAGTAAACCATGTTGTTCCTTTATGGATATCTCTATTTGTTGAGATACTATGTTTGTGTCGTCACTGTTTAGTAAACAATGATGTTCCTTTATGGCTATTCTACTTGCTAAGGTATTATTTGTATCGTTATTACATAGTAATAAAACATAGATATAAAATTTAACCGTATCGTTCCTTAATTGATATCTCTATTGACTAAGGTACTATGTTTGTATCTTTTCTGTATAGTAAACAGATGTCGTTCTTTTATTTATATCTCTATTGACCAAGGTACTATGTTTGTATATTTTCTGTATAGTAAACAATGTGGTTCTTTTATTTATATCTCTATTGACTAAGGTACTATGTTTGTATCTTTTCTGTTTTGTAAGAATGTCGTTCTTTTATTTATAACTCTATTGACTAAGGTACTATGTTTGTATCTTTTCTGTATAGTAAACAATGTCGTTCTTTTATTTATATCTCTATTGACTAAGGTACTATGTTTGTATCTTTTCTGTATAGTAAACAATGTCGTTCTTTTATTTATATCTCTATTGACTAAGGTACTATGTTTGTATCTTTTCTGTATAGTAAACAATGTCGTTCTTTTATTTATATCTCTATTGACTAAGGTACTATGTTTGTATCTTTTCTGTATAGTAAACAATGTCGTTCTTTTATTTATATCTCTATTGACTAAGGTACTATGTTTGTATATTTTCTGTATAGTAAACAATGTCGTTCTTTTATTTATATCTCTATTGACTAAGTACTATGTTTGTATCTTTTCTGTATAGTAAACAATGTCGTTCTTTTATTTATATCTCTATTGACTAAGGTACTATGTTTGTATCTTTTCTGTATAGTAAACAATGTCGTTCTTTTATTTATATCTCTATTGACTAAGGTACTATGTTTGTATATTTTCTGTATAGTAAACAATGTCGTTCTTTTATTTATATCTCTATTGACTAAGGTACTATGTTTGTATCTTTTCTGTTTTGTAAGCAATGTCGTTCTTTTATTTATATCTCTATTGACTAAGGTACTATGTTTGTATCTTTTCTGTATAGTAAACAATGTCGTTCTTTTATTTATATCTCTATTGACTAAGGTACTATGTTTGTATCTTTTCTGTATAGTAAACAATGTCGTTCTTTTATTTATATCTCTATTGACTAAGGTACTATGTTTGTATCTTTTCTGTATAGTAAACAATGTCGTTCTTTTATTTATATCTCTATTGACTAAGGTACTATGTTTGTATCTTTTCTGTATAGTAAACAATGTCGTTCTTTTATTTATATCTCTATTGACTAAGGTACTATGTTTGTATCTTTTCTGTATAGTAAACAATGTCGTTCTTTTATTTATATCTCTATTGACTAAGGTACTATGTTTGTATCTTTTCTGTATAGTAAACAATGTCGTTCTTTTATTTATATCTCTATTGACTAAGGTACTATGTTTGTATCTTTTCTGTTTTGTAAACAATGTCGTTCTTTTATTTATATCTCTATTGACTAAGGTACTATGTTTGTATCTTTTCTGTATAGTAAACAATGTCGTTCTTTTATTTATATCTCTATTGACTAAGGTACTATGTTTGTATCTTTTCTGTTTTGTAAACAATGTCGTTCTTTTATTTATATCTCTATTGACTAAGGTACTATGTTTGTATCTTTTCTGTTTTGTAAACAATGTCGTTCTTTTATTTATATCTCTATTGACTAAGGTACTATGTTTGTATCTTTTCTGTTTTGTAAACAATGTCGTTCTTTTATTTATATCTCTATTGACTAAGGTACTATGTTTGTATCTTTTCTGTTTTGTAAACAATGTCGTTCTTTTATTTATATCTCTATTGACTAAGGTACTATGTTTGTATCTTTTCTGTTTTGTAAACAATGTCGTTCTTTTATTTATATCTCTATTGACTAAGGTACTATGTTTGTATATTTTCTGCATAGTAAACAATGTCGTTCTTTTATTTATATCTCTATTGACTAAGGTACTATGTTTGTATCTTTTCTGTTTTGTAAACAATGTCGTTCTTTTATTTATATCTCTATTGACTAAGGTACTATGTTTGTATCTTTTCTGTATAGTAAACAATGTCGTTCTTTTATTTATATCTCTATTGACTAAGGTACTATGTTTGTATCTTTTCTGTTTTGTAAACAATGTCGTTCTTTTATTTATATCTCTATTGACTAAGGTACTATGTTTGTATCTTTTCTGTTTTGTAAACAATGTCGTTCTTTTATTTATATCTCTATTGACTAAGGTACTATGTTTGTATCTTTTCTGTTTTGTAAACAATGTCGTTCTTTTATTTATATCTCTATTGACTAAGGTACTATGTTTGTATCTTTTCTGTTTTGTAAACAATGTCGTTCTTTTATTTATATCTCTATTGACTAAGGTACTATGTTTGTATCTTTTCTGTTTTGTAAACAATGTCGTTCTTTTATTTATATCTCTATTGACTAAGGTACTATGTTTGTATCTTTTCTGTATAGTAAACAATGTCGTTCTTTTATTTATATCTCTATTGACTAAGGTACTATGTTTGTATCTTTTCTGTTTTGTAAACAATGTCGTTCTTTTATTTATATCTCTATTGACTAAGGTACTATGTTTGTATCTTTTCTGTATAGTAAACAATGTCGTTCTTTTATTTATATCTCTATTGACTAAGGTACTATGTTTGTATCTTTTCTGTTTTGTAAACAATGTCGTTCTTTTATTTATATCTCTATTGACTAAGGTACTATGTTTGTATCTTTTCTGTATAGTAAACAATGTCGTTCTTTTATTTATATCTCTATTGACTAAGGTACTATGTTTGTATCTTTTCTGTATAGTAAACAATGTCGTTCTTTTATTTATATCTCTATTGACTAAGGTACTATGTTTGTATCTTTTCTGTTTTGTAAACAATGTCGTTCTTTTATTTATATCTCTATTGACTAAGGTACTATGTTTGTATCTTTTCTGTATAGTAAACAATGTCGTTCTTTTATTTATATCTCTATTGACTAAGGTACTATGTTTGTATCTTTTCTGTTTTGTAAACAATGTCGTTCTTTTATTTATATCTCTATTGACTAAGGTACTATGTTTGTATCTTTTCTGTTTTGTAAACAATGTCGTTCTTTTATTTATATCTCTATTGACTAAGGTACTATGTTTGTATCTTTTCTGTTTTGTAAACCATGTCGTTCTTTTATTTATATCTCTATTGACTAAGGTACTATGTTTGTATCTTTTCTGTTTTGTAAACAATGTCGTTCTTTTATTTATATCTCTATTGACTAAGGTACTATGTTTGTATCTTTTCTGTATAGTAAACAATGTCGTTCTTTTATTTATATCTCTATTGACTAAGGTACTATGTTTGTATCTTTTCTGTTTTGTAAACAATGTCGTTCTTTTATTTATATCTCTATTGACTAAGGTACTATGTTTGTATCTTTTCTGTATAGTAAACAATGTCGTTCTTTTATTTATATCTCTATTGACTAAGGTACTATGTTTGTATCTTTTCTGTTTTGTAAACAATGTCGTTCTTTTATTTATATCTCTATTGACTAATGTACTATGTTTGTATCTTTTCTGTATAGTAAACAATGTCGTTCTTTTATTTATATCTCTATTGACTAAGGTACTATGTTTGTATCTTTTCTGTATAGTAAACAATGTCGTTCTTTTATTTATATCTCTATTGACTAAGGTACTATGTTTGTATCTTTTCTGTTTTGTAAACAATGTCGTTCTTTTATTTATATCTCTATTGACTAAGGTACTATGTTTGTATCTTTTCTGTATAGTAAACAATGTCGTTCTTTTATTTATATCTCTATTGACTAAGGTACTATGTTTGTATCTTTTCTGTATAGTAAACAATGTCGTTCTTTTATTTATATCTCTATTGACTAAGGTACTATGTTTGTATCTTTTCTGTATAGTAAACAATGTCGTTCTTTTATTTATATCTCTATTGACTAAGGTACTATGTTTGTATCTTTTCTGTTTTGTAAACAATGTCGTTCTTTTATTTATATCTCTATTGACTAAGGTACTATGTTTGTATCTTTTCTGTATAGTAAACAATGTCGTTCTTTTATTTATATCTCTATTGACTAAGGTACTATGTTTGTATCTTTTCTGTATAGTAAACAATGTCGTTCTTTTATTTATATCTCTATTGACTAAGGTACTATGTTTGTATCTTTTCTGTATAGTAAACAATGTCGTTCTTTTATTTATATCTCTATTGACTAAGGTACTATGTTTGTATCTTTTCTGTATAGTAAACAATGTCGTTCTTTTATTTATATCTCTATTGACTAAGGTACTATGTTTGTATCTTTTCTGTATAGTAAACAATGTCGTTCTTTTATTTATATCTCTATTGACTAAGGTACTATGTTTGTATCTTTTCTGTTTTGTAAACAATGTCGTTCTTTTATTTATATCTCTATTGACTAAGGTACTATGTTTGTATCTTTTCTGTATAGTAAACAATGTCGTTCTTTTATTTATATCTCTATTGACTAAGGTACTATGTTTGTATCTTTTCTGTATAGTAAACAATGTCGTTCTTTTATTTATATCTCTATTGACTAAGGTACTATGTTTGTATCTTTTCTGTATAGTAAACAATGTCGTTCTTTTATTTATATCTCTATTGACTAAGGTACTATGTTTGTATCTTTTCTGTATAGTAAACAATGTCGTTCTTTTATTTATATCTCTATTGACTAAGGTACTATGTTTGTATCTTTTCTGTTTTGTAAACAATGTCGTTCTTTTATTTATATCTCTATTGACTAAGGTACTATGTTTGTATCTTTTCTGTATAGTAAACAATGTCGTTCTTTTATTTATATCTCTATTGACTAAGGTACTATGTTTGTATCTTTTCTGTATAGTAAACAATGTCGTTCTTTTATTTATATCTCTATTGACTAAGGTACTATGTTTGTATCTTTTCTGTATAGTAAACAATGTCGTTCCTTTATTTATATCTCTAAAAGCTTAGGTACTATGTTTGTATCTTTTCTGTATAGTAAACAATGTCGTTCCTTTATTTATATCTCTAAAAGCTTAGGTACTATGTTTGTATCTTTTCTGTATAGTAAACAATGTCGTTCTTTTATTTATATCTCTATTGACTAAGGTACTATGTTTGTATCTTTTCTGTTTTGTAAACAATGTCGTTCTTTTATTTATATCTCTATTGACTAAGGTACTATGTTTGTATCTTTTCTGTATAGTAAACAATGTCGTTCTTTTATTTATATCTCTATTGACTAAGGTACTATGTTTGTATCTGTTCTGTATAGTAAACAATGTCATTCCTTTATTTATATCTCTAAAAGCTTAGGTACTATGTTTGTATCTTTTCTGTATAGTAAACAATGTCGTTCTTTTATTTATATCTCTATTGACTAAGGTACTATGTTTGTATCTTTTCTGTTTTGTAAACAATGTCGTTCTTTTATTTATATCTCTATTGACTAAGGTACTATGTTTGTATCTTTTCTGTATAGTAAACAATGTCGTTCTTTTATTTATATCTCTATTGACTAAGGTACTATGTTTGTATCTTTTCTGTATAGTAAACAATGTCGTTCCTTTATTTATATCTCTATTGACTAAGGTACTATGTTTGTATCTTTTCTGTATAGTAAACAATGTCGTTCCTTTATTTATATCTCTAAAAGCTTTGGTACTATGATTAGCATCGTTGTTTTATTCTAAATGTTAATCTGTGTTGGTATCGTTCGTGTAACTGACATAACGTTGAAAGTAGCATTACAAGTAAAAGAAGTGGTCGTCGTGGTCGTGATCGTATGGTAGTTGGATTTACAACTACCTGAGCAATCAGTGCCTAAGTTGTGAATTCTAATCCCGCTCATGCATGTGGTTTTCTCCAGGTACTCTGGTTTCCTCCACCAATAGAACTGACCGCCACGAAATAACTGAAATATTGTTGAAAGTGGCGTTAAGCACCAATAACCCTACCCATAACACAAGTAATTATCAGCTTATATATGAGTAACTTCTGTAGAAATTTTAATAAGATATATCGTTGTCCATAGCCACAAGTTAATTTGTGGAGAATAGGATTGTGTAATTTCTAAAATAGGGCAATGGGACTAAACAATGTTGTTTAGATGAAATCTAATCCCCTCTCTGTTTTTTATAAGTTTGGATTAATTCACATCATGATAACCTCTGTTAGTATCATATATACAAAAATGCATAGTTTAATATGAAATAAATCTGCAACTAAATTTATGTATCTGATATGCAGATATTTCGTCAATGTTATGTTTACTTGTACACATGCATATTGTAATTAAATTCATATGGAAAGAAATTATTATTATCGTCGAATGGAAAATTAAATTGTTATAATTCAACTAAACAGTCAGACTTAACCATAGGCAAGACACGAAAACAAAACATTGAGCAACTTAACAAGTAATTAACATGAAAATTTACGAGATGTAAAATATGTAAATTACACTTCAACATCCGGGGTCTTCTTTAAATTCCATTTGATGTATCTCATGTGTAATATTGCATATATCAAAGGCACATCAGGTGTCTTAGTCAGGCATGAAATAATTTTTTTGTACGTAAAAATAAATAAATTAGCTTATATGTGACATATAAGGTTGACAGGATAATATATATCTGAGGCATGAACTATTAAGTGTTCACTAAATAACGTAGTGAATTTTGTAATGGTAGGATAGGTTACCTCCTGGCCTGTAATGTTCTACAGGGATAGTTTCAAAATGAGGATATTGTTTGTATGATAGGACAAGGTCGTGCAATATTCATGAATTTATAGTGTTATCATTTGTGTTTTATTATTATTTTTTATATTTAGAATGTGTTTTTGGCAGTTTTTGAAAGGAATTTCGTTACGGAATGTGTTTTAAAACTTTAGGATCATGTGACAATCAAATAAAAACTATGAAATTACTTAAATATGGACAGCACACTTGACGTTAAACAACAATCAAACAACTAATACAATGATATGATCATCAATGTTTGGTGACAAGGAATAATATAAGACTAAAGATGTTTATTGAGTCATAGCAACAATGGCTTAAACAAAATCACAGAAAACAACCATAATACGCCATAGACATGTTTTCATCTCCTGTTGTTGGGAGTGCTAAATATCTCGGGGGATTATCCAGATCATTGGCTACTAGTGTTTGGGGTTATTTCCGGAACAGTCAGGAAGAGGTAAGATCTTTTCAACTGTCATATCTTGCATTGGCCTTACATTACATTTCCAATTCATGGTTTGGGTTGTGCCAGGGGGTTGGGCTGGGGCCTGGTGGTTAGTTAAGGTCGTTCAATCTGAACACATGCCAAACACCACTGACGTCGGTTATCGTGTCATAAGTTAAGGTATACATACAACTACCCAAGGCTGGGGCGTTCCACTGGTTAAATCTGTACATATGCCTGGGATTTCCTTTCCCTTTAAGTCTGGCAGTCAGTATTTTGCAGAAAAAAATCCTGAAAGTGACAATAAACGTCAATAATTCTACATTCATTAAATAAACGTTAGAAAACCCAAATGGCCAATCAAGAATGAACAATCTAGAGACACAGTAAATTATGAGTACAAGATAAAGTCAACAATAAAAAAAACACAACACCGAAAACTAAAAGGATGAGCAACACAGATGCCACAAAAACACAACACAGAAAACTAACAAAGATGAGCAACACAGATGCCACAAAAACACAACACAGATGCCACAAAAACACAACACAGAAAACTAAAAGGATGAGCAACACAGATGCCACAAAAACACAACACAGAAAACTAACAAAGATGAGCAACACAGATGCCACAAAAACACAACACAGAAAACTAACAAAGATGAGCAACACAGATGCCACAAAAACACAACACAGAAAACTAACAAAGATGAGCAACACAGATGCCACAAAAACACAACACAGAAAACTAACAAAGATGAGCAACACAGATGCCACAAAAACACAACACAGAAAACTAACAAAGATGAGCAACACAGATGCCACAAAAACACAACACAGAAAACTAACAAAGATGAGCAACACAGATGCCACAAAAACACAACACAGAAAACTAACAAAGATGAGCAACACAGATGCCACAAAAACACAACACAGAAAACTAACAAAGATGAGCAACACAGATGCCACAAAAACACAACACAGAAAACTAACAAAGATGAGCAACACAGATGCCACAAAAACACAACACAGAAAACTAACAAAGATGAGCAACACAGATGCCACAAAAACACAACACAGAAAACTAACAAAGATGAGCAACACAGATGCCACAAAAACACAACACAGAAAACTAACAAAGATGAGCAACACAGATGCCACAAAAACACAACACAGAAAACTAACAAAGATGAGCAACACAGATGCCACAAAAACACAACACAGAAAACTAACAAAGATGAGCAACACAGATGCCACAAAAACACAACACAGAAAACTAACAAAGATGAGCAACACAGATGCCACAAAAACACAACACAGAAAACTAACAAAGATGAGCAACACAGATGCCACAAAAACAACCCACATGGGAGTGAACCCAGGTTTTCGCGAATGGTAAATAGTTCCTACTTCTTATAAGACACCCGTCGTGTTAGTCATATAGTCAAGACGTGTTTGACACCATAATATCTAAATAAATACGAATAACATACACTTCTATAAACAACTATTAGAAAAAGACGAAACGAACATCATTTTTATGCGAAAATCGTAGCGGAAAAAAGAACATGAAGACAAATAATAGTAAAAAAATGAACAACACAAACTCCACTGCTTAACACTAGGGGCGAACCATAGTGACACATGCAACATTGGGCATAAGATACAGAATGAAGACAAACAAAACAATCCATGGTTTCTGTCAATCAATTAACACAAGATAATATATAGTCCTACATTGTAATGTGAGACATGGTTCGTCCTGTTTTCTCACCCTTTAGTGTTTGATCACAGGAACACAGTAAGAGATCCTTCGTATAGCTATCCTAACTGATGTTACTTAGCGAGGTTTGGATAGTCATGTGATATGTCTAACTAAACCAATAGGTAGTATTATAATTAATAATGTCAGTGTTCATTCATTATTACTTGTTTCTTATCTTTAATCTTTGTAATATTTTGTAGAAAATCCCTAGTCTTCATTTTTGACACGTGTACTACAACGAAGCCAAAATCAAAACATACCGAATTGCAATTGTAAATATTTCTTCAAAACCCTGTTTATACTCTTTGGATTTCTTCCCCCCAAAGACTTTAAAAAAGTTTGTCTTTCCAGTCTTTTTACCTTGATAGTACACTAAATTAGACCGTAGTATTTACGTTCATATTACTATCAATGGCTGGATACCACTGCTGGTGGACTATTAGTCCTTTGTGGTATCATTCGCCCAGTAGTCAGTGTTTTGACACTGACATGGTGGTTTATAGGATACATATTCATTATTGAAATTACAGCTCCAAATAAATTTAATTATTATTAAAACCATGATTCAATTCATCTCCTTTAGGCATAAGTAAACTTAGCCGATTTTGGATATTTTGTTTAGGTCTTTGGTATTCTCGTTTCCAAATACTTAAATTATTTGGCTTTCCATTCTTTTAGCATTGAGCGTACCTTATGAAGGTTGTTCCAGAAACGCGTCGAGCGCACTAAATATAATCTATTTTTGTTTCATTGCTATCACTGGATTGATATGTATGCTAATGGCGATGTTTGCTCGGTTTGCTACACACAAATGTTTTTGGTTAATATACAATTATGGCCCTCGGAAGAGGTGAATATCCAAAATTGTCAACCCCACTACGGTTATTTCCCTCGGGCTAAATTGTCAACCCCACTAGGGTTATTTCCCCGAGGGCTTTAGCCCGAGGGAAATAACCGTAGTGGGGTTGACAATTTTGGATATTCACCGATTCAGAGGGCCGTAACTGTTATATTATACCGAACAAACAGTTGAAATATACTGTTTAATATTTGAAATGTTAAAGTATTATTCCATTAGGGTTATTCACTGGACGTTGTAATTTTCGAGGGTTATTACACCGTTGAATAATAGGGTTATTCAATGGACATGTGTAATTCTTGAGGTTATTCACCGTTGACGGCGATTAGAAGCAAAATTATCCAGATTATTTTATGTCATGTGATTATCTTTTAACCAATAGAATTGATTCTTTATTATGTGAGGTATAATAATAACTATTAATAGTGATTTTCCATTATTATTGAATGCTATTATTTTTTGCATAAAGAATTTCAGTGTAGTCGAGCTAACATTTCAAAATGAAACCTGCTAATGTAAAACCTTTGTATTTTTACTTTACATTTTTCATAGGTTTAATCTAAGTAATGAAATTGGATCCTGAATCATTAACCCGTTCTTTAAAATATTACTTTATTTCGTGTTAATGGTTCACTTCAAGGTATGTTCGATTTATACCTGAGGTCAGAAAGCTTACCAAGTACATTGCAGTCATAAATCTTGTTAGTGCGCCTTTCATCCTAGTAATCCAAAAATCGTCCAATCAAAACACTTTATACATTGGTGTGAGTGAGTGATTGCTGTTTAACGCCAAATGAGAATTTTTTTCAGCTATGTTATTATTACAAGAACAAGTTACATTCGCTGAAAGGATCATGATGATGTCCGCTTTGTACTAGTGTACTAGACCAACAATCTTAACTGGATCTTTATAGTGCAGCTCACCGAAGTCCGCGAGTAAACATGTCGCTCCACTCTGAAACATCATTCCAAGCCAATCAGTCTTTGCTTATACTCCTTTATACTCCTTTGGTTTTACACGACGGGTGCTCGAACCCACGATTTACCACCACTATCGAGGTGAGCAAGACGACCATTACAATACCGATGCGGTTCTTTAAAGCAATGGGTACAATGTTCTAATTTGCTTTTTTGGAGACTAGAAAAATTGCACTTTGGAACGTTTTATGACAGTAAAGCCTAGTGACTTCATCGTTATTTACCAGTGTTATTACAGAACCATCACCATTGCCAAAAACAAGAGAACATGAATGTAATCAATACTCTCGTGCAAATTTTCCGCGCAAAATTTTGAAAAAAATATTTTAATGCGATTTGAAAGTTTACACTCTGGGTGACACAAAGTTCAGCAAAATATGTACTGTACGTTAATTGCTGTACAAAGAAAAAATTTAAGCCTCGGAAGTTGCCAATTACTTACATCATGGACATTAATGTATGCACAATGCACTATCACGCACTGCTGGAACATATGTCTTACCGTCAGCAACATATCCTTGATGTCATGCCTTGGATATCACAATAACCGGACCAAAACCCATGAATTGAATCAACATATCACAGGCTGACCACAAAGACCAATAATTATGGCGGCTTTTCGACAAGACTTACTTCAGTGGAACAACATTCCACAGGCTATGAAAGATATGTCTATTTCCTCGCATATCGCGGATCCGAACAATATTTGTAATTAACTGATTTTCCGCTGATCCGCTAATCACCCATAAACCAACAGTGTTTTAGGCACCGAACAAAATGAATTGAATTATTCAGTAAATTATGTGGAATTGCTATTCGTCAGATCATTGTATTGTGTACTAAGTATGTTATTTGACAGCAGCATCAGCAGTATTCAACATCTTTTTTCTGTGAGGAAAAGGGGTGGCGAATGTCAAAAGACCAAAATATGAGATATTCAGTTACCCAAATGTTGCATTGCTATTTTCGTAGTTGTATGGTAAACTATAGGTTTATTCCCCTCGCGTCTTTAACGCAGTATTTCCCTAGCGTTTTTAACGCAGTATAGGGTAGACTATAGGTTTATTTCCCTCGCGACTTTAACGCAGTATAGGGTAGACTATGGGTTTATTCCCCTCACGTCTTTAACGCAGTATAGGGTAGACTATAGGTTTATTTCCTTCGCGTCTTTAACGCAGTATAGGGTAGATTATAGGTTTATTCCCCTCGCGTCTTTAACGCAGTATAGGGTAGACTATAGGTTTGTTTCCCTCACGTCTTTAACGCAGCATAGGGTAGAATATAGGTTTATTCCCTCACGTCTTTAGCGCAGTATAGACTATAGGTTTATTCGCCTCATGTCTTTAGCGCAGTATAGACTATCTATAGGTTTATTCCCCTCACGTCTTTAACGCAGTATAGACTATAGGTTTATTCCCCTCACGTCTATAACGCAGTATAGAAGATAATATAGGTTTATTCCCCTCACGTCTATAACGCAGTATAGAGGATACTATAGGTTTATTCCCCTCACATCTATAACGCAGTATAGATGATACTATAGGTTTATTCCCCTCACGTCAATAACGCAGTATAGAGGATACTATAGGTTTATTCCCCTCACGTCTATAACGCAGTATAGAGGATACTATAGGTTTATTCCCCTCACGTCTATAACGCAGTATAGAAGATAATATAGGCTTATTCCCCTCACGTCTATAAGGCAGTATAGAAGATACTATAGGCTTATTCCCCTCATGTCTATAACGCAGTATAGAGGATACTATAGGTTTATTCCCCTCACGTCTATAACGCAGTATAGAAGATAATATAGGCTTATTCCCCTCACGTCTATAACGCAGTATAGAAGATACTATAGGCTTATTCCCCTCACGTCTATAACGCAGTATAGAGGATACTATAGGCTTATCCCCCTCACGTCTATAACGCAGTATAGAGGATACTATAGGCTTATTCCCCTCACGTCTATAACGCAGTATAGAAGATACTATAGGCTTATTCCCCTCACGTCTATAAGGCAGTATAGAAGATACTATAGGCTTATTCCCCTCACGTCTATAACGCAGTATAAAAGATACTATAGGCTTATTCCCCTCACGTCTATAACACGGTATAGAAGATACTATAGGTTTATTCCCCTCACGTCTATAACGCAGTATAGAAGATACTATAGGTTTATTCCCCTCACGTCTATAACGCAGTATAGAGGATACTATAGGTTTATTCCCCTCACGTCTATAACGCAGTATAGAGGAGACTATAGGTTTATTCCCCTCACGTCTATAACGCAGTATAGAGGAGACTATAGGTTTATTCCCCTCACGTCTATAACGCAGTATAGAAGATACTATAGGCTTATTTCCCTCACGTCTATAACGCAGTATAGAGGAGACTATAGGTTTATTCCCCTTACGTCTATAACGCAGTATAGAAGATAATATAGGCTTATTCCCCTCACGTCTATAACGCAGTATAGAGGATACTATAGGTTTATTCCCCTCACGTCTATAACGCAGTATAGAGGATACTATAGGCTTATTCCCCTCACGTCTATAACGCAGTATAGAGGAGACTATAGGTTTATTTCCTCTCGTCTTTAATGCAGTATAATAGTGATAATTATTCAAATCCACATTAACATCGAAATAGATAGTTACTTTTGTCAATTAAGGTGTCAACTAAAATAAACAAAAACACATTGATTTTGTGACATGTGTCAGACTGAAGAATATTTTATATATGGATGAACAAACATGTACTTCATGACAGAGTTCTCTTAATATTATATTCATGTTAAACTCTACTAATTTAGAACTTTGTGTCACCTATATAATAATCGCATACATTGTGTTTCTATTCTGCCACGTGCTTTATGAAACTAATAGCATAGTTTCTTTCCATATAGAAGCAAAAGAAGCATTAGAAACTGATATCGTAGAACAATGAGGTAAAAACGCATATGTCGCTCTGTATTTCTATTTCCAACGTCTTAACCATAACAGCTCTCCCTCTCTCATTTTCTTTGTTGAAATCAGAACTAAAATTAAGATTGCGTTTTAAAGTTCTCATGATTGATAACAAAGAGATAGATTTACCATTCAAATAAACCAAGCACAATATAATGAAATGCAAATAAACAAAACGCTATTTTTATTCGGCCAAAATATATCGTATTCAGGTGATTGAAGAGACGTTTTTTACATATCTATCGTATTCAGGTGATTGTAGAAACATATTCTAAATGTCTTCTCTATACAGGCGATTGAAGAGACATATTCTACATTTCAATCGTATTCAATTTCAAGTGATTGAATTCAAATATCTAGTGGGTAGATGTAATGTACCAATCTTACATGGTTTTCCCGTTTAGATCAAATTGTAATTGTTTATACGCAGTTCATATCTACTGAGATTAATTCATCAAATTAAATGGTGCATTCATTAAGAGTAGGTGGTGGAGAAATTACTCTGAAAAAAACAAAAAACCCGTAAATAATATAATATCTTGCATCGGTTTGTTGTGCAGACCGAATCAAGTACAAGGCGTGTAAATGGGTACCTAGTGTTTGAATACACAAACATTAATTAGCTTCGTCGGTTGCGTTCGACTTCAAACAGTTGTAAAATAAAACTTAAATATCAAACACTAAAGCGTGGGCAAACTTTAAATATGTAAACCTACCACCAACCCCGTCTAAGGGAAATACTCTACAGCCAACGCCGTCTAACTTGGGAAACAAACCTACAACCAACCCCGTTTAAGGGGAATATTCTACAGCCAAACACATCTAACTTGGAAATAAACCTACAACCAATTACGTCTAAGGCAAATACTGTACATTCAAACCTATCTAACTTGGGAAACAAACCTACATGAAATCAGCATACAACCAAAACCACAGTAATAAAGGTAAAATTGTTAACTACAACCACATAAGAGGAATAAACATACACCCAAATCTACATAATGAAAATCAGCCTACATCCAAAGCCACATGAGTGAAATCAGCATACAGCCAAAACTGCATAAGGGATATCAGCCTACAGTCAAATACACATAATGAAAGTCAGCCTACACCCAAACCCACTCAAGTGAAATCAGCCTACAGCCAAACCCGCATAAGGGAAACCAGCCTACAGTCAAATACACATAATGAACATCAGCCTACACCCAAAACCTACTCAAGTGAAATCAGCCTTCAGCCAAACCAGCATAAGGGAAATCATCCTACAACCAAACCCACATAAGGGAAATCAGCCTACAACCAAACACACTTAAGTGAAATCAGCCTACAACATAACACACTTAAGTGAAATCAGCCTATATACGGGTCATTCTACAGAAAGTGGCAATTTTCATTTTTCAGATTCAGAAAAATAAAACAGTTATTGGAACATCTTTATTGAATTCAAGACACTCAAATAACATTAAAGAATCAGAAAAAAACATGTACTTCAAAAAATTCAACCAATACATGCTCACCTATGTCATAATATATGACCTAGTCGTCTTGTTTGTCATTCCTGTTACCTTATTATTTTTCTTTGTACAAAAAAATCCAAAAAGATAACACTGAGAAAAAATGTTTCCATACAATCAAACACAAAAAATACATACTATAGTGAAATTTTTACATTTGCATTGCAATTTGTTTGGTAGAAATAGCAAATTTTATTACCTTTTCTTAAATTTTGCCTAAAATCAAACTTTTTTTGGCTGTTGTAAATTAATTAAATCCATTATTGAATAACAATTTCTTTTTTTATGATAACACAATCAAACTCAATATTTTTTTTCATAAAAGATGAGCATCATATCATTTAAATAAATTACTATTGATTGAAATTGAACTAGGTAACAGGAATGACACTTCGATAACAGGAATGACACATTTGGTAACAGGAATTTGTTTCTTTTCACCCATGTTAATCTATTAATTTTTGGACATTTATTTAGCAAGTAAAGGTATACTAAAATAATTCACAAATTTTAAAACAAATAAAAAAGCCAAAATGAAACTCTTAATAAACAATTAATAACAAAGTAGTAACAGGAATGACATTTTGAAAATGTTTTTTAGATTTCATGTCTTTACTCTATGCTATATTTATTATTGCCTATTTTCTTTATGTTGGAATTTGGAATGATTTTAACAATGTCCTCATTGAAATACCAACAAATATCTTTATGTTTTGGCCACTGGTATTCGCTGGCAGATTGTTGGGTATGTTCTATACATTGTACTTGAACATCGCTTCTTTTTGTTTTTACGATAAGTCCTGGATATTTGATATGGTCATATACAACTACATTCCAACAGTCAATTCATCATTTTGTAATATCTCTCTCAGTTCTGACCTCAGACTGTAGACCTCCACATCTTTCTGTCATTCGATCATCCTGCTTCTCAATTCCACAGACTAATCCCTCTCCCTGAGTCCCTCCAATATCAGATCTCTCGGTCTCCTTGTTCACCTGCCTCTCACTTCCACTAATTAATCCCTTTTCCTTAGTCACTCCAACATCACACCCCACTATCTCTTTATCAACCTGCCTCTCAGATCTACCAACTAGATCATCTTCCTTAGTCACTCCAACATCACACCCCACTTTCTCGTTATCAACCTGCCTCTCAGATCCACCAACTAGATCATCTTCCTTAGTCACTCCAACGTCACACCCCACTGTCTCTTTATCAACCTGTCTCTCAGATCTACCAACTAGATCATCTTTCTTAGTCACTCCAACATCACACCCCACTATCTCTTTATCAACCTGCCTCTCAGATCTACCAACTAGATCATCTTCCTTAGTCACTCCAACATCACACCCCACTTTCTCGTTATCAACCTGCCTCTCAGATCCACCAACTAGATCATCTTCCTTAGTCACTCCAACATCACACCCCACTGTCTCTTTATCAACCTGCCTCTCAGATCCACCAACTAGATCATCTTCCCTAGTCACTCCAACATCACACCCCACTGTCTCTTTATCAACCTGCCTCTCAGATCCACCAACTGGATCATCTTCTGGAGTCCCTCCATTAACACCTGTCCCCTTATCTACATGCCTCATAGCTTCACCAACTACTCCCTCTTCAACAGCCACTCCTTCACATCTCTCTGAATCACTAGCTTCTGACATAGTTCCATCATCAACATCTGCAATTGTCTCATTGTATTCATCTTTCATATCCTCTTTAGAAACATTGCTTTCATTTATCTCATTTTCTTGTCTAATGCATTTGCTCGCAACTGCAATTAAGGGCACAAAGTGATTTGAACTTTTTAAAATTTCATAGGATATTTTGTCATGTAAGGAGAAATCAACATCACAACATTTATTTCTTTTTATTTGTAATAAGAGAACAGTAATGAAAAGCTTATCTGATTCATTTATCAAATTATTGTCATTCCTGTTACCATTTGCATCAGTCCTGATACCTTTGAGGTAAACATGCGTATCATGGAATATTTCAGTTTATTTTACTTGAAATCACATGAAATTATCCCTCTAAAGAATTATAACTAGTATAAATGATCAAGAAATGGTTTGTATTAAAAAAAAGAAACCTTAATATAAAAAAACTTGTTTTTAGTTATATTTTCTGTCATTCCTGTTATCAAATATGTCATTCCTGTCCCCTTTTGCAAAATATGATCTTAAATTGGCATAATAATTAGATTACTAAATTAAATTATTTGTATTTTTGTTCAAACATAATTAAAAAAATGAGAAATAACCTTTAAATGTTTTCCTGTGTAACCATTATGAATTTTACTCATAAAAATGTTTTATCTTACAAGAAAAACTTTCATTCCTGTTACAAACTATGTCAATTCTGTTACCAAAACAAAATATATAACACTTTTGAATCAAAAAGTTACTTCTTTGACAGAGAATTTTTTTCTTACTATACTGTATCTAATTTATAAATGCTTCAATAAATTTAATTTATTCATTTGTATCAAAATACCTTTGTTACAGATTAGAATCTAAAAAAAATCATTCCTGTTACCAAGCCCTGTCATTCCTGTTAATTTGACCCTGGAACAGGAATGACAGGAACAGGGATGACGGACCTTAATCAATTTAAAACTTTTCAAGGTCACTTTACTGACCAAGGCTATAAAATGACATTTCTTTTAAAAGGGGCCACTGTTATTTTTTTCTTCATATATTGTGTTTCCTGAATATGAATAGGATCAATACTAAAAATGTGGAACAGTATATGACAGATAAAAAGTGAATTCTCTACTTTTACCTTCATTTATTCTTCAGAATCTCCACATGTTTACTTACCATGGATGACTTCTACATTTTTAAATACAGGAAGTTCATATCTGCCATCAAGTATCCTATATTCAGTATTAGGGGAGGTAACTCTTACTCAGGGATCAATTGAAATTTGGTAACAGGGTTGACACCAAATTGCGGGACAGTCCTTCTGTGCCTTGGAAATCAATATTCAGGGAGTTTCCATTACTTAAAAATGTCATTTTTTTAAAATTTGAGTGGAAATCTACTAAATAAGCCATATCATTTTGTAAAGTTCAAGGGATAAGTGGAAGGCATTTTTGATTGAAGTAAGGATTAGAATCAGTGGGACAAGCAAATTTTCCCGTTTTTGGGCCTTTAAAGCCCCAAAAACATATGATTTGGTGTACCTATATTGGTAAAACTTTTTGTCAAGTTTGGACCGATCATAAATTAGTAAATACTACTCAGAAATTACAATTTGGAGTTATGGTTACAGAAAAATCTTTCTGGGACAAAAAATTGCCACTTTTTGTAGAATCACCCATACAGCCAAACACACGTAAGTGAAATCAGCCTACACTCAAACCCACACAAGTGAAATCATCCTACAGCATAACACACTTAAGTGAAATCAGCCTATATACAGCCAAACACACATAAGCGAAATCAGCCTACACTCAAACCCACACAAGTGAAATCATCCTACAGCCAAACCCACATAAGGGAAATCAGCCTACAACCAAACACACTTAAGTGAAATCAGCCTACAACCAAACACACATAAGTGAAATCAGCCTACACTCAAACCCACATAAGGGAAATCAGCCTACAGTCAAACCCACATAAGTGAAATCATCCTACGGCCAATCACACATAAGTGAAATCAGCCTACACTCAAACCCACACAAGTGAAATCAGCCTACACTCAAACCCACACAAGTGAAATCATCCTACAGCTAAACCCACATAAGTGAAATCACCATACAGCCAAACACACTTATAGGAAATCATCCTACAGCCAAACCCACATAAGGGTAATCAGCCTACACACAAACCCACACAAGTGAAATCAGCCTACAGCCAAACATACATAAAAAAAAATTAGTCTTCAGCCAAAACTACTTATATAAGGAAAATAAACATACAAAAGAAATTAACCAAACGTTCAAAAGGGAAATAAAGCTACTGTAACATGCAATCAAATTGTGCTCGAAAATGCCTTCGTCAAACCCCCCCTCCCCCGTTCTTCAGTATTTTGATAAAAGTACTGTACCTGAAGCCTAAAAACAGTTTATCACTTCCCATTACTAACACAAATCATATCCCCAAGGCTCAAGCTAAAAAAGGGCCTGTCTATTTATAGTTAAGTGAAATTTCAAATCGTTTTGCTCTAAATATTTATTTTGCTCCAGTGGAAAGAGGAGTCTAAATGCGTTACTTTTTTATTCAGATCACAGGCGCTCGAAACATATAATGACCGCCTTTAAAAAAAAAATTTTTTAGAAACATTATGTTTACAAATTTATTTTCAATAAAATGTCTTTATTATTTCATCTCTTTTTCCTTTATCTATCGTGTTCGTGTCCAAAATAGTATGGTAAAACCAGTCGTCTACTCTTATTATCCACTATTTTTATTGTTCGTGAACCAAATAGGGAAGTGAGGGAAATATGAGGTCCATTATCAGATTAACGGCTAATAATTTGGAGTTGCGCCAATTTAAAATACTGAAATGGAACAAAAGAAAATTAACAACAGTCAACAACTAAACTGAAAAAAACATAAGAATTTTCAAAGATTTCAACGATCATGTAATCCATCACCTAGTTTTTTTTTGGTTTAAACTTCTGCTTCTACCTTAGCAAATACAGACCTTCGTTAACAAATTGAAGATTAGGTCAGAGGTTACATATGACAACTAAAAAGAATTAAAACTATTTACATAACTCAGTGCGGCAACTTTCATGAAAATATAAAATTCTGAAATGTAACTATGCATTCACATTCACATAATATATAAGTAGTAACACATGTTAAACACGTGTTATTCCTGTATATGAAAAGTTTTAGGATAAGGACATTTTTCTAAAAACAAGTTTTCTGTTTTACAACATTTTCGGTATTTGCATTTTCCGGGGTTTCCTTTACATCTCCGTTCTGATTCCTAAATTAGTTTCCCCATGGGAGATAACCTTTGGCGGTTATTTTGAAGGGGAAATGTTATTAACTTAATTCTTTTTCGAACCCCTTCCAGGCTAAGCTTTTAATCAGGTAATTTTTATCACAATTCATTGATGTAACCCGTATATATTTCCTCTAGGTACACTTTCTATGAAATGGTATTTAATGCCCTTTTTATGAATATGTACACTTTTTGAAGGAATGAGGGCTGAGCCTGAGGCTCTTCAATGTTTTCTATTTCTTTGACATTACATTTAGTTTTAATATAATTACATTAGTTCCGTTTTTCATTGAAATGTTACAATATGATTGGTTATGAAGTGGTCACATGATTATAAAAGAGATGTTTCACATCCCAATGAAACTCAAACCCGAACTTGCACGTGCCTTCATGACAATTTCAGATGTAAACAATCAATGGCGTAGTAATTTCCAACAGCAAATAATCTAACACAAATAAAATTCACAACGAAAAATTCAACTATATTAAATTTTGGTGTGATTTAAATATAATTAATATGAAACCGGCACGGCCATGAATGCTCGCGCATCTGAAAATTATCTGGCAATTTCATCAAAAAGTGTCGAGATTTTTTAGGCCGAGATATATTGGGGACGACTTTTTTTTAGGGCCGAATCTAGTCTCAGCTGTCGTTCCTTTATTCGAGTTATCGTTCCTTACGAAATCTCAAAAGTTAGCTTCCGCGTAGAAACAAAAATTCTTGTCAGTATGTCAGAAGAGATTTAATAAATTTTAAAATATCAATATAAGTAGAACAAGCTAACAAAATTACTTTTATTACACACGGGTTCCGAGTTTCAGTGGTATCAGACGTACGAGAGAGGGTACGAGACTTCAGGATCACCTTTGTGCTTTATGTTAAGAAGATCTTCATTAGTTGAGTGTGTTAGTGTGTTACCCGGAAACCGGTGTTTACAAAACGTAGAATTTTTTTTTCTTTGACAATATGTTCAGCCATGTTTGTTAAAAAATCCTAAGTACACATTTTATACCATAAAGAGCTCGCTTAAGCTCGCATATAAGAATTGAATGCATTCTTTTGAAGTTTCATAGGGGTATGCAGACCTGTTAACCCTCCCCCTTTTCACGGGAGTCTCCCGCGTAAGAGCCTTATCTCCCGCATGGACTGGGTCTCATGTGCGGGAGACATTAATCTCCCGCACGATCTCCCCCCAACAAAAAAATCCAGTACAATAAAATCTTGACCTACATTTTGCGATCAATATTTCTGGAAATTCCCCATTTGGAACTCCCGCACTGATGAAAAACGCAGAGAGATACGAATGGTAAAGGTGTTTAAATGATATCCGGTTATTGATCTGTTTGACACCTTTACAGGTAAATTGGGTCATGGAGATTAATTAAGGTGTTGATGATTATACAACAATTATCCACTGATTGACAGTTAATTGGGGATAAGGAAGTGGGTTTGTGGCACACGCTTAGATGATTAGAAGTGTGATAGCGGCAATTAAAAATAGTTATAAACTGTTGTGCAAACAGGAGTCGGACAACCTTTGATGCCGAGGAAAACTTCTTATTTCGATCAAACGTGCAATGAATTCATCTCGGATTGAGTTGTTATGGCTTGTTTGGGACCAAAGCCGATCAAAGTATTATTTAAGGACTGGATGGAATGATAAACCACAAAAATGCCAAAACGTATGCTATCACCCAATGCACCAGCAGCAAAGTTTAAAATATAAAAAAAAATATAAAAAAAAAACCCAGCAACAAAGTGACTTTTTAATTTTAGTGCTCTATGACTTTATTGTTCAGAGAATTCTGTCTTCATTGTTATTGCTTTCAGGGGCGGATCCAGGATTTGTGGTTAGGGAGGGCGTGAGTAAGCTCTGGGGGTTTGAGGAATTACAGACATTTATTTGAACGACAATTTTGAACCAACCACACCATTTTTATCAGACCAAAAAAACTTGACTTTGAGTCTTAATTTTGTCGGATAATTGTTCACAGTATGTTTTTGTCAGATTATAAGAACCTAAAGTAAAACTTTTCTTTATCAACCGTGATGCAAATTGTTCAACACATGACTGATCGATCACGATATTTTAACCCTTCAAAGAACTATTGGTTTAGTTTTAACGCATTCCTCATTTCATTAATTGGTCTGTACTTTCGGTGCTTGTCCTTTTGGGTGGTTCTAGTTAATACTGCCCGTCCGGATGGAGCTTTTCTTTTCGTCGTTTGATTCATTCATTGATAACGTATGATTCGACCATTCTTGTTTATAGAAAACAAAAGCGGAAATTGTCAATATATGAACTTGTTATTGATTTCTGATAAGCTAACGTAACCAAATTAGATGATCAGAATCGTTTCATGCAGCATTAATGTTAACATATTCGTCTTTGTTTGTCTATAAACAAGAACGAATCATACGTTTTCAATGAATGAACCGACGGCGAAACGAAAAGCTTCATCCGGACGGACAGTATGCTGATTTTTATCAATGGGTAGAACTTTTTAGAATGATATCCCAAATTTACTCCTAATATCATTACTATTCATTTTGACTTACATGTCACGAGTTAACCATTCATGAAAAAGTTGTTTGTTGAACTGCTTAATTAACGTTGTATAACATATGCTTTGCGAATTTTAGGGGGGGGGCACGCCCCCCTCTAAATCCGCCTCTGGCTTTGTTATAACCTTATGATTATGAATGATTATGAATAAATTATAAATACAGTTTTTATCCTTCATTCATCATATGAAACACTACTAATAAGACAGAAATGTAAACAATATATATTGAAATGGGATGCAGTTGGTTCAATACTGAAACAAACAAAAAGAAAACATCAATTAACAATAAAAACATGCATCAAATACGTCGATAAAAAATCTCCAGTTATGAGACCAAATCTCCAGCCAAAAATTTACAAATCTCCAGTTGTAGCATAGCAACTCTTATCACATGTATGCAACTACAAGGTACAATTTTGTGCATTTAAAGGCGACGCACAAATTCTCCCCCTTAGAAGAGTTGGTAGGGGGAGATCTCCCCCCTAGCAGTTCCCAGAGGTTAACAGGTATGGGTATGAAAGCATTGATTGAAGCACATTTCAACATGAAGCACTTGAAAATGTACTTCGGTCAACGCTTTCATACCCCAATGAAACTTCAAAAAAATGCATTCAATTCTTAAATGAAACCGGCACGGCCATGAATGCTCGTGCATCTGAAAATTATCTGGCAATTTCACGCTCATCCAGTGCATCAAAAAGTGTTGAGATTTTTTGGACCGAAATATATTGGGGACGATTTTTTTTTAGGGCTGAATCTAGTTTCATTCAATCGAGCTATCGTTCCTTACTAAATCTCAAAAGTTAACTTCCGCGTAAACTGACGAGTTCTGTCCCCTGGCTCGTACCTCGGCTAATTGAGACAGCCAATTGTCAGTCTAACTTCCGCGTAGACACAAAAATTCTTGTCAGTATGTCAGAAGAGATTTAGCGAATTTAAAAATATCAATATAAGTAAAGCAAGCTAACAAAATGACTTTTATTACACACGGGTTCCGGGTTTCGGTGGTATCGGACGTACGAGAGAGGGTACAAGACTTCAGGATCACCTTTGCGCTTTATGTTAAGAAGATCTTCATTAGTTGAGTGTGTTAGTGTGTTACACGGAATGTGTTTACAAAGAGTCAAATTTTTTTTGATTCGTCAATATGTGCATCCATGTTTGTCAAAAAATCCTAAGTACACATTTTATACCATAAAGAGCTCACTGACGCTCGCATATAATTAATATGAAACCGGCACGGCCATGAATGCTCGCACATCTTAAAATTATCTGGCAATTTCACGCTCATTCAGTGCATCAAAAAGTGTCGAGATATATTGGGGACAACTTTTTTTTAGGGCCGAATCTAGTCTCATTCAATCGAGCTATCGTTCCTTACTAAATCTCAAAAGTTAACTTCCACGTAAACTGACGAGTTCTGTCCCCTGGCTCGTACCTCGGCTAATTGAGACAGCCAATTGTCAGTCTAACTTCCGCGTAGACACAAAAATTCTTGTCAGTATGTCAGAAGAGATTTAGCGAATTTAAAAATATCAATATAAGTAAAGCAAGCTAACAAAATGACTTTTATTACACACAGGTTCCGGGTTTCAGTGGTATTGGACGTACGAGAGAGGGTACAAGACTTCAGGATCACCTTTGCGCTTTATGTTAAGAAGATCTTCATTAGTTGAGTGTGTTAGTGTGTTACACGGAATGTGTTTACAAAGAGTCAAATTTTTTTTGATTCGACAATATGTGCATCCATGTTTGTCAAAAAATCCTAAGTACACATTTTATACCATAAAGAGCTCGCTGACGCTCGCATATAATTAATATGAAACCGGCACGGCCATGAATGCTCGCACATCTGAAAATTATCTGGCAATTTCACGCTCATTCAGTGCATCAAAAATTGTCGAGATATATTGGGGACGACTTTTTTTTAGGGCCGAATCTAGTCTCATTCAATCGAGCTGTCGTTCCTTACGAAATCTCAAAAGTTAACTTCCGCGTAGAAACAAAAATTCTTGTCAGTATGTCAGAAGATATTTAATAAATTAAAAAATATCAATATAAGTAAAACAAGCTTACAAAATGTCTTTTATTACACACGGGTTTGGGTTTCAGTGGTATCGGATGTACGAGAGAGGGTACGAGACTTCAGGATCACCTTTGTGCTTTATGTTAAGAAGATCTTCATTAGTTGAGTGTGTTACACGGAATGTGTTTACAAAGCGTCAAATTTTTGTTTATTCGTCAGTAATGTGCAGCCATGTTTGTCAAAAAATCCTAAGTACACATTTTATACCATAAAGAGCTCGCTGACACTCGCATATAAGTTGCTCTACATGTGGGGGTAATTACTTCCAGTACATCTGCATTTACAATGTATATTTCTTGTATGTACAAGCATTGTATTGCTATTTACACAATACATTAGCTGGGGTCCTCCCGATAGTCTGACGGCCCATTAGTCCGACAACCCATTAGTCCGACAGCTCATTAGTCCGACACCCCATTAGTCTGACAGCCCATTAGTCCGACAACCTATAAATGCAAGAGGCATACCAAGTCTCATTAATATCCTTCAAGGCATTCCGACAGACCATGAGGATCGTTCCTATATACATGTACCCTATATATAGCTGAACGTCGTCCATACATGTCAACTCACCCGTTTTTTTTGCAGGTTACACCGGTCATGAATTTGCCGAAATGTGTCCTCTCGTCCGAGATTTTTCTATCACTCGACGGGTCCCGGGAATTCGGTAGATGACCCGTTTTCACCCGTCTTCTTGTCATGGATTGTATCCAGTTTTTAGAATGGAAATATATGTATACGTTTAGTGATAGATTCAGCAAATATGAAGCCTAGTGGTAACAACAATATATAGATGCACGTCCCATCGGTAAATTCAAGCATTTTCACATTTGCATTGAGATGAGAAATTGAAATTCAACAGATTGACCGCAGACCCCCTCTGGATCCTCTACTTTAATAGTGTTTTATCTAAAGAAAAATAGAATGGCACGGCGCCATGCTCCTTTTGATAAAAAAAATGTGGTGCCATGTATTGCCGATGCGCCCTTTTTCATTTTTTCAAACAATCTGTAAGATCGCTTGGTCGAAGGTCGACAACTCTAGCGAACTATCAAATTTTGACGCCATTGTGAAAATATAAAAAAATGCTGACTGGCGACAGAAGGAAAAGAAAAAGGGAGGAGATGAGGAAGGCGGAAGCAGCCTCATGCCGAAACCTAATGAAATTCTTCAGCAGGTACATGTACATGTATCTAAAATGTTTCACCCGTCGTAAAATTGTGTGAACTTGTAATGAAGTGTCAATTTTTTAATCAACATTCATCGGCGGTAGTGATGTTTACCTGAGCTTGGTAATCTGTCAACAATGTTTTGATAGCAGTTTATATGGATTCCCCCAAAACACCTGTAGGCCTTTACTATTCAACATTTGTATAAACATTAATTATTGTAGATGTTTTGATAGCACTAGCAGTTTTCTTTGACCCACCCCACATGTACCTGTGTCATGTGTGTATGAATATGGCCAGAAAAAAATATATCTCTGTTCAAGGTTTCCCTATAGTACCGTCTCTATTTTTTCGGCCTACCCTAGTAGCACATTTTATTGGTATTTTTTGTAAAACGCCGCTAAGTCATCACATTTTGGTTAAGCACTGTTAAAGTCAAGAAATCAAAATAATTTAGAAAAATAAAATGCCTTAAATGGTTTTGCCTGCCTACCTACCCTATTTTTTCTATGTGCCCTTTTTGGTAAATTCTACGTGCAAAGTGCCCTTTTTAAAAAAAAATACCATGCCCCTTTTCAGTCCTAGATAAAATACTATTTAAACCAAAAACATGGATTGTTTACTTGCTAATTCAATAAACGAAACAGAACCGTAAAGTCTTTAAAGTGACGAGAAACAAACCGTTTCATTTCGTTTTGTTCCTTGTACATTGTAATAGTAGTCCCCATTCCTAACTGACCCAAAAGGTAATTAAACATGCATGTACACATGTATGTACCACCCGAGCATACAATTTTTCTATTTCCCAACTAACTGACATTCCGAAGACTTCCATAAAGATGGGGACTACTATTACAAGAAAAGAAACTAAACCAGAAAAGGAAACTAATAGTAAAAATGGTAATACAATGTAGAATTTAGTCCCCCACCGTGACGAACTGTCATGTCGGACTAATGGGTTGTCACACTAATGGGCCGTCGGACTACCTGACCCTCCCCCATTAGCTGACCAAACTTGAGTTTAAAGAGATAAAAGCCTCTCACATACATGTACAAACAAGTTATATTACTTAGATGAAAGAATGTGGATAGATTATCTCCCCTGATAAAATGGTGGCACTCAAGAACATGGTCATCATATTTTATATATACCAACAATACTCATTGTGCTGTTGTTTTTTTGTAATCATGCTAATTGCTAATAATAAAAAAAAAAGATATATAAATGAGGAAATAAATGATTACCAGTATATACTTATGTTTAAAATACACAGCAAACATTTGGCAGAGCCCATTATATATTCCTATGACTATAATGTCTACAATTTACATTACATGTTCCACTCAACATGATCTACAAATACAAGAATATATAAATTAGCAATTTACCCAGTACTGCAATAAAAATATTATAATGCAGGAAATACATGTTCCTCTTTTCAGTGAAATGTTAAACATCTGTAGACATTCCCAGGTTTTGCTGTTTCAATGTTCCCTGCTATGTGCATGTTAAAATAACAACTTTTTGTACTAGAATTACAATCAAGGTGTCATTTTTTATACTTGTATATAGTTAATTCTATGAATTTGCTAGAAATATGTGAGAACAGAAAAAATATATGTGACTGATAGAATTGGAGCATTGTAGGAAAATATCCTATCAGTTTGTTGAAAGTCTCTTTGGTTGTGATCATAAGATTGATGGCTGTCATTGTGCAACAGAGTTAGCTACATGTATCAATATATTGCTTAAGTAAATCATAAGGTCATCGTTAGACATGTATATAACTTAAGAGACCAATAGTACAGGAACAGTTAGATGATATTATCATACTACATGTATTAGAAGCACACCTGTTTAAACATAACAGGTGTTTATTTGTACTGGTATAACTTTTTTTAAATTAATTGTTAAGAGGAGAAAAACTGACAATCTTGTAACTGTTTGACCCTTGTATCGATCATTTATACTAAAATGTATATACATGTATATATATTTATATTTATTTTTTATTCTTGATTAATTTCCAACGGATGTTTTGTAGGATTGTAAACATGTCCAATGATGCAGTTTTTCTTGTTGTTTAAAATTTGCTTTCCATGTTTAATAAAATGTGATTTTGTTCAGACAAGCTCAAGCAATGATGGCCAGCAGTACTAATAACTGCAACATACAGGATAATAATAAGTCTTCTTTCATGTTTTTTAAGAATGTTCATCAATGTATATTTGTTAAGTTTTAAGTTACGGTAGTCTTATACAGCCAAATGTCGCCCTCTTTTTAGAGCAGATTTTAGATGCTATGAGATATTAAAATACTACTAAATTACTACCCTCAAGAGAGGCTGTCCTCTTGTAAGGTCACTTTTTCATTACAGAAGGTAGAGCCATATAAGAGGGTGACTACTATATTATATATACTTGTCTTCAGCATGTTGATATATGAGAAAATGATAAATCATAAATAATTAGAGTTATTCCCCTTTGAAGGTATTTTTTGCACCATTTCACACTGGACTTTTTTTTATTTGACAATGAATACATGTAGCTACAATATGTAAGAATTTATAAAGAACATCAAATATTCTACCAGTATGTCACTAGTTTGAAAGAAGATTTAAATCAATCATGGTTAACAAGTACCTTGTCATCACTTCACTGAATCTATAACAGAATTTTCCATTTCAATGCTTCCCTTCATGATGAGGGTCCACAGAGGTGATTGATTGCTAAGACTTTTAAAAAAATTACAAAGCATAAAAAACTATTATTTTCTTTAAACTATAATAAAAATGTCTCTGAATGAAATAAGGTAAACAAAATATTGTAATGATTGGGTGGTTAATCTAATCATTGAATGATACAAATTTTATTGAAATACCCCCGAATATCTCCGGATAAAGGTAATAAAACACAGATTTACCAACATAACTTATTGATCAGCATTTTTTTTTATACATTTGTCAGTTTTTATAGATTTTACCCAATTTACTTTTTGCAGGAGCTTGAAAATGAAAACAATTCAGACTGTTCAGATGTGGATGAGGATAGATGCATAGAACGAAGGAACAATATCAAAAATGAAATTGATGACCCAGCTGTGAACAAGCATGCATATCAACAAAGATCTAGTGAAAGGGTTTTGGAGACATCGTCAAATGTGGGTATTGTACAGACCTGTGTCAATAAACAAGTATGTCTAGATTATAATAAAAATGTTCCACACAAATTAACTTCGAGACATGAAAATTGCCCTGAAGAGGATTTCAGTCAATTTGATTCAGAGTTTGGTAATCAATGCCAGTCGGAGTATCCCATTGAAGGTATTTCTTTACATTCAGATTCTTTGAAGCGTAAGATATGTAGTGAGCATGTTGTGAATGATGCTACAAATTTTAGAGACGTGAAGCTCAAACAAAATCATCATAAATCAAAATTAAGAATTGATACAGAAGATCATTGTAATCTAGGACAAGATAAACTGAGAAATAATGAAGAACAGAAATTTACAAATCCTGACGTTCAGAACCATTTTGGAAATAAAAATTTAAAAGAGCCACAATCTCCAATCAAAACACTTGATAGTTATAAGGTCTGTAGTAATCTTCAGTTAGTAACTTTACAGCCAATCAGATGTAGGAGGAAGTCAGATGGACTAAATACCAAATACAATGAAAGTATAGAACAACACAGAAAGATACAATTAAAATCAACAAAACCAAATATATGGAGGAGTATGAGTGAGTCATGTAAAACATCAGAGGAAGTCCAAATGGAAGCAACAACTGTAGAGATGGATGTGTCAAGTTCTGTACCAACATCTACAGAGGTACTATATATTTTTGGCCCTTCGGTTTTCTCTGACATTTATCTACTATAGAGGTATATATTTTTGGCCCTTCGGTTTTCTCTGACATTTATCTACAGAGGTATATATTTTTGGCCCTTCGGTTTTCTCTGACATTTATCTACAGAGGTATATATTTTTGGCCCTTCGGTTTTCTCTGACATTTATCTACAGAGGTATATATTTTTGCCCCATTGGTTTTCTCTTGACATTTATCTACAGAGGTATATATTTTTGCCCCTTCGGTTTTCTCTGACATTTACCTACAGAGGTATATATTTTTGCCCCTTCGGTTTTCTCTGACATTTATCTACAGAGGTATATATTTTTGTCCCTTCTGTTTTCTCTGACATTTATCTACAGAGGTATATATTTTTGTCCCTTCTGTTTTTTCCGACATTTATCTACAGAGGTATATATTTTTGGCACTTCGGTTTTCTCTGACATTTATCTAGAGGTATATATTTTTGGCCCTTCGGTTTTCTCTGACATTTATTTACAGAGGTATATATTTTTTGCCACTTCGGTTTTCTCTGACATTTATCTACAGAGGTGTATATGTTTGTCCCTTTGGTTTTCTCTGACTTTATCTACAGAGGTATGATTTAAGTTAAGTTATAACTAGCCATCTATCAAGGTTTGGGTTTTGGTGTTAATGCCACTTTCCACAGTATTTCAGTTATATCCTGGCAGTCAGTTTTATTGGTGGAATACCTGGAGAAAACCACCGACATGCCACAAGTCACTGACAAACTTTATCACATAATGTTGTATCGAGTGCACCTTTTCTGAGCGGGGTTCGAACTAACAACGTTAGTGGTGATAGGCACTGATTGCATATGTAGTTATAAATCTAACTACCATACAATCATGGCCATGACGACCCCACTATCAAAATATTTCAATGTGATGTATGTATTGTCATCTGTAACTTGTTACCTGGATCCTGAAGCTGTTTGTGGAAAGTAATGGAGTTTTCATTAATATTCATTGTATGCTTATTGTCATTGGTAACATAGGAATCACCAAGCAAAAAATAATGGGCTACTGTATGTGCCTGTGATCATATGGTGGTTCGATTAATATCTATTTATCCGATCATTTTTTATGACATTCAAAATTTGTAAATTCGACTTCCACCAATGGTGAGATATACATGATACAGCAGTATGTGATAAAGTTTGTCAACTATTTACAATAGATCAGTTGTTTTATTCTGGTTTCCTCCATCATTATAACTGACAGACACTATATTGTAGAAGTGGCTTTAAACATCCATTTATAATTATATTACTAATCCAAAATATAGAAATGAATACTATTGAATCTGTGAAGGATATTATGTTTAATATATATTCATTTTAATGTAATAAATTAAAGCAGATGTCTTCTAAAACAAAAGAAATGATATGGACAGAGACAGACAGAATTTCCAATAAAAGGACAGAAAACAGCCAATTACCACAGAAAATGTCTACATTACCAAGATTTAGCAAAAGGCCTTTCACAACTACTGCAATGATAAATGGGACTATAGACAATGGTGATCAAAAAGTAACATCTTCACAATATACCACTCAACAAGAACTCACTCATGTTCAAACTACGAGGTGTTTCCACAATACACAGTATCTACACAGTAAGTTGAGAGCAGTGTATGGAGAATGTACAGACCATGCTGTAAGGGAGGCTGTGGTACAGCTAAATACCAACTACAGTGGGTACATGTTGTACTTCTGTGACACATTTCTAGATCCTACACTAGAATTTATAAAGAGATTACAAAAGGTAAGGATACACATACAGAAAGTTTATGTATACTTAGTTAATATGAACAGAGAACACTTCTTAAAAGACAATTAATATTTTATGTAGGTAATGCCGTACTTGACTGAGTAACACAGCAGATGTCTAATAAGAAGCAGGAATATGCCTATCCTTTGCGAGCACCTAGTTTCACCCTGGGGTCCATGTTACTCATCTCTTTAGTTTTCTGTGTTGTGTTATTTTTTTTCTTCGTTCTGTGTCTTGTACACAATGCTGTGTGTGTATCTGGATGGTCCAATCTTGATTGCCCCTTCGGTTACAGGACATACCACTAGAATCCAATGGTATTTAAGGGCTGTCAATTTAAGTCGTAACATGTGAATTATTGTTAAGACAACAAGATTTCAAAGAGAGCACACTCAGTAATAATTCACTGAATAGTTGGAGCATCATCTGTACACTGAATAGTTAGAGCATCTTCTGTACACTGAATAGTTGGGAGCATGATGTACACTGAATAGTTGGAGCATCTTCTGTACACTGAATAGTTGGAGCATGATATACACTGAATAGTTGGGAGCATGATGTACACTGAATAGTTGGGAGCATGATGTACACTGAATAGTTGGGAGCATGATGTACACTGAATAGTTGGGAGCATGATGTACACTGAATAGTTGGGAGCATGATGTACACTGAATAGTTGGGAGCATGATGTACACTGAATAGTTGGGAGCATGATGTACACTGAATAGTTGGGAGCATGATGTACACTGAATAGTTGGGAGCATGATGTACACTGAATAGTTGGGAGCATAATGTACACTGAATAGTTGGAGCATCTTCTATACACTGAATAGTTGGAGCATGATATACACTGCATAGTTGGGAGCATGATGTACACTGAATAGTTGGGAGCATGATGTACACTGAATAGTTGGGAGCATGATGTACACTGAATAGTTGGGAGCATGATGTACACTGAATAGTTGGAGCATGTTCTATACACTGAATAGTTGGAGCATGATATACACTGCATAGTTGGGAGCATGATGTACACTGAATAGTTGGGAGCATGATGTACACTGAATAGTTGGGAGCATGATGTACACTGAATAGTTGGGAGCATGATGTACACTGCATAGTTGGGAGCATGATGTACACTGAATAGTTGGGAGCATGATGTACACTGAATAGTTGGGAGCATGATGTACACTGAATAGTTGGGAGCATGATGTACACTGAATAGTTGGAGCATGTTCTATACACTGAATAGTTGGAGCATGATATACACTGCATAGTTGGGAGCATGATGTACACTGAATAGTTGGGAGCATGATGTACACTGAATAGTTGGGAGCATGATGTACACTGCATAGTTGGGAGCATGATGTACACTGCATAGTTGGGAGCATGATGTACACTGAATAGTTGGGAGCATGATGTACACTGAATAGTTGGGAGCATGATGTACACTGAATAGTTGGGAGCATGATGTACACTGAATAGTTGGGAGCATGATGTACACTGAATAGTTGGGAGCATGATGTACACTGCATAGTTGGGAGCATGATGTACACTGAATAGTTGGGAGCATGATGTACACTGAATAGTTGGGAGCATGATGTACACTGAATAGTTGGGAGCATGATGTACACTGCATAGTTGGGAGCATGATGTACACTGAATAGTTGGGAGCATGATGTACACTGAATAGTTGGGAGCATGATGTACACTGAATAGTTGGGAGCATGATGTACACTGAATAGTTGGGAGCATGATGTACACTGAATAGTTGGGAGCATGATGTACACTGAATAGTTGGGAGCATGATGTACACTGAATAGTTGGGAGCATGATGTACACTGCATAGTTGGGAGCATGATGTACACTGAATAGTTGGGAGCATGATGTACACTGAATAGTTGGGAGCATGATGTACACTGAATAGTTGGGAGCATGATGTACACTGAATAGTTGGGAGCATGATGTACACTGAATAGTTGGGAGCATGATGTACACTGAATAGTTGGGAGCATGATGTACACTGAATAGTTGGGAGCATGATGTACACTGAATAGTTGGGAGCATGATGTACACTGCATAGTTGGGAGCATGATGTACACTGAATAGTTGGGAGCATGTTCTGTACACTGAATAGTTGGGAGCATGATGTACACTGAATAGTTGGGAGCATGATGTACACTGAATAGTTGGGAGCATGATGTACACTGAATAGTTGGGAGCATGATGTACACTGAATAGTTGGAGCATGTTCTGTACACTGAATAGTTGGGAGCATGATGTACACTGAATAGTTGGGAGCATGATGTACACTGAATAGTTGGGAGCATGATGTACACTGAATAGTTGGGAGCATGATGTACACTGAATAGTTGGAGCATGTTCTGTACACTGAATAGTTGGCTTTTTCAGTGACACACGGTCTACTTGGAAAGTATACCATTGTACAGTGTATTTAGTGCTGTTGTTATAATAAGAATTAATATAAAAAAAAATGATGTTATGTGTTGATCGAACTATAAATGTTTTATCAAAATAAATAAATGCATTTTGCTTTCTACAATTCAAAAGCAAATTGAAACACATGCAGATTACTGGTACTATTAAATCTCATTTGTGATGGGAGGCAATTCCAAAAAAAAATATTGATCGAGCAATAAATGTATTATCAAAATAATTAAATGCACTTTTATTGCTATAGATCAAAAACCATTTGAATTAAGCACATACAGATTGCCAGTACTATAAAATTTCATTTGTGATGGAGGCAATTCATAAAAAAAAAAATTGTTTGCTATAAAACTAATAACCAATAAAAACTGTCCTGATCCAAAATATTTGATTAACATGTCCAACGAAATTATTGTATTAAAGTAATATGAAAGGCAAATATCGTGGAATTTTTTTATTAAATATTTTCACTTAATATGTCACCTAATTTTAACTAAAATCAACTGCATAACATTAAAAATCCGCTCAAAAGCAGATTTTAAGAGCAAATCGCAAAATATTTGACAGCAGATAATTCTGTTTTCCAGTACAGTAATGCAAATGATATGCGTGTGACACAAGATTTGAACTCTTTCGGGGAGATTATCGCTCATGCGCAATGTTCAGTTGATGAAATAAAATATATATATATTCCGTGTGTACCACATAAGAATAATTACAAAAAGAAATTGGTTCACATGACATGAAACAGACAGATTCCTCAATAATCATTGTCAGAAATGTTTGCGTGTTTACCTCAGCATCCATGATTGTTTATCTTTTCTTCACGAGGTCATGATCGGCAATCATCGGACCAAAACTTTTCTTCACAAAGTTATGATCGGCAATCATCGGAACAAAACAACCGAAAGTTAATCAGTCTCCACAATAATGGCAAGGACGATAAACATGCATACGGATTTGTGTTTCTCTAACTTATAAATGTTATGAAATGTACGTGCATCGGGGGGAAAAGGTGCAACTGCTCGTGTTTTGAGATCAATCAAGAAATGGACGCCATCTTATTAATTATCGGCATTGTTTACGGGGTTTGCCGAATCGTCATTAAATCAGTACAACAATGCACTTATTTCTTATTTTCTGTGAATCTGCTTTTAGTCAGCGTTAATTACGGACAAAGAACCAAGCAAGTTTGCAGTTAATAAGCGACAAAATACAAATTATTCATTTTTACCTGTCACTAGTAAGGTCAGTTGCATACGGAGAAAGTGAGGTCAAATTATTTGCTTGCAAGGAAATAATAAATCGATGGTAATTTTCGTTATCAAAAGGCGAAAAGTGGTACGATAAGCTGTTTAATGTGAAATATTTACCTTTATTTCATCATTTTAAAGCTATTTACCAATTTCCAAAACATAAATTTTTTTTGGTCAAAATCGTAGCTAATACCTCTTTAAGTATTTGAAAAAAAGAATTGCATTTTAGTAAGCTTTTTATATGAAGGAAAACATAATTTGTCTATCTGTCTATCCTCTTTACAATTGTAAGACTGATTAAAGCATACCATTATTTCTTTAAGAATGGCCTGGTGAATGGAATTATTCCTCAGTGGATTTATGATTCATTGTTTAAAAATTTATATTGTACCACGATTTGATTTTGACAAGAAGTGTTATTTTAAATTGTGATGACAAAAACAGGAATTTTTAATAATTATCATGGAGTGGGAGAGAGAAGGAAGATTGTATTTTTGCTAGTTAATACCACTTTTTGTTGAACAACTTGAATTGTGAAAGATGCATAAAACCTTCCAGCTTTCTGTTGCAGTTTTGTAAAGATGGGAAAATCGTTACACTTTTGACATAACAAGAAAAAAATCATTCAAAATTATTTTGCAGATTTGAAAGTTTGTCCAGGGCAACAAAAGGTTTCGACTTTTTCCATGTGTTTTATTTGTTTCTTTGCAGATCAGATTTTGTTTTTATGTAAAGTTTACTTTAATACTGAAAATAAATAAATTGATATACATGTGCAAGAGGTTTAAACTAAACAAAAATTGGAGAGAGAAAAAAACGTGAGGCATGCAAAAACTCTTTTTATTAATAGTTACAAGTTGGTGTTTAGTTGTACATGTCTACTATATGTATCACATAATCTGTTAACATTTTGTTAAAGTTTATATGCCACCTCTGTATCAGGTATGATCTTCAGTGTTTTATATTGTGTATTGTCAGAGCACCTGTTTGACTTGGCTATTAAGTTCTATTTGTTACCACATATTTAACATTGTGTTATATATTCTGAGTCACCTATAATATACAATAGATGTAATCAGGTAAAATTGTGTTCCTTTTACAATATTTTAAAAGTATTGTTGACTTTTTGACCTTTTATTGATATTTACTGTGTTTATTTTTCACTCTCTTTTTCACCTTTGATATGATAAGATCCATTGTGATATGATATATTGGTTGAATCTTGTTCTTTTCTCAGCTTTATTGACATATTATGTCTATTGTTCCTTAAGTGATATCCTGGATGGATTTTGTTCTTTTTCTCCCTGTTATTATGTTGTCTAGTTTTAAGTGATATTTTTATGTGAATTGTGTTGTCCACTAGCACTGTCTAAATATTAGTTCTGTACATCTCCATCAATACCTGTCACATTACCTAGTCTACAAGTGTACAAGAGTGACATGGTAGGAACATGTTATGAATATTTGTTGTGATGTGAAATTTGTACACATAAAGCATTCATTTTGTTGTTGGTTTCTCATATTTGGTATGTCAGTAGGCTTGTTAGAGCTGTTATTGGTTTTTCATAATTAGCAGTTCGATAGGCTTGTTGTAGTTTTTGTTGGTTTTTCACATTTAAATCTTTTCCTCTGAAACCGCTTTCACAATTATGTCCGACAGTCCTGCCCTCCACAAGAGCTCAAATTTTAACTGCAGCTACATGGCAATGAGTAGTTTAACATATATTCCGGGATTTTCTGTGAAATTTTTCTTTCAGTCGATTTATACCAATTATGCAAATTAGGCATATTTTGATAAAAGATCACATTTAAATCTTTTCCTCTGAAACCACTGAACCAAATTACACCAAACCTGGCAGGAAAGGTCCTTGGGTGGATCCCTTTCAAAATTGTGTCCAACAGCCCTGCCCTCCATTCAAGATGACTGCTGTTACTAAGAATAGAAATTTCTTTAGGTGTCATTTTCTGCTTTATTACAAATTAAAATGAACTCAAATTTTAACTGCAGCTACATGGCAATGAGTAGTTTAACATATATTCTAGGTTTTTCTGTGAGATTTTTTCAGCCAGTTTATTCCATTTAGGAATATTATGAGATAAAAATCACATCAAAATCATTTTCTCAGAAATTTGAGTTGAAATGATCTTTGGGTGGCCCACTTTCAAAATTATGTGCAGAGATGCAGCTAACCGTCGGCCCTGTCGGACCTAGGGGGCAGAATTTTAGAGGGTCCGGCAAATGACGTCTTTGTGTCAGACCTAATGACCGGCAAACATTTTTACTGCTTAGGGCTGTCAAAAATCAAATTTCTGTCGGTCCTGGTTACCTCTTAGACCCCTAAGCGAAGGATCTTTGATTATCGTTAATAAAGTCAAAAGTCGTAAACAAATCGGTAAAAATTTCTGTTCCTTTCTGTTTATGCTAAATTTCGGGAACCAGTTCCCATTCCGGATTTTATTTCGTATCCTATCGGTTAGTCCGAGATTCCTCTGTCGTTTAACGGCATTGATAAAGTTGCTTGTAGACGTTCAACGACAGAGCGTGCTATATACGGAAAACAGCGGATTTGCTTCTCCAACTCTGGGTCAGCACATTTCCACGTTTCGTGGCTATCGGATTTTATTTTCTATCATAAACCTTACATAAATCGCTTCACCAATCATTTTTCTATTCATTCATAAACATCTTACCCTCAGAAAGTGGTGTTACACTCCATTACAGCACGATTTTGCCTTAGATCCTATGATTTCGACATTTGTCTTCCATTTTTCAAACATTTGTCACGTGACTACGAGAAAACTACGATTACCGCAATGTATCATGGGAGATGATTTGCATATAAACAAACAAACAAATATTTTTATTGCCAATCATAGGCACCTGTTAAGGCAGAACAATTAACATAAAATTTAATACAGTTGATTATATTGATTGGTAATGATTTTAACAGCAAATTTAGTGAATTACAGATAACCATAAGAAAAAAAAATGTAGTACCTTTGTCCAAAAACAAAAAGGGGGAACGTAACACATGCTCTTTCCGAAGCCCGTTGGTAACACTCTGCCATTGAATCTTTTCTTTCCAACACATTCTGTATTATTTCCTTCTGCTCTGCTTTGATCTGTAGATGGACTGTTTGTCCTGCAGAATACGCTTAAATGTATCGTCTTCCATGTGATTTGAATGTTGTTTACGTATGCAAATAATGCTCCAAATAATTTGACACGCTGCATTAATTAGCTCCCATCATGCAATGTGTTGCTGTCATCATTCAGTTAGTATCGCGAGATCACGTGTGTAGATTCGTAAATGGAAGTCAAATGGCGGAATAATAGGATCTAAGGCAAAATCGTGCTGTAATGGAGTGTAACACCACTTTCTGAGGGTAAGATGGTTATGAATGAATAGAAAAATGATTGGTGAAGCGATTTATATAAGGTTTATGATAGAAAATAAAAACCGATAGCCACGAAATGTGGAAATGTGCCGATCCTGGTGAGGCAAATTCGATGGTTTCCGTATATAGCACCCTCTGTCGTTGAACGGCTACAAGCAACTTTATCAATGCCGTTAAAAGACAGAGGAATCTCGGACTACCTATCGGTAATCATTTTAATTTGATCATTTCCGTTATGGCTGCATGGCCAATTAAGTTTACGGAGGGGTCTAAATCTGGAAAAAAGCACCCACTACCTATCGATTTATCTAGAGAATAAAAAAGCCAAAAGGTCGGCATATGAAAAGGAGAGGCAACCGGCACGGTCCTTTAATCGAAAATGGAAGGACAAAATGAACAAACAAATGACGACTTGATATCAAAATTAAAGTTTGTTTTTGCCCGCAAAAACGTATGTCACCCCCCGTCCCACAAACTGTAGTCATAGGTAAAAAATCTATTTGGGTAACAAATAAAATTAATCTTCAATGAATAACAAAAAAAACCTGTTTTTAATCCATGAAACACAAAAAACAATTGATCAAAAGTGCTAAAGCAAGGGTTACAGGTACTATTCCATATTGCCATGGCAAAGTTCCCCATTCCAGAAAATTGCTCAGCCCATGTTCCAATGATTTTAAAGGAGTTTTGTTCTTCTAAAATCAATGGATTGGTGATGAAAACTTTTTCAGGGAAATAGTGACATTATGAGAGACTCTTGTACATATATATATATACAAGTTTCAGTAAGGGATATTACACTAGAGTGTTTGCAAATAACTTCCACAAAATTTAGGGGATCAACATTTCCTGGTAATATGCACAACTACATATGGTGTCCTTACTACCTACCAAGTTTCATGAAATTCTGTTCAGTAGTTTCAGAGGAGTTGTGCTGACAAGCTGCTTTAGAAATATATTTCGGGAAATTTTAAGTTCAAAGGGGCATAACTCCCACACAATTTAGGGGATCAACATTTCCTGGTAATATGCACAACTACATATGGTGTCCTTACTACCTACCAAGTTTCATGAAATTCTGTTCAGTAGTTTCAGAGGAGTTGTGCTGACAAGCTGCTTCAGTAGTAAATTTTGGGAAATTTCCAATTTCAAAGGGGCATAACTCCCACAAAATTCAGGAGATCAAAATTTCCTGGTAATATGCACAACTACATATGGTGTCCTTACTACCTACCAAGTTTCATGAAATTCTGTTCAGTAGTTTCAGAGGAGTTGTGCTGACAAGCTACTTCAGAAGTATATTTCAGGAAATTTCAAGTTCAAAGGGGCATAACTCCCACAACATTTAGGGGATCAACATTTCCTGGTAATATGCACAACTACATATGGTGTCCTTACTACCTACCAAGTTTCATGAAATTCTGTTCAGTAGTTTCAGAGGAGTTGCGCCGACAAACTGTGTGACGGACAGGACAAAAACAATATGTCTCCCCACAAAAGTGGGGGGAGACATAATACTCATTAGAGGAATAATAAAATCTTACTAATATGAAGTATTGATTATTCGATGTTGCAGGGCTATCTAAATTGAATGTGGTCTCAGTCACTAACCCCCCTTTGGCAATATCCTTAATCTGATTCTGGTCGTAGTAGTCGTTAGCTGTGTCAAGGCTTTAAGATTGTCCCTTTAATCATACTGTATTGAAAGTGAAATATTAAAAAAATTCTAAAAAAAAAGCAGGTCTGGCAAAAAGTTGATAGGTCTGGCAAAACTCTCTTACTTGCAGGACCCAATGTCTGACAGGAATTTTTTTTTATCTGCAACTCTGTATGTGTAACACCCCCATTTTCTATTTCAACTTTAGATGTCAAATTGAAAAGTAGGTGAGCGATTATAGGCTCCTGGGAGCCTCTAATTAAAATAGTTTTCTTTCATATTCTATCATGTATACAATGTTAATAATATATTGTCATTGTTTGTATGTCTATCAGAGAAGATTTTATAAGTGTATTATCCATTTGTTTTTTGACAATAAAAGTTAAAAGTATATAATACATAACTGTGCACTATACACAGTCAAATATGGTATTTAAAAATAATATAAATATTAATGAATCGGCTTGGTATGTTTTAGCAAAATATGCTGAGTTGGCTGTTTTTCGTACCATTAGTGGGTTTCATTTTATTTAATCTCTTCTCAATGAACAATTAGAATTAAGGATAGTCATTCTGGTTATGATGTGTACTGTTCAATAGGGCTGGGTCATTATTTACTTTTTTAATCATTTAAATCCGAGATTAGTTTATTTAGTATACACTGGACAATGCCTGGCTTAAATTGGTCATTATGATTTCGTTTGAAATGCAAAATTAATTGAATATACAATACAAATAGGATTATTATTAATTATTTTCAGTTGAATTTGATAAGTTAATAAAAAACTTGTTATATTTATAGAACAATTATAGGACAATGAAGGCCAAAAATATGACATTGAGATCAAATCCTCAGAATCAATGATTAAATGGTTTAGACATATTTTTATTTTTCATAATAATAACAAATGGATAAGACAAAAAATGTTCTACTTAGAAATGTCTTCACCAGTAATTACTTCAATTTACTGATAATCAGAACATTATAATCAATTTCAATTCAAATCAATTTGACATGAATGGCTTTAAGTTTATATGGTAAATGTTCAAATATTGAAGCAAAATTCCTAGAACAGTTACAATAAAAAAACAAGCTATCAGAAGACAAATTTATGTTATCAAGCGCTTTCAAAGAGGGCTTTATAATTAAGTGTATGAATTTACTATATTGTCTTAAAAATGTTAACCGCATTGGTGGTGTAATGGTATGCTCGCCTCGAGTGCGGTATATCGTGGGTTCGAACCCCGATGGGCTAATACCAAAGACTATAAAATTGGTATTTGTTGCTTCTCCGCTAAGCAGGCAGCATTAAGGAGAAAGAGCAAAGACTGGTTGGCTCGGAATAAGGAGGTGTCCAAGAGGGGTGACATGTCTATCCACGGACTGTTGTTTCAGTGAGCGAGCACTATAAAAATCCAACTAAGCGTGTTGGTCTAGTATAAAGTGAGCCTCATCATCATCTCATTGAAAATTAACTTGCTCTCGCCTTGATATAACTGAAAAATTGCAGAGTTGGCATTAAACAACAATCAGTAAATCACTTAAAAATATTTGGCTTAAGATGTGTTTGGACCATTAACAAATGGAAGTTTTCAAACAACAATTAGTAAAGAAAAGAAAAAAGGCTAGGACTGCACAGACTCAAATTAATTCATTCTGCAAAAAAATTTACATGTGTATTGTATATTTATAATTTAATATTTTATATTTTTTTCTTTTTTACAACATAATTTAAATAGTTTGCTGAAATTTGTTTGATTATATTTACTAAACTTTGTATGTGACTTATTTATGAAGCACTTGAGACCAAGGAAGTTTATAGAATTTAATATTTATCTTGACACACTCTTACATTGTATGAATGAATTAATATAATGGTAATGTCAAGAATTGTTCATCTTGATTGAACACTTCAGTCATTTGACAATTTAAATTTACAACTAGTCCATAAAGTTATTGATCATATTTTGAACGTTCTTTTTTAATGCAACTTCAGTTTTTGTGGTAAGTCTTATATATATATTTATTACATACTTAGTTCAAATAAAGGCATTTTTGTATGACCAATATGACCGGAAGTAATCTGTCCATATTTTCACACCCCGGGAAAATAACCGGTTATTGGATTACTACAAGATCATTTCCATATCGAGGCCCATATTGGCCTGGGCCAATATGGGCCTCGACTTCGTCTCAGACCAATATGGGTGTCTCTTTTCTAGATGTCGGAAGTATGTAATAATAAGAGATTATTTCATGACATTTTCCATATCGGCCCTGGTATTAGCCCGAGACTCCCATATCAAGCCCGACAGCGAAGCTGGAGGGCTGATATGGGTCGAGGGTTGATACCAGGGACCATATGGAAAATTTCATGTCATAATCTTTTTATCACATATTTTACATTGACCTTTTCCAAGCATTGACTTTTATATTGCAAAAAAGATCTATGAACTGACAAATTGCGAAAATAAATCCTTAATAGAGTTGCCTTTGTTCAACTTGGAAATATTTTTGTTTCAAATCTGGTTTCAAAGATATACCAAACAATGTCGATCTGTACAATAGAAACTGTTTGTAAAATCTACCCAAGACGTTGACATTTGAATGGAAATTCCTATTCAGCACCACGTATATATTTGAGCTAATTATTCCATTTCAAGTTATTTAAAATTTATTCCAATATGTTGAAATGTGATAATTTGATTGAAATACGATTTTATGCATCATCTTTCCTTGTACTTTCACATATAATCTTTGAGACCACTGCGCAGATACCGGAAGTTGAATACGGGGGCAAATACGGATATATGAGGGCAAATACGGATATTTGCCCCCGTATTTGCCCTGAGGGCAAATAACCAACACTGACTGTTAGCTATTATTGGACATGCAAAAATCAACATATTGCAACAAAATATATAAAATCAACATATTGCAACAAAATATGTGATAAATTATGTTGATTTTGCATGTCCAATAATAGCTAACAGTCAGTGTTGGTTATTTGCCCTCAGGGCAAATACGGGGCAAATATCCGTATTTGCCCCCGTATTCAACTTCCGGTATCTGCGCAGTGGTCTCAAAGATTATATGTCAAAGTACAAGGAAAGATGGTGCATAAAGATATGCATAAAATCGTATTTCAATCAAATTAACACATTTCAACATATTGGAATAAATTTTGAATAACTTGAAACGGAATAATTACCTCAAATATATACGTCGTGCTGAATAGGAATTTCCATTCAAATGTCAATGCGTACGTCTTGGGTAGATTTTACAAACAGTTTCTAACGTCATTGTACAGATCGACATTGTTTGGTAAATTTTTTAAACTAGATTCGAAACAAAAATATTTGCAAGTTGAACAAAGGCAACTCTCTTAATGATTTATTTTCGCAATTTGTCTGTTCAAAGATCTTTTTTGCAATATAAAAGTCAATGCTTGGAAAAGGTCAATGTAAAATATGTGATAAAAAGATTATGACATGAAATTTTCCATATGGTCCCTGGTATCAACCCTCGACCCATGTCAGCCCTCCAGCTTCACTGTCGGGCTTGATATGGGAGTCTCGGGCTAATACCAGGGCCGATATGGAAAATGTCATGTAATAATCTCTTATAATACATGGGCATTTCCATATTGGCCTGGTTATCATCCCTCGACCCATATTGGCCCTCGACTCCGTCTCTGGCCAATATGGGGGTCTCTGTATGATAACCAGGCCAATATGGAAATGCCCATGTATTAATCTGTATATACATATATAGTGTATGTCATAATTATGCATAAAAAATGCAGTTGCAAACACAGAGAATTAGAAAAATTGGTGTTTTGCATGATACATCATGTTATTGACAATTTCATGGTTGAAGGAACTCCCTGTCATTATTGTTGTTCATAGTATAAGTAGACTAATTGTAATACTCTATTATATACAGGTGTACCACTACACCTGTGATCAAAGATCTAATGAGGCATAATATAATTACAACATTGATAAAAATATTAGTATAAACTCTCTGTGTTTACAAACTAGAGACTTTTCAACCTACTTATACCCAGCAATAAAACTATTATCTTTGTGGATGAAAGGACAATATTTAAAAGGTTTGTGTATCTAAACTGTAAAGTATAGCTATGTAGTGTCTGGAATAATTGTTTTCTATTTCAGATTATTTTTGCTATAATATAGGGATCGGTAAAAATCTCAAATTAATACTTCATGATTTTTTTATTTCTTAAATGTAAGTAGAAGTTTTACAAATAGTATACATTGTATCATCAAAATATGGAATAGTTTTATGGTATTTGTTGTAGAAAAATTAAGTTCTTTTGCAATAATTGTTTAAAGAGGCATTAGCTACGATTTTGACCAAAAAAATTATATGTTTTGGAAATTGGTAAATACATGTAGCTTTAAAATGATGAAATAAAGGTAAATATTTCACATTAAACAGCTTATCGAACCACTTTTCGCCTTTTGAGAACGAAAATTACCATCGATTAATTATTTCCTTGCAAGCAAATAATTTGACTTTGCTTTTTCCGTATGCAACTGACCTTACTAGTGACAGGTAAAAACGAATAATTTGTATTTTGTCGCTTATAAACTGCAAACTTGCATGGTTCTTTGTCCGTAATTAACACCGACTAAAAGCATATTCACAAAAAATAAGAAATATCTGCATTGTTGTACTGATTTAATGACGATTCGACAAATTCCATAAACAATGTCGATAATTAATAAGATGGCATCCATTTCTTGATCGATCTCAAAACATGAGCAGTTGCACGTTTTTTCTCCGATGCGCATACATTTCATAACATTTATAAGTTACAGAAACACGTTTTATTAAGGCATCAGTCATATCTGATAGTTTTTATGGGTAACAAAAATTTATGATTATGGCAGATAATGCCCCTTTAACATTAGAAATATATGACCTACAAATTGCATATGGACAGATAGTGGTTTATTTTATATACAAGTATTTTCTGAGGTCCTGTCACCAAGTACCGATGAAGCAGATCCATGCATAGAAAATGGCTATATGATTTTTTTCCTGGAGCCAGACATTTTTTTTCACACGAAACAAAAATCAGATTTTTTTTTACATTAAAATTACATGATAATTTGTCTTCAGTTTTTACCTAGATTTTGTGTTGGAAACTGCAGGGTCAAATTTAAGAAATAATTACTGGTACCTTATTAGCTCACCTGACCCAAAGGGTCATGTGAGGTATTGCCATCACTTGGCGTCCGTCGTCCGTCCATTAACTTTTCATATTTTAATCTACTCCTCTGAAACAACTGGACCAAATTGAACCAAACTTGGCAGAAAGGATCTATATAAGGTCCTCTATAAAGTTTCTTCATTTCGTCCCATTCCGCCAACAAATATGGCCACCAAGGGCAATTCTTGTTTCTGATTGGCTAATGTTAAAAAAATCTTTTCCTCTGAAACTGCTTGGCCAAATGGAGCCAAACTTGGCAGGAAGCATCTATGTAAGATCCTCTATAAAACTTCTTTATTTAATTCCATTCGGCCAACAAACATGGCCGCTGTTACTAAAAATAGAACATAGGGTAAAATTGCACGTTTTTGGTAACAACTCAAAAACCGTTAATAATATCAGAAATCTGACATCGGTAAAAATGATCAGCACAGCAAGATCTAACTACCCTGAAATTTTGAAGAAAATCTGATTACCTATCTTGGAGTTATTGCCCTTTTTTCGTCAAATTTTCAAAATTTTAATACTTTTCGTTTTTTATTTCAAAAACTATAAGAGATAGACGTTAAGTTTAAACAGCAAACATGTGCAGCATGTCAAGATCTACATGCCCTGCAATTTTGAAATAAATCTGATTACCCGTCTAGGAGTTATTGCCATTTTTTATTTTTTTAATTTAAACATTTTTGTCTGATATTTCAAAAACTATTAGAGATAAAGGTTAAGTTTAAATTGCAAACATGTGCAGCATATTAAGATCTACCTACCCTGTAATTTTGAAGTTAATTTGATTACCCAATTTGGAGTTATTGCCCTTTTTTTTTTGTCAAATTTTCAAAATGTTAATACCTTTTGTCCTTTATTTCAAAAACTATAAGAGATAGATGTTAAGTTTAAACAGCAAACATGTTCAGCATGTCAAGATCAACCTAGCCTATAATTTTAAAGTAAATCTGATTACCCATCTTGAAGATATTGCCCTTTTTTCATCAAATTTTAAAGATGTTAATACTTTTCATCCTTTATTTCAAAAACTATAAGAGATAGATGTTGAGTGTAAACTGAAAACATGTTCAGCTTGTCAAGATCTACATGCCCTGCAATTTTGAAGTAAATCTGAATACCCGTCTAGGAGTTATTCCCCTTTTTTCATCATTTTTTAGCTCACCTGACCCAAAGGGCCATGTGAGGTATTGCCATCACTTGGCGTCCGTCGTCCGTCCGTTAACTTTTTCATATTTTAATCTTCTCCTCTGAAACAACTTGGCCAAATGGAACCAAACTTGGCAGTAAGCATCTATGTAAGGTCCTCTATAAAGTTTCTCCATTTCGTTCCATTTGGCCTATAAACATGGCCGCCAAGAATAATTCTTTTTTCTGATTGGCTAATGTTAAAAAAATCTTCTCCTCTGAAACAGCTTGGCCAAATGGAGCCAAACTTGGCATAGATGGTCCCTGGGTGTGTCCCTTTTAAAATTGTGTCCGACAGCCCCACCCTCCATTCAAGATGGCTGCTGTTTTTTAAGGTAATGATTATCTCCCTTTGAAATTTGCTTCAGTATCATTCTATTGTCAGGTGAGTGATACAGGCTCAGTGGGCTGAGCCTCTAGTAAAACCTACATGATGGTAAAAATATCAACCAATCAAATTGCAAAAAACAGACACACCAAAATCTATTTCGAATATCGGAAATTCTAAAAAGGACTTGTTTGCCTACCCATTTTTTGCATTGACTCGGCAGCAACTGAATGCGGAGAACAATAAACTAAATATCTACACACAATATCTTATGAAATCAACTTTTGAAACTATATGACTTTTTGTTCACAGGCCCGTCGGACTTGTGGAACTACTCATTTTATACACCAGTGTACAATTTTACATGCCACAGGCTTCGGACTACTGCCTAATTTCGATGACTGACAAGAAACTAAGTACACACATGTCTCATGAATTTGAGGTTTGTGGGTCAAAGGTCAAGATCACAATTTCTAAAAATAGAACAGTATGGTGGCGGCACTGGTTTTCGATCACCTAACATTGAAGTCTGTTTTGAGACATTCCATAGTCTAAAGAATTTTAATTGACCTTTTCGAGCCTTTACTTTGATATCTTATAAATTAATTTTTACACTTGAAATGCAGTTTCGAACACATGTTTATCTATTTTGTTTATAGTTCACTGACCTCGTGATTGATTTTGTCAAAATATGTCCGACATGTGTTTTCGATCACCCCAAAGGAGTTCCAAATTTGATAAGGTTGAGGTTCTAAAGGAGCACCTGTGTGTATAATTTCGGTTTACTTCCACATTTAACCAATTTGTAGTATATCTATACATTTTTTTCTTTGTTTTTTTGTTGTTTTTTTGTTTTTTTATTATTTACAGTGTATTTCTGAATGTTGAGGACCATGAGGAGACGTTTTTATGTTTTTTTTCTTCATTTTGTTGCGACTTTTTACATATTACTATTTGCTACATATTTTCTAAATATATCACAAGGACATTTAGCCCACATTTTCTATAGTATTTATTTATTCATTTTGTTTGTTATGTATTACCATTTTAAAAATAACAATGATTTACATTTTCTAATATGAGGACCCACTACTTTAGACCCTCACTTAAAATAGACATAATGCCATTGGCCAGTCTGATCACATGACTTCACGGTTTCAATGGAAGATCAATATTGCAGACGACAAGGAAGGATATTAAAAAGGGGTAAGGGTACGTCTGAAGAGAGTTTTAAACTTGGACTTTTTTGGGAACTAGAAAAAATGGCAACATTTTAGTACAACAAGAAAGAATAAAGTGTCTTACCTGCTTTATTCGCATTGTGTCCGATGTAAGCTGCTCAAAAGATTTCTTGCGTCATCTTTATTTGCAACCATATGCAAATTAGCGGAAGTGTGCTGCACGAGCTACACAAGAATGTTTGGTATACAAAGATCGAAAACGAAAGCAACGACCATATACTTTGATACTTTTTAACCAGAACATTGTCTGGGGGTCCTTGACCAAATTTGGCACAAAAATAGATTCCTACAAGATGGATGTTTACGCAACAAAACTCAAACATATACAAATAAAAGAAACAGACTTGCAAATAAAAAGCTCTAGAAAGCAAGCAAGCAGATTCTAGCACTAAACAAAATAAATAAATATCACAGCAAAGACTAAGGTTCAGAATTATATAACTATGCATTGTCCATCCATATGTTCGCAACTCGGCTTTCGCACCTTTTTTAACCAGAACATTGTCTGGGGGTCCTTAACCAAATTTGGCACAAAAATAGATTCCTACAAGATGGATGTTTACGCAACAAAACTCAAACACATACAAATAAAAGAAACAGACTTGCAAATAAAAAGCTCTAGAAAGCAAGCAAGCAGATTCTAGCACTAAACAAAATAAATAAATATCACAGCAAAGACTAAGGTTCAGAATTATATAACTATGCATTGTCCATCCATATGTTTGCAACTCGGCTTTCGCACCTTTGGTGCGTTACTGATTTTTATTTTTTTATGCTGCTTTTTATAAAAAGTCAGATAAGTGAAAGATAAATATAGAATGATAGAAAGGGCTTTCTAAATATTAATTGTCCATTGGCATTACTGTAGGTTTAACCACTTCTTTTCAGGAGTTCATGTATGTTTAAGTGTTGCCAATGCACTCACAAACTGAATAAATGTCCGAAAAACCATTTAATCCTTATAATTCTAATATGGCGTGCTACTTTCACTTTATAAACAAAACTGTTCTCTAAGTAGCACAATTATTTTTAGCACACGCGTGATGTCCTATCGGTGGTTTCAAGTGTATCTCACTATTTCATCGTGTAAACCAGCAATTAAAGTAATAAAAATAAAAATTGATCATGTTTTTTTTTAATCTTAATGGAATATTTGTCTTAAAACTATGTTTAAAAAGTCAAATTTTCTTAAGTCCTCCACAAACAGTGTTTACGACTGTTCCGTTAACTTCGCAACATCCCCTTGAAAAAAAAAGCACATGTTGTTGCATCATGGAAGGTCCTCTCTAAAGATTGCTCATTTCGTCCCGGTCCGTTAACAGACATGGCCACCATACAAATATAGGCAATTCTTGTTTCTGGTTGATCAATTTCTAAAAAATCTTCTCCTCTGAAACCACTTAGCCAAATAAAACAAAATATTACAGGAAGCATCTATGGAAGGTCCTCTATAAGATTTGCTCATTTCACATTTCATCCCGATTTATCAAAAAACATGGTCGCCATGGACAATTGTTTCTGATTGGCTGAAATTTAAAAAATCTAGGAATGTATGAGAGATAATATGGCCGCCATAGGCAGTTCTTGTTTGTAATTGACCAATTAAGAAAATCTTATAAAACCTAAGTGTCCTTTTGTCCAAATCAATTGAAATTTGGTAGGAAGCACCCATGGATTGTTCTGTATAAAGTTTCCTGAAAGCAAAATGACAGGTGAGCGACACTGAGCCTCTAGTTATAGTTGCTGGAATCAAATAATGTCAAACTGCATGATTTCAAGGTTCATCTAAATACCCCCCAAAAAATTAGAAATGTACTAGTGGTGAAATTCTGGTTAATCTGAGTTTTTACGTCTATATTATAAGAAACAAATACACTTGCTTCTAATTGGTTTTTTTTAAGAAATGATCATATGCTAAAATGTGAAAATATATAGCCAAATTATCAAACATTATACTGATATTGATCCAACTGTTAATACCTGATATTATATTTCCTGTAAACAAAATAGATCTTGAAAATAGTGAAAAAGTTTGAAGATACCAAATGGATATTCAGAAGACGTAACCTTTGAGAACTTTCTAAAGAATGTATGACATTTTTTAGCTCACCTGACCCAAAGGGTCATGTGAGGTATTGCCATCACTTGGCGTCCGTCGTCCGTCCGTTAACTTTTTCATATTTTAATCTACTCCTCTGAAACAACTGGGCCAAATGGAACCAAACTTGGCAAAAAGCATCTATATAAGGTCCTCTATAAAGTTTCTTCATTTCGTCCCATTCCGCCAACAAATATGGCCGCCAAGGGAAATTCTTGTTTCTGATTGGCTAATGTTTAAAAAATCTTCTCCTCTGAAACTACTTGGCCAAATGGAGCCAAACTTTGCAGGAAGCATCTATGTAAGATCCTCTATAAAACTTCTTCATTTGGTTCCATTCGGCCAACAAACATGGCCACTGTTACTAAAAATAGAACATACAGTAAAATTGCTCGTTTTTGGTAATAACTCAAAAACCGTTAATAATATCAGAAATCTGACAGGGGTAAAAATGATCAGCACAGCAAGATCTAACTACCCTGAAATTTTGAAGAAAATCTGATTACCTATCTTGGAGTTATTGCCCTTCATCAAATTTTCAAAATTTTATTACTTTTCGTTTTTTATTTCAAAAACTATAAGAGATAGATGTTAAGTTTAAACAGCAGACATGTGCAGCATGTCAAGATTTACCTAGCCTGCAATTTTAAAGTAAATCTTGAAGTTATTACCCTTTTGTCATCAAATTTTTAAAATGTTAATACTTTTCATCCTTTATTTCAAAATCTATAAGAGATAGATGTTAAGTGTAAATTGAAAACATGTTCAGCTTGTCAAGATCTACATGCCCTGCAATTTTGAAGTAAATCTGATTACCCGTCTAGGAGTTATTGCCCTTTTTTCATTATTTTTTTTTTAATTTAAACATTTTTGTCTGATATTTCAAAAACTATTAGAGATAAAGGTTAAGTTTAAATTGCAAAAAATGTGCAGCATATCAAGATCTACCTGCCCTGCAATTTTGAAGTTAATCTGAGTACCCAATTTGGAGTTATTGCTCTTTTTTCATCAAAGTTTCAAAATTTAATACTTTTTGTCCTTTATTTCAAAAACTATAAGAGATAGATGTTAAGTTTAAACTGCAAACATGTTCAGCATGTCAAGATCTACATACCCTGCAATTTTTAAGTAAATCTGATTACCCATCTTGAAGTTATTGCCATTTTTTCATCAAATTTTAAAAATGTTAATACTTTTCATCCTTTATTTCAAAAATTATAAGAGATAGATGTTAAGTGTAAACTGAAAGCATGTTCAGCTTGTCAAGATCTACATGCCCTACAATGTTGAAGTAAATCTGATTACCCATCTAGGAGTTATTGCCCTTTTTTCGTCATTTTTTAGCTCATCTAGGGCCAGGTGAGGTATTGCCATCACTTGGCGTCCGTCGTCCGTCCGTTAACTTTTTCATATTTTAATCTTCTCCTCTGAAACAACTTGGCCAAATGGAACCAAACTTGGCAGAAAGCATCTATGTAAGGTCCTCTATAAAGTTTCTCCATTTCGTTCCATTCCACCAACAAATATGGCCACCAAGGGAAATTCTTGTTTCTGATTGGCTACTGTTTAAAAAAATCTTCTCCTCTGAAACTGCTGGGCAAAATGGAGCCAAACTTGACCGAATGCTTCTATGTAAGATCCTCTATAAAGCTTCTTCATTTGGTTCCATTCGGCCAACAAACATGGCCACCAAGATTAATTCTTTTTTCTGATTGGCTAATGTTAAAAAAATCTTCTCTGAAACAGCTTGGCCAAATGGAGCCAAACTTGGCAGGAAGCATCTATGTAAGGTCCAAACCTGGCATTGATGGTCCCTGTGTGTGTCCCTTTCAAAATTGTGTCCGACAGCCCCACCCTCCATTCAAAGATGGCTGCTGTTTTTTAAGGTAATGATTATCTCCCTTTGAAATTTGCTTCAGTATCATTCTATTGTCAGGTGAGCGATACAGGCTCAGTGGGCTGAGCCTCTAGTAAAACCTACATGATGGTAAAAATATCAACCAATCAAATTGCAAAAAACAGACACACCAAAATCTATTTCGAATATCGGAAATTCTAAAAAGGACTTGTTTGCCTACCCATTTTTTGCATTGACTCGGCAGCAACTGAATGCGGAGAACAATAAACTAAATATCTACACACAATATCTTATGAAATCAACTTTTGAAACTATATGACTTTTTGTTCACAGGCCCGTCGGACTTGTGGAACTACTCATTTTATACGCCAGTGTACAATTTTACATGCCACAGGCTTCGGACTACTGCCTAATTTCGATGACTGACAAGAAACTAAGTACACACATGTCTCATGAATTTGAGGTTTGTGGGTCAAAGGTCAAGATCACAATTTCTAAAAATAGAACAGTATGGTGGCGGCACTGGTTTTCGATCACCTAACATCGAAGTCTGTTTTGAGACATTCCATAGTCTAAAGAATTTTAATTGACCTTTTCGAGCCTTTACTTTGATATCTTATAAATTAATTTTTACACTTGAAATGCAGTTTCGAACACATGTTTATCTATTTTGTTTATAGTTCACTGACCTCGTGATTGATTTTGTCAAAATATGTCCGACATGTGTTTTCGATCACCCCAAAGGAGTTCCAAATTTGATAAGGTTGAGGTTCTAAAGGAGCACCTGTGTGTATAATTTCGGTTTACTTCCACATTTAACCAATTTGTAGTATATCTATACATTTTTTTCTTTGTTTTTTTGTTGTTTTTTTGTTTTTTTATTATTTACAGTGTATTTCTGAATGTTGAGGACCATGAGGAGACGTTTTTATGTTTTTTTTCTTCATTTTGTTGCGACTTTTTACATATTACTATTTGCTACATATTTTCTAAATATATCACAAGGACATTTAGCCCACATTTTCTATAGTATTTATTTATTCATTTTGTTTGTTATGTATTACCATTTTAAAAATAACAATGATTTACATTTTCTAATATGAGGACCCACTACTTTAGACCCTCACTTAAAATAGACATAATGCCATTGGCCAGTCTGATCACATGACTTCACGGTTTCAATGGAAGATCAATATTGCAGACGACAAGGAAGGATATTAAAAAGGGGTAAGGGTACGTCTGAAGAGAGTTTTAAACTTGGACTTTTTTGGGAACTAGAAAAAATGGCAACATTTTAGTACAACAAGAAAGAATAAAGTGTCTTACCTGCTTTATTCGCATTGTGTCCGATGTAAGCTGCTCAAAAGATTTCTTGCGTCATCTTTGTTTGCAACCATATGCAAATTAGCGGAAGTGTGCTGCACGAGCTACACAAGAATGTTTGGTATACAAAGATCGAAAACGAAAGCAACGACCATATACTTTGATACTTTTTAACCAGAACATTGTCTGGGGGTCCTTAACCAAATTTGGCACAAAAATAGATTCCTACAAGATGGATGTTTACGCAACAAAACTCAAACATATACAAATAAAAGAAACAGACTTGCAAATAAAAAGCTCTAGAAAGCAAGCAAGCAGATTCTAGCACTAAACAAAATAAATAAATATCACAGCAAAGACTAAGGTTCAGAATTATATAACTATGCATTGTCCATCCATATGTTCGCAACTCGGCTTTCGCACCTTTTTTAACCAGAACATTGTCTGGGGGTCCTTAACCAAATTTGGCACAAAAATAGATTCCTACAAGATGGATGTTTACGCAACAAAACTCAAACACATACAAATAAAAGAAACAGACTTGCAAATAAAAAGCTCTAGAAAGCAAGCAAGCAGATTCTAGCACTAAACAAAATAAATAAATATCACAGCAAAGACTAAGGTTCAGAATTATATAACTATGCATTGTCCATCCATATGTTCGCAACTCGGCTTTCGCACCTTTGGTGCGTTACTGATTTTTATTTTTTTATGCTGCTTTTTATAAAAAGTCAGATAAGTGAAAGATAAATATAGAATGATAGAAAGGGCTTTCTAAATATTAATTGTCCATTGGCATTACTGTAGGTTTAACCACTTCTTTTCAGGAGTTCATGTATGTTTAAGTGTTGCCAATGCACTCACAAACTGAATAAATGTCCGAAAAACCATTTAATCCTTATAATTCTAATATGGCGTGCTACTTTCACTTTATAAACAAAACTGTTCTCTAAGTAGCACAATTATTTTTAGCACACGCGTGATGTCCTATCGGTGGTTTCAAGTGTATCTCACTATTTCATCGTGTAAACCAGCAATTAAAGTAATAAAAATAAAAATTGATCATGTTTTTTTTTAATCTTAATGGAATATTTGTCTTAAAACTATGTTTAAAAAGTCAAATTTTCTTAAGTCCTCCACAAACAGTGTTTACGACTGTTCCGTTAACTTCGCAACATCCCCTTGAAAAAAAAAGCACATGTTGTTGCATCATGGAAGGTCCTCTCTAAAGATTGCTCATTTCGTCCCGGTCCGTTAACAGACATGGCCGCCATACAAATATAGGCAATTCTTGTTTCTGGTTGATCAATTTCTAAAAAATCTTCTCCTCTGAAACCACTTAGCCAAATAAAACAAAATATTACAGGAAGCATCTATGGAAGGTCCTCTATAAGATTTGCTCATTTCACATTTCATCCTGATTTATCAAAAAACATGGTCGCCATGGACAATTGTTTCTGATTGGCTGAAATTTAAAAAATCTAGGAATGTATGAGAGATAATATGGCCGCCATAGGCAGTTCTTGTTTGTAATTGACCAATTAAGAAAATCTTATAAAACCTAAGTGTCCTTTTGTCCAAATCAATTGAAATTTGGTAGGAAGCACCCATGGATTGTTCTGTATAAAGTTTCCTGAAAGCAAAATGACAGGTGAGCGACACTGAGCCTCTAGTTATAGTTGCTGGAATCAAATAATGTCAAACTGCATGATTTCAAGGTTCATCTAAATACCCCCCAAAAAATTAGAAATGTACTAGTAGTGAAATTCTGGTTAATCTGAGTTTTTACGTCTATATTATAAGAAACAAATACACTTGCTTCTAATTGTTTTTTTTTAAGAAATGATCATATGCTAAAATGTGAAAATATATAGCCAAAAGCAAACATTATACTGATATTGATCCAACTGTTAATACCTGATATTATATTTCCTGTAAACAAAATAGATCTTGAAAATAGTGAAAAAGTTTGAAGATACCAAATGGATATTCAGAAGACGTAACCTTTGAGAACTTTCTAAAGAATGTATGACAATTTTTTAGCTCACCTGACCCAAAGGGTCATGTGAGGTATTGCCATCACTTGGCATCCGTCGTCCGTCCGTTAACTTTTTCATATTTTAATCTACTCCTCTGAAACAACTGGGCCAAATGGAACCAAACTTGGCAGAAAGCATCTATATAAGGTCCTCTATAAAGTTTCTTCATTTCGTCCCATTCCGCCAACAAATATGGCCGCCAAGGGAAATTCTTGTTTCTGATTGGCTAATGTTAAAAAAATCTTCTCCTCTGAAACTACTTGGCCAAATGGAGCCAAACTTTGCAGGAAGCATCTATGTAAGATCCTCTATAAAACTTCTTCATTTGGTTCCATTCGGCCAACAAACATGGCCACTGTTACTAAAAATAGAACATACAGTAAAATTGCTCGTTTTTGGTAATAACTCAAAAACCGTTAATAATATCAGAAATCTGACAGGGGTAAAAATGATCAGCACAGCAAGATCTAACTACCCTGAAATTTTGAAGAAAATCTGATTACCTATCTTGGAGTTATTGCCCTTCATCAAATTTTCAAAATTTTATTACTTTTCGTTTTTTATTTCAAAAACTATAAGAGATAGATGTTAAGTTTAAACAGCAGACATGTGCAGCATGTCAAGATTTACCTAGCCTGCAATTTTAAAGTTATTGCCCTTTTGTCATCAAATTTTTAAAATGTTAATACTTTTCATCCTTTATTTCAAAATCTATAAGAGATAGATGTTAAGTGTAAATTGAAAACATGTTCAGCTTGTCAAGATCTACATGCCCTGCAATTTTGAAGTAAATCTGATTACCCGTCTAGGAGTTATTGCCCTTTTTTCATTATATTTTTTTTTAATTTAAACATTTTTGTCTGATATTTCAAAAACTATTAGAGATAAAGGTTAAGTTTAAATTGCAAAAAATGTGCAGCATATCAAGATCTACCTGCCCTGCAATTTTGAAGTTAATCTGAGTACCCAATTTGGAGTTATTGCTCTTTTTTCATAAAATTTTCAAAATTTAATACTTTTTGTCCTTTATTTCAAAAACTATAAGAGATAGATGTTAAGTTTAAACTGCAAACATGTTCAGCATGTCAAGATCTACATACCCTGCAATTTTTAAGTAAATCTGATTACCCATCTTGAAGTTATTGCCCTTTTTTCATCAAATTTTAAAAATGTTAATACTTTTCATCCTTTATTTCAAAAACTATAAGAGATAGATGTTAAGTGTAAACTGAAAGCATGTTCAGCTTGTCAAGATCTACATGCCCTACAATGTTGAAGTAAATCTGATTACCCATCTAGGAGTTATTGCCCTTTTTTCGTCATTTTTTAGCTCATCTAGGGCCAGGTGAGGTATTGCCATCACTTGTCGTCCGTCCGTTAACTTTTTCATATTTTAATCTTCTCCTCTGAAACAACTGGGCCAAATGGAACCAAACTTGGCAGAAAGCATCTATGTAAGGTCCTCTATAAAGTTTCTCCATTTCGTTCCATTCCACCAACAAATATGGCCACCAAGGGAAATTCTTGTTTCTGATTGGCTACTGTTTAAAAAAATCTTCTCCTCTGAAACTGCTGGGCAAAATGGAGCCAAACTTGACCGAAAGCTTCTATGTAAGATCCTCTATAAAGCTTCTTCATTTGGTTCCATTCGGCCAACAAACATGGCCACCAAGATTAATTCTTTTTTCTGATTGGCTAATGTTAAAAAAATCTTCTCTGAAACAGCTTGGCCAAATGGAGCCAAACTTTGCAGGAAGCATCTATGTAAGGTCCAAACCTGGCATTGATGGTCCCTGTGTGTGTCCCTTTCAAAATTGTGTCCGACAGCCCCACCCTCCATTCAAGATGGCTGCTGTTTTTTAAGGTAATGATTATCTCCCTTTGAAATTTGCTTCAGTATCATTCTATTGTCAGGTGAGCGATACAGGCTCAGTGGGCTGAGCCTCTAGTATTTATATTGTTTTTACCACGGGTTGGCACTTTATGCCGAATATTTTACCACAAGTGGTAGCGAGGGGTAAAATGAAGGCAAAAAGTGACAATCCGTGGTAAAAACAATATAAATATATGGCTACCGGTAATTATTTCGATTCTAATAGGACAATTATGGAAAAATTTCAAATCGAAGCGACCTATGACCTATAGGTCATCCAGTGTTTTGGCTGTTCTGTTAATTAAACCGACTGAAATGTTACCATGGCAACCAAAATGATACAAATTGTCAAATAAGAAAAAAGTGAAAAAAAAGACCATTTTCCACTTTCAATATCTCCCATGACCAAGGGGTTAGAATGAATGTACCTATTGTTATTGATCAGGCTGACTTTTGTCTAAAACATATGAAAAATAAACCACTGTGGCCTAGTGTAGATTTTTCATAAAATGTCATTGTTCGGTTGTATATTTTCCAAAATACACTGCTGTCTATGCGTGATGTTTTCCAAGAATATAAGACTCTAATCTTAGTGTTTGTCAGTCAATATTGCTTTTTTAATGACAACTTCGTGTCCGGGTTGTAACTTTTTTGTTTTATGAGATAGGCTTTTGATATTAGACATGCGGGTAGATCACCTCAAGACAATGTGACGCTTACCATGGTTGGTGACCTTGAACTTTGACCTCAAGGTCAAATTATTGCTTTTTCAATGACAAGTTTGTGTCCGGGTTGCAACTTGTTTGTCTTACGAGATATGCTGTTGATATTAGGCATGTGTGTAGATCACCTCAAGACAATGTGTTGCATACTATGGTTGATGACCTTTGACCTTGAATTTGACCTCAAATTATTGGTTTTTTTAATGACAAGTTTGTGTCCGGGTTGCAACTTTTTTGTCTTATGAGATAGGCTTTTGATATTAGACATGTGGGTAGATCACCTCAAGATGATGTGTGGCGTACCATGTTTGGTGACATTTGACTTTGAACTTTGACCTCAAGGTCAAATTATTGCTTTTTTAATAACAGGTTTGTGTCCGGGTTGCAACTGTTTTGTCTTATGAGATCTGATCAGCATGTTTACGTTTGCAGATCTTTACAAATAAACATCGCTACATATCCTCTAACCCGAATAATATCAGTCGTTATTTTCCGTTCATCGGAGATGAAATCGTAGACGGAGAGGGACTGAATTATCCGGGTTACATATTCTCGTTTTTTTTCTAATTTTTTTTAGGAATATTGTGATGAGTTCCGAATGACGCTTTGCAAAATTATAAACGTTTCTCCTATACAGGAGCACCCTTATCAAACACGCTATGGCAGAGCCGAGCAAAAAAAGATATTAACAAGGTTCACTGGACGGCTTTTTCAAAAAGCAAAGAATAGACAGTGATGCAAAATAAAATGAAAAGCATTATAAAATGAAAGAGTGTTCAGTTTTCAATGAAATTTTGAACTAAAACTTCAGAATCATTTTCATAACCATTCTGAATTAAGCTACATTTATAGTTTGTTAACTGTTCTGTTTTTCAAGTTAAATTGCATTGAAGAAATAAAATCTTAATACATCTTTGTAGTCAACAAATTGAAGTGCCTGAATCACTGCCACAATATAATCAAAAGTAGTAAAAAAGGGTCTTTTATCTTGAACAATTGCTGAAAATATGAGAAAAATAGTACAAAAAAATGAAGTTTCAATAATGAAATTAAGTGCCAGGAGAGGCCTATAGCTAGAATGCAGGATTTTGCACCATTTATCCCAGAGCTTCTGGGGGCCTTCAGCAGCCCCAGACCCCTGGCTGTAAAGGGCACCGATGATACTGCTAAAGTTGGTGTTAAACACCAATCAATTAATCATTTGCCCCAAAAAATAATATATTAATACATGTACTATTAATGACATACTTTTTGTATGTACTTGTGGGTAAAATAAATTCTAGTCAAAACTCATTTGTGATTGTTTATTACTTATTTGTTATTATGCAAACAATTAAGTGTTAATGAAATGAAATGGTCAAGGGTTAAATTTTGTTATCAAATTAAATCCCAATTGATTTTGGCAAATTAATGTTTATGCAGAAAAAGAAAAGTCCTTGAATATTAATTTCGGAATATGTGACGTCTTCTTGGTACATGTAGTTACCCACTCCCATTCATAGTATTTTAAAGAATGAATATATAAGTATGAAACTAGTTAGCATATAAATGAATGAGCATACAAATTTGCATGGCGTTTAAAGTTAACTGATGCTTATACTGTAAGATGAAGAAACTCAGTCAATTGACTGGTTTCCTTGTCATTTGTCATACAGAATTTTATATTTTTTGTATATTTGAGTATAATTGCTTTTAATGGTATTTGAAAGTCATATTTGAAGGTACAATAAATGAATAGAACTTTGAAGAAATTATTAAAATTGAAATCTATGATCAAAAGTAAAAGTATGATCAAATATATTCATGAAAAATATTTTAAATAATTTAAAAATTTACCATTAATATGATAGAACAAACTGTGTGCTTTTTTTTTTAAAACGTTTTTAATTTGACATTAAGTACACTTTTCATCTCTATTTTATTCCTACATTTTTTTCTATAGTAAGACATAAAAATGTGAATCCTTAATCTTGTGGATTTTATAGAATAATTGAATATTATAAATATGTAAATTGTCAGAAATATAAAGTTTCTTTATACTAGTTTTAGAAACAGGTAGAAAGTGAGGATTTGTTGAAATGTTATGGCTTGTTTTGCAGTGAGTCAGAGTGCAAATAAATATTATATTTACTGACAATGTATTTATATTATATTGATCTTGCAATATCAAAAAGTCCAAAACAACTGGTAAGTTTTACTGAAAAGAGAGAAAACAAGTGTTTTTCTAATTGTTTACAAGGGTATTTTATTTCTTGTCTGTGCTTAAACTGTTACCATTTCTTACTCTCCAATAATCAGGTACCAGAAAAGCTTTATAAGGTCATTGACTAAAATTACACTGAAGTTTATTTGACACTGACCATTGATACTCAAAACCTCACAACTGCAGGATAAAAAAATATCCAAAACCATTGATTTGACTTGAAGTGAGGATGCCAAACTCTTTCTGTTTTGTTGAGTGTTAAAAGCTTATCACAATCTATAGGTCAAATAAATATATAGGTAGTCAAACTCACAATCATCACACATTCATAATAAGTAAACAGAGGTAAATTGTTTTCAATCTAAGGAAGGGTTATCTTAGCTGCTTCCATGCTGCTGTTAGAAGTTGTAAAGTGTTGATTGTATTGCTAGTTATGAAAGCTGTAGCATTATTTTCTGTCTTCCCAAATTTTACAAGTTGCATCTCATTATTTATATTTGGTAGTCCATCTGTCAGTTTATTTTAAGAAAGTTTCATATCTGTTGCTATTAAATATTTATTTGTGATTGACATATTTTCAATTTGATTGATCTTATTGTGAGTGTAATAACATTAACCTATATTAAGACTTTTCATTCTGATAATATAACCTAGTCCTCAATAAGATCATAATGACACACAAGTTTAACATCTATTTTCATTCAAAATAACTTTTTTTTCCACTTATCTAAATCTATTAAGATAGAAACGTAGTCATGAAGAAAGAAATTTTTACAAATATTCCACAAAAGAAAAGTAGAGTAAACGAAATGATTATTTATCAATGAATAGATTTACATAAGTGTCTGACTATTAAATGCCTTATTACTACCTAAAGTTTACCAGTTGCTTACCCATGGTCGGTGGTTCTCTCATGATATTGCTGAAAGTGGCATTAAACACCAAAAATCAAATCAATCAATCTTATTACTACCTCCATTATATATTTGGTAAAACAGCAAAGAAAACCTCTTTTTGAAACACCACATTTTGTTAGTAGAAGGAGTGGTTTCTTAAGACAATTTTTATTGCATTATATTTCTCCCAGTGAACATTTGTTTTTCTTACAACTACCCACAGAAATAATTACATTTGTTAAAATTAATTGTTTTCTTAGTTAGTAGTTATTCATGTAAAATTCCTCTCTTACTAGGGTATTGACTTGAGGTAATTGTAGTCGTACCCATTTATAGCTCCTTTCTTAGGGTATTGACTTGGGGTATTGTAGCCCTACCTATTTACAAACGAGAGGTCTTGAGGTTTCTGTTTTTTCTATGTGGAGTCTGAGAGTTTATTGTTTGTCAGATTTTGATGGTTTTTTTTCAATGAATTTCTAAGGAGAATCCCTTTAAAAAAAATGCATAGCATTATAATGACTGGCGAGGTGTACCTTTATGTGATAAAGTTGTTCGGTTACTTAAGGTGGAGATCTTCTCAGAGTTTTCTAGTTTCCTGTAAAGGTGACCATTTGCAGCATTACTACAGTATTGTTGAAAGTGGTGTTAAACATCGGTAAGCAGGAGCGTAGCCAGAATAATGGAGAAGTATAGGCACAGGATGTTTCGGCAAGTTTGGTCCCATGGACCCCCTTAAGCGGCCGTAGACCCCTCGCTGAAAAGATCACGAAAGGGTGACGTTTTGATAATTTTAGAAGTGCTTTTAACAACATGAAATTCAGATTATTTTTGGTCCCAATACCAATGACAATACCAAAAATACTCAAAGTGCTTAAACATTCCAAATAGTAGGACAGCTCAATATCAGAACAGCTTCTTCGTGGACACCGTCATACGTTGGAACCATCTACCAGACACAGTTGCATGCGCAAAGTCCCTTGAGGCATTCAAGACCGCCCTAGCGGACCAGCGCCAATAAAATCCGGGCGCCTCTCTCTACCGTTGTATAAAAAACGTTTTCCGGGAACTACAACGTATTCAATACAGATACAGATACAGAATACCAATACGGCCTAACTAGAACTTTAACGTCCTTGACTACCCAGACAGACCTCTCGCGGACGGACGGATGGTCAAGTTACTTTATACCCTTCGAAACTTTAATGCTTCAGGATAATTCGCTCTATGCATTTATATTATATACATTATAGATTTAATCACAGAACATATTTACATGCGTATTCCAGTAGAAAAGTGGAGCATTGATTTATAAAAAAAATTTGGTCAAATTTATGTATAGGCACGTGCCTACTTGAGCCTAACGTAGCTATGCCACTGGTAAGATTAGTAATAATAATAATCTTTATCATTGATGATTTGTTAATTTCCCCTATGATCTTAACATGTAATGCTATCTATTAAGTGACAAGTGCGATACAAACATCATGGATTTCTTACATGGCGTCACTTTGACAAATCCTGGATAACACCGTTGATATGTTTTGCTTGAAATGGACTTGTCATAGCATCTCACATCTCAGGGTTTTCCTTGGATGCCATATTGCTCAGAGAAATTCCATTTTCACAAAAGAAATCAACAATAGTACATATGTATTTTTGCAGTCTTATAATTATTAACTGTAACACCTCAAAATGAAGCAACTGTCCTGTTCATAGGAATAGATAATCAGATTAAATTACTTTGTTAATATGATATATTTAAATATTTACTAATGCAAATTCAAATAAATGTTCAAAAGTATTTAAATTTTCTGATCAAACATGGCAGATAAACATGTTTTTTGTTGTGCTAGATTTATTTTAATATTTGTATTTTTCGCATTTATTGTATCATGAACAGTTTAAAATGTTATATTTACATATACATTTTGTATAACCAAATAATGGTATATACAGTACCAAATTAACAAGATCAGTCTAAATATGGATTAAAAACAAACAACGCTGACTGAATTAGCTTAAATTCCCACTTTCATATTATCAGGTTGTTCATGGTATTCTTTTGAACCTATTGTGGTAAAATTTGAGATGTTTTATAGATCCAATTACTATCTACATTAAGTAATAATATAATAGGGCTCAAATTTTGGTATGACTTTTTGATATTGTGTAAGAAAGTGAATTTAATCTTATTCTTTTGTTGAAGATTTGGGGTGTGTCTTACTCATGTTTCACAAAACCTTAAATGGATATTATTGTTTCCCAATTAATTTTAAGAAAGGAACAAATTCTAATTTTTAATTTAATTGTTTTTACAGTAATGTTTCAAGTCTGATCGAGTGTCCATCTTGGTTTAAAAAATAAATAAATAAATAAATAAATAAATAAATAAAGTATGAATTCAAGGTTTTTCTTCTTTATATTTGATTGGGAGTAGGGGTTAGGGTTATGGCGTTTAACACCACTTTCAACAATATTTCAGTTTTTCATAGTTTGTTTTTTTGATGGAGGAAACTGAAGTACCCGGAGAAAACCACTTAACTGTATCAAGTCACTGACAAACTATATCACATAAAGTTGTATCGAGTACACCTCACCATGAGAGGGATTCAGCTTCAATGTCAGTGGTGATGGACACTAATTGCCTAGTTAGTTGTAAATCCAACTACCATACGGTCACAACTACGAAGACCCCTTAATTGGGAGTCATGATGTACAATTTTTAGAACAATTACAAGAATTTTTTATGGTTTTTACACGCCCGTCTTTAAGACGGGACATATTATGGTATACCAATGTCCGTCTGTCCGTCCGTCCGTTTCACATGTCGCGCTCTAACTTAAGAACCCCTTGGCCAATTCACTTCCAATTTCACAGAGTTATTGGAATTGATGGTCTTACGGTCTGTATACTTTATGATGAAATTTCAATTTTTCATTCCAGAGTTATGGGACTTTATTCATCAAATTGTAGGCGATTTTTCGTATGTCGCACTGTAAATTGAGAACCCCATGGCCAATTCACTTCAAATTTCACAGAATTATTGGAATTGATGGTCTTATGGTCTGTATACTTTATGGTGAAATTTCGAATTTTCATTCCAGAGTTATGGAACTTTATTCATCAAATTGTAGGCGATTTTTCGTATGTCGCGCTGTAAATTGAGAACCCCTTGACTAAGTCACTTCAAACTTCGCACAGTTATTGGAATTGATAGTCTTACGGTCTGTATACTTTTTGGTGAAATTTCGATTTTTCATTCCAGATTTATGGGACTTTATTCATCAAATTGTAGGCGATTTTTCGTATGTCGCAGTGTAAATTGAGAACCCCTTGGCCATTTCACTTCAAACTTCGCACAGTTATTGGAATTGATAGTCTTACGGTCTGTATACTTTTTGGTGAAATTTAGATTTTTCATTCAAGAGTTATGGGAAAGAAAGTCTTTACAAATATTGTATGAATGTTGACGACGGGTGTATCATGTGCTCTTGGCGCAGCTGTTTATTGTATAAAGGCATCACCAATTTACAAAAAAAAATTGAGTCACAAGGAAATGAGTAAAGGAAAAGGTCAAGAATTCATAAAATCTATACCACAGAAAACATACTCCCACGAAAAAGTAACATTTGATATTAGATCAAATTATTTGATGTTTTTTTCAGAAGTTGTTTTATATACCGTAGATATATTTAACTTCTATGTTGTTAAATACATGATTTATAAAAGTTTTATCTTAAACTTTGTCAATTTTATAATCCTGTGGTATTTTTTGATAAGATTGTATACATATATAAGTAAATAATTGTTTAAATCTAATATAGAGGAAAATTAGAAATTTATAACACAGAATCAGTCTTATGTTAAATATAATCAGTGTCATCAAACACCCGGCAGCTAGTTAACATCAAAAACATTTCTATGTTCTTGTTTTGGTAAAACTCCAACACGGCTGAAAATTAAATAATTGAAAATAAAGAGTAAAACAAGTCATTTATTTTAGTGCAAAAATGTTAATAATGATCGTTTAGTCAATATTTAGAAAAATAATAAGTTAAAAAAAAAATTATTCAGTTGATGTTTAACAATTGTTTAACAATAATTCAATTTTATTATATTTTAATCTATATGATAGATTTTGATTGGATTAAATCAGTCATGTGATAATAAAATAATTGAGATGTTCCCCGCCGAACAACCCAATTTCCCCCCACAAGGGAGATAACCTATAAAACATTGGCAAAAATTTGTGCTGCCGGAAAACAACCCTATTGTTCCCCGCCAAACAACCCAATTTTCCCCCACAAGGGAGATAACCTATAAAGCATTGACAAAAATATAATAAAACAATTACGGCCCTCTGTGTAGGGAAACATCCAGATTTGTCAACCCTCGGGGGGGTTGTTTTCCCCCTCAGGTTGACAAATCTGGATGTTTCCCTACACAGAGGACCGTAATTGTATAATATTATGGCAGTCAACTTCATTGATGAAGTTTTAAACTGAAGTACCAGGAGAAAACAACAGACCCGTCACAATTCGCTGGCAAATTTTATCTCATAAAACTGTATGAAGTACACCTCAACTCTACCACAATCAACTTAAATCAGTGTGTTCAACTTGTATCCTTCAAAAAGTTTATATAGATGTGCTAATGAATACAAGCATAAATTGAAAAAGATCTGAAAACATATTTAAAATCATTCTGTCATATTTGATAAACACACAGAAAAGAAATGGTACACTTAATAATTGCAGTTGGTAACAAATAATATTTTTAAAAGATTTTAAAAAATGTAATATTTTATCATACATTTTTTTTTGTATATTTAGAAAAATATGATATATATCTTGAAAACATACTTATTCAAAAATAAATTGTATTTTGAGTGCAAAAGATGGTTAGATTACATTGTATCAAACAATTTCTAAGCTGGTGACAATATTTTTTTGACTGTATAAGGAGTATGAATAGCTAACAAAGATACTTTTTATCGTCACTAATAATACATGTAGCATAATTTCTTTAATTTTATTTTTTAATTTGGCATCCACGACTTCATTCGAATATGTCTTTTATGAGCAATCCAGGAAAATTTGGATGAACTAATTTAAATTTCATTAACAACCTCAGATGGTACATGTGTACTTTTAATGTCTTTTATATATCAGGAAATAATAAACAATTAGTTATTTATAGCAACACATATTTATCACCAAAGAATTTTTTCACAATTTTATATTTTAAAAATAATATAATTATAGGATTTTAACACATATCTTGTGACATTTATGAGGTTTATGTAAAGACATTGATGTGACATATTATTAGCATGTTGTGATGACACCTGCATTCAAATATCCAGAGCTAAGATAGATATTTTGTTTCTCTGGGTGACATTTTATTTTTTTATTCAGACTGTAAACTAGCTATTCTATCTGGGTGGTATAAATTTGATCCTTGACAAATCTTTACTTAACATACTGGAACCTACAAAATAGTTGTCATTTTCCACTTAATTGCTTAAAGCTGTTTAAAAAGCATTATATTGTGACTATTTCTCTGACAGTTAAAATAATTGAAAGATTACACACATTTGTATGATTAAGGCTATTATTATTGCACTCATGTACTGCAGAGAAAAGAATTGTCATTTAAAACTTTATGTAGATTCAATGCCTTGTAATAAACATTCCTTTTCTCTATTATAAGAGAGTATTCTATTATTTTTCTTTAATATTACAGTTTACATGTACTTTTAGAACCTTTTATCACAAACTCAGGATATTTTTTCGCTGGTTTTTGTTTTTGAATAGCTTGATAGCTAGTAGTAGTCAGTTCACTATGAGCATTCACTGACTCTGCTATTGCACTGTCCAATGTTTATGTTAGTTCACTATGAGCATTCACTGACTCTGCTATTGCACTGTCCAATGTTTATGTTAGTTCACTATGAGCATTCACTGACTCTGCTATTGCACTGTCCAATGTTTATGTTAGTTCACTATGAGCATTCACTGACTCTGCTATTGCACTGTCCAATGTTTATGTTAGTTCACTATGAGCATTCACTGACTGCTATTGCACTGTTCAATGTTTATGTTAGTTCACTATGAGCATTCACTGACTGCTATTGCACTGTCCAATGTTTATGTCAGTTCACTATGAGCATTCATTGACTCTGCTATTGCACTGTCCAATGTTTATGTTAGTAAACTTTGAGCATTCACTGACTGCTATTGCACTGTCCAATGTTTATGTTAGTTCACTATGAGCATTCACTGACTGCTATTGCACTGTCCAATGTTTATGTTAGTTCACTATGAGCATTCACTGACTGCTATTGCACTGTCCAATGTTTATGTTAGTTCACTATGAGCATTCACTGACTCTGCTATTGCACTGTCCAATGTTTATGTTAGTTCACTATGAGCATTCAGTGACTGCTATTGCACTGTCCAATGTTTATGTCAGTTCACTATGAGCATTCACTAACTCTGCTATTGCACTGTCCAATGTTTATGTCAATTCACTATGAGCATTCACTGACTGCTATTGCACTGTCCAATGTTTATGTTGTCATTCTTTTATATCTTTATAGTGTGTGATCTTTTTGAGCCATGTTTTAATGTTTGATTATATCTGTATATGTCATTGGAAATCCAATTATTAATGGGGGGGGGGGGGGAGGAGGAGATCCCATTAACCAATTTAACTTCACCACATTTTTGTGTCTGTCCCAACCCAGTATCTAGATTTCCAATGCCATATGTCATGGTCTTTTTTATGTCTCAGTGATTTGAGATGAGAGGTGGTTGTATGTTTTGTTAATAATGGTGGAATTATTGACTTATCACTGTTTAAATTGATATAAATATCTTTTCATAACTTTTCTTGTAAATTTTGATTATTACATAATCTAAGAACTTTATCTCTAGAGATGTTACTAGATGGTCTAGAGCTGATATAAAATGTGATAAAATAAAAGTATGTTATGTTCAATATATATATATATTTAGAAAATGCAAGTAAATTGATCTCTATCATAAACAGATATAGTTAAGTTTCAAATATAATTCTCTTCCTACAGAAGGGAAAAAAGACTTTTTTTCTTATCGTTTCATGTGTACATGTTCATTTCATTCAGTACCTCCGGCCATAAACTGTCTTGTATGAACATGCTTAAACTTCACATTTTCGAAAATGAAAAATGTTCTCTATGACAGTAGAAATCCACATTGAAAGTGAAAAATAGTTTCTATAAATGTGGAGGAGTTATATGTGAACATGTTAAATATGCTGATGCTTAAAATTATCAGTCAGTGTGACGTCAAACACATGACATTACCGATGAAACCAATAGTGAAGGTTTTGAAAAACATTATTACTAGTATGACAGATAGTCATATCAAACTCCTGCTTTACTAGTGGTGTCTGTATCAACCTTCATAACTACTATAATTCTATATATAATATAGACAACTTGCTGGTAGAACTAGTAGGTCCTACTAGCAATTAAATCAGTACCAGAGACATTTATATTGCATTCCATTTATATTACTATTTTATATTCAATAATTAATTCTAGTCAATTGTTGACCTACTTTTTCTGGTCTCCCATGAAGATCATTAATTTCTTTATGACTTTATTTGATTTGATATTAAATCTGTCAGAAGTATCAGTTATGATTTTGTAATGGTCTTTAATCAACAGATAGTACCTTCTTACCTAAAAGTCAGTCAGTTAACTATGAGCATTCACCGACCTTGCTATTGTACTGTCCATGTTTATGTTGCCATTCATTTTTATCCCCAGTTGGAGCAGATGATAGATAATGCCTTGCGTCCATTTGCATTGTAGCAATTTTATTTCATATCAGATTTTATTTAAATTTTAATTGAAGCTTTGGACTGACCAGCTCTACCATAAGTAAACAAGTCCTGTTTGTACTTTTTTGTAATACTAGTTATGTAAAATAATCAATTCCTTTAACATAGAAACAGTGTGGTTTTTCTGTATGTAAAATATCAGACATGTTATCATGTTTACTAGTTGATATCTTAAGTCATTCCAGTACTAATCATGGTTAATAATTAATAATTCCAGTTGAAGTAAAATGACAAGTAATAGTAAGTTGTCTCCCTTTATTAATTTAAGTAAGGGAGACAATCAAATAACATTGTATCTTCCAATTAGGACATATATGATATAGGCCAAATCTAGATTATTTTATTGTATACTTTTCCTAAGTTGGTACAGGTAGAAGTCTTTTCTCTCTGGTTATGGGATATTAATATCTAATGTTTTCTTCTTCTTCTTCTTCCAAGTATGGGACTAAATTCTAAAGATAGATTATGTAACGTCCCGGTTTTGTATGATGTTAAATCATTCTGGTTAAGTTTACAATGATACAGCAGATTTAGAATATTTTGCATAATTACGTCAAGGCTACAAATGCAGTTGACACTTTAACTTAAATAATTGTGTTTTAAATTTAAATTTATACAAGACTGCTTTGAAATTGACATACAAATGTAAGCCATTTTAAGAGTAAGAAATGTGGTGAATTGAATGAAATCTTTCTTATCTTGTCAGCAATTTTTATGCCACATTAGGTGGAAATAAGCAGGCAGATAAATTGTTTCCATAATTCTCATTTGATAGTTTTCGGTATGGAATCATTTCATTTAAAAGACATATTTCGGTGTTAGTTTTCGTAATTTTTGCATTTTGCTTTATCACCTTATATTAAACTTCAGTAAGAAAATATTTCTTTCAGTGATCGAATATCAAAAGAAATTTCAACCTTTCTATATATTTTAAAAAATAACATATTATATTTTAGGTGTTTGATTTCAGTGTAAATTTCTTTTGACAAAATACCTATTAAATTAGTTAATTGTGTTCTGGTTACGAAATCAGTAATTAATATTGACATAGAAATCATAGAAAATTGGGCCAAAAACACACCCATGAAATTTAAGTCAAATGCTTTGTTTTAATTTTGAATATACATGTAGACAGACTATTAACATATTTCACCTTTAATTAAGAGAAGATTGATATTTTTGTCTTGGAAGATCAGTGTTATGTATTATCATTATTTGGTATTATTGCAAGTTAAAATAAGGGTGGGTCTTTGTTATTCAATTTTTTTATTTATGAATTTTGATTATTATGCCTGGTTTCTGATTGGCATAATAGATTACAATATGATGTTAATATGTTAATAAACAACGCTCTAGAATTACAAAGGTAGGGTCATATTTTAACAATATTCAACCTTAATGGACCGAAAATGAAATGCTCTAGAATTACAAAGGTAGGGTCATATTTTAACAATATTCAACCTTAATGGACCGAAAATGAAATTTCGTTCATTCAACCCAGACTGATACTGGTGAACAACTGTTTATTTTTATAACTTGTCAAAAGCTTGTCACACTCTGTGTAAGTCTCAATATTTTTCATTTGTAACCAATTATTTTCAAAATGTTTATCTTTCCAAGAGAACAAATTGTCTTTTAATATATTTAGGATAATTTACAAAAATAATATTTTTATGATATTCACTTTTTGCTTTGACAATAATTACAGTGATGGGTTAAGTTGTACTATACCTGACAGGCCACCAATAACGACTTGTAGCAAAGCTGCTGCAATTTGTCTTTTACATGCAAAGAGCATGAAATTCGTCCAAACATGAGACACTCAATTACATGTACATCTCGTGCGAAGGGTATCTTCACAAGTTGTGTAATTGTTTCATCCTGTACAACCAAGTGACACCCATCATTTTTATACATATTTGAAAATTGTTTCATTTTATTGTATAAGTATCAGTTAATTATGCATCTTAATGTTACTTTCAGAAGATTGTACCAATTTTATGCTTTGTATGCAAAAGACCATGTGAGGTTCTGATATCACTTGGCTTCTGTCGCCTGTTAACTGGTTCACATTTTAATTTACTCCTGCAAAATTGCTCAGAAAAATGGAACCAAACTTTGCAGAGACCATCTTTGGGAAGTGGGAGATTTAAATTTGTGCAAATGAAGTTGATCCTCCATAAGGAGAGAGGGCCTTATAGGTTGGATTAGGAGAATCTTTTTAAAAATATATTGAATAAATCTTCTTTACTGAGTGAGTGATACAGGGTCTAGTTTTTTAAATTAATGTAGTGTGCATAACCAAAGTTGATTGAACGATTTTTCAGTTGTTTTCATGTCAATGTTTGCAAGTCTCAAACCAAATAAATGGCTTGTAGGAAAACGTAAAACTGATTTGTGCTAAGTAACATCAGTGACATCCAATACATTAATGGTATTTCTGTGTATATTTATTATAATATTTTGAATTGTTTTGTAAACTATTAAGTGATCTTTAAATCACTTATTAGCCCTGTTTATGAGTGGATTGCATGTATGTAAAAGTGGGTGGAAGTTCTGGTCTTGATTAAGTTTAATTCTTAGTAGTTTTTTATGTTGAAAACATGTAATATATTTTAAGTTTAGTTTCAGGTAGGAATCCCTTTATTAACAAAAGTAATTGTTTTTTTAAAGATGAATTCGGACTAGACACTTTAAAAAAGTAGATTTCAGATGAGGTATTAATAGTGTATTATTCTTATATATGTTGTGTACAAGTTGTAAGTTTGTACAAATTATAATTTGTATGAAAATTCAGTACAAATTATAATTTGTATTTTAGGTTTGTACAAATTGTAATTTGTATGAAATTAGAGAATACAAATTATAATTTGTACAAAATTAGCCTAAAAATTACTTACAACTTGTACAATTTTTTACCTATTTCCAACTGTTCAAAACGAAGGAATTCTTAATATGAATACAAACTGATTTTAATAAAGAAGAAAACACATTAACAATATTTTACAAAATCATGTCAAAAGTACTTTTAGTTCAATCAACTTCCAGTTTTCAAATTGACTTGTTTGAGTATGTCACAGAACCATGACAACGTGAATTACACAGGATATTTTTTCTTTGCACTTGCATTTTGAAGTTTTGCAACCACCTTTGCACTTGCAACTCAGATAACCCTGACCTCCAGTTTTTGAAATTTTGCGAACTGCCTCACGCAAGGATATTTGTAGAGATGGAATCATTGAGATGCTAAGACTTGTATCATTTACAGCTTCTATTTGGTTCCTGCAAAGATACCCTGACAATGTCCAACCAGAAGTGCCAACACGATAGCCATACTCAGACACCTCTTCAATTACACCCAATATATTTCTAGAATCTGTTGGTCCACGATCATACTGTGGAATCGGAATTATTACATTGTTTCCAACAGAAAGTTCACTTAACTTTCGTTTTGTGATTCTCAACAGTTTCTCGGCCTGAATTTGCTGTCCTGATAGGGCTCGTTTTCGTGCATGTTGAATAGGTGTTTCTGTGATGTCTGTTGCAATTTCAGACGTAGCTGTATCCTTGACCGGTTCAACCAACTGAACATCATTATCAGAATTGCTAGGATTTAGTATTTGAACAACTGGTGTTTCCTCACTATTGGGGGCGATTTCAGTGGTAACTAAAGATGATGTAGATTGAAGTTCCTCGGCAGAGGGAATATTGGAATCTATATCTGCCTCAGATATATCGGTGGAGATAGCAGATTCATCGTCATCAGTTGTGCCATCTGTTGTATCACCTTCACCTGCATCTGCTAATATTTGTTCAAGGTCTTCTTCAGTCTCTAGCTGAGGAAGTAATTCCTTGGGTATAGAAGAAGAAGACAAGCCAATGTTTGGGTCAGCACCAAACACAGCTTATATATGGAGGTTGATCTATGACTTTGTGATGGGATCGGTTTTTAAGACAGTCTTTGCATGAAGAACCTTGTCTATGAGTTCATCAACTTTGTCTTTGGTATAGAGAACATTGTGTTTGGAAGTATTATTCCTGGATAGCTCCAACACTTCACGGTAAAACCTATCCTGCTGATCAACCATACTTACAGTTTTTACCTCCCAACTTAACTGAATCTCAAATATGACCCTTATTTGAAAGAACTGTTCACCCAAAATCAATAACTAAGATTAACCATATATAAGTGGAACTCATCAAAACTTTATTACCTTAAGCACAATTGTGATATATTTTATTCAATTTCAATATAGAATCTATACTGATTAGTTAATAGAATCCCTAATAAAAAATAGTTTGTATTCATCTTAATAATTTCTTTACTTTAGATAGTTGCAAATATAAGAAAATTTGTACAAGTTATAAGTGATTTTTATGCTGATTTTGTACAAATTATAATTTGTATTCTCTAATTTCATACAAGTTACAATTTGTACAAACCTAAAATACAAATTATAATTTGTACAGAATTTTCATACAAATTATAATTTGTACAAACTTACAACTTGTACACAACATATACAAATGTGTAGTATTTAAAAAAAAATGAATGACTGCCACAAAGATTTATGTGAGGGACACAATATTTTTACATGTTGGTTATATGAAGGAATTTCTTTAAGGCAATATTGATTGAAAATATAATTAAAGATATTAATGTATAAAACTAGGCCGATATCCATTTACACCAAAAAAGGATTCATTTGCTCCACAATCCATTGTGTCACTATATTTTGAAAACAACAGGTTTCATTAGTGCTGTTTCAAAAAGCATACCACTGTGCCTACTTTAGAAGTTATTTTGACTTTTTGTATTTTCTAAATGATTGACTTCCCTCCTTTATCTTGGCTTGGAACCGACAGTTTACACTGGCAGAGTTAAAAATCCTTTTTATCTAAAATATGATAAATAAAAATGTAGAACTATGTACAGTTAAACCAAAGGTTGATATTTATAGCTTAAAATTCTAATATATTGATTTCTGCTTATTTCTCCTTTTACTAGTTTTTGGTACTTTTTTAGTGCAAAGTTTTCATTTTTTGAGTCGTGGCAACTTCTGACGGCATCTGAACCAGTACTTCTCCCAATGAACAATAAAGAAAATCTCCTGTTACATTTGGTGAAAATTTGAGATAGATGTACAAAAGATATAAGTTTTCTCACTAATGAGACATCACAGTTCCTATTTTTAGCCGTGTGAGATATCCTTGTCTCAACCCGTGGGTGAGATAAGAATTTCACGCTACTTTTCCCATAAAAATGTTACGTTTCGCAAAATGTCATTCTAAGCCAGGATTGTCACATTATATACCTGTCTGATAGCTGAATAACAGATATATTATGGATTTAACCATTGGTTTTTTTTAAATAAAGAATCCAACCGTATTAAATATATTTGTGTCTTTTATTTTCATTTTTTCGTATTTCTAGATATCCTTTTCTGTACCTTTGACGTCATTCTTCAATGACGTCAAAATATGTGTCGCATCATATTTCTTGTATGGGATGTCTCATGAAGGAAACTACTGTACTTTCAATAAAATATTAGTGAGAAAAAGAATCAAACAGCGGTAAGAGGGCAAGACGGAAAAATCTCAGACACCCGCAGGAAAGATTTCTATTGACCAGAAATCTTTCCCTTGGGTGTCAGAGATTTTTCCGTCTTGCCCTCTTACCGGTGTTAGATCCTTTATATCTCTTCATTCACATCCATATCTTTTCTTCTGAATTTGAGGCCAAAATAAATAAAAAGCATGATTCGTTATCGCGTTACGATATTTTTTGAGTGAACAAAATAAAAATGCACTTATTAGACAGACACCTGAATTAACAAGAGAACGACAAACAATAACTCATCATTAACCTGTACTAATTACCTGTATACAGGTGTGAATCAGCTGATTACCTGTCAGATATATTGTTATTGAGGTTTTTTATAGACTTATGACTATGATAAATAAGACATAATGTTGATCTTTGATAATAAAGGAATACTAAGCTCTTTTTACTATAATTTATATAAAATTAAGATACATTAGAATTAATTATTCAAATTTGTCGGAAAACTAAATTGAAAGTCATCTTATATTAGTCATAGGTCAAAAACTTGATTAAAATCGGTCAAAGAACCTTGTAATTTTGGGAGTTCTTTAATTTATTAATGGTAATCGTTTTACCTTTTCTTATTTGATAAAATTTAAGCAAACGAGAATAATATTTTATTAGAGAAAGGTTGAAGATTTTTTCAGTCCAGATTAAGACAAAGTGGACTTTGTCATTTTGATGTTTTTGCACATCCTTATACAGCACTTTTTTTTAAATTAGGAGTTACCAAATACAAATTAAAATAAGCAAAAGTACCTTGTACAACTATATTTTGAAAAACCTGATGGGGTACTGTATAAGTATAATGATTCAAGGTAAGTATTTGCTCCAAATACGGTAACAAAGCAATTTCCATTCAATTTGATGCTCACGGTAGCTTGAAAAACTAGGTTTTATTAATCACAGGAAACATTTTAAGTCATTTTATGCTAACAGTAGTGAAAAAATAGCATTTGAGACTCGACAATAAAGCGCATTCCCATCATCCTTCAGTCAGATCCATTGTAATTTTAGTATAGAATGCAATGATAATGACATATTATTGTTTGACCCTACGTCCCTGGTAATATCTCCAAAACAAAACAAAATTTTGCTAATTGTTTCATTGTTATTTTTTGGATATCCTGAGTTATTCCCCTTTATTATTTTTCACATTGTATAAAGAGCAACAAAATGAGAGGCTCAAACTTAATCACCCATTTCTCATTTTATATCATTTCTTTTTTTATCTTTTGAATATATTAATTTAATGTATTTAGCTAAAGAATATATGAATATTTTTCAAATGATATACTAATATAAATGTATATTACAATCAAAAGGTGGTTTTTTTTCAAAAATTTAATATTTTTCTCCGATGGAAATGATATGACGATATAATTTTCATATAAATTATTTTCACTATAATTATAGCCAAAAAAAAAAAAAAATATATATATATATATATATAAATATATATATATATATATATAGCATTTCTATAGAGATTCTATTATTAAACGGATGACGACTTCTTTTAATGGAGTTTTTTCGTTGATAAATCTGTGTAACTCTTGTCACCTAAGGTTTTTCACATCCGTATAATGAATAAAAGTTTTTATTAACACTGACTAATCCCCCTGTTATCATACAGGCTTCATATTTCAATGATGTTAAGAAGTTTCACAATGGGGATGGATCACCTTGTCGCCTTATAGGTGTAATACCACTAAACATGGGTACCAGTTGAAAAGAACGTGGGGGGTATGCTTGAAATAAAAATGTTCATATTAATTTGATGTTAAATGTACAAATGAAGCATATATACATGTCATAAGTTGCTTATTGTGTTGAAAATCAGCTTTATACTTGTAATATATTGAGATAAAAAGCCATTATCATGTTATTTCACAATCTGAACTCAACAGCTGAAAAATCAGATTTTTCATTAAAAGCTTCATGGAGGTACCTTTGTATATGGACATTAATTCTTTCAAATATTGGACTGCCATATACCTGATATAGTTTTTTTGATTGGATATTGATATAGGAATATAAATAAGGCAAAGAAAAGGTTAGAGAAACAAGTTTTTATTGTTCTTAGGTGTAATACCACTAAACATGGGTACTAGTCGAAAAGAAAGTAGTACGTAAACACAAAATGGATTCCTACATTGTTGGATAAAAAATAAACCCTATTAGATACTGCAAAATACTGAATGTCAGCAGAAACCTACATATTTTAGGATAATTTTAAGTCCATATTTGATGTCCTTGTGGTTTTGAATAAAAAATTGATTGCATTGGAAAGAAACCACCTGAATTTGTGTTAAATCGAAAGTGAAAGTAGGATTTTTGACGGTAGACATCTTCGGACTGTCTGTTTTTTCTTATATGCCATTAAATGTATGTTGATTTTCGGAGTTAAGCTTCCAATTAGGTATCCCTTCCATGAGATCTGAGTGTCACTTAGATTAAACTTAAGATGAATCCTGTATGAAAGCTCAATTTTTTTTAATTTAACATAGAAGGCTATGGAGAATTCTTTAGTGGTATTACTCCTTATAATTTTATCCAACGGTTGTATCCATTTGGATAAAAAAAAAAATGGCTCTGCTGTGACATTGATTATAAAGGACGAAGTCCTTCTAACGGTAAGCTGTCCGATTTTTCCTTCTATATTGATAGCCAAAAATCTGCTCACCGGAAGTTTAAAAAATAGATCAATTGATAATTTAGAAACGCAAAAGAAATCTATTTCAATGAAAAATGCCCAATTCTTTGATTATTTACTCTATGCAAAATCGAAATAAACTTTTAATAAAATTCTAATAAAAAAAATCTTATTCTACGAAACTCCCGACAGGAAGAGCGGCGTACAGTAAGTAGGTAAAATGAGCCATAACAAATCGGCTACAAAATTCATTCAAAATAAAAGATAATAGCCTCACCGGACGCAATTACGAACGAAATAAAAAGTATGTCTCCTAATTGTTCCTTCAAAACATGAATTAAAAAAATGCTTTTATAAATAGATACCCCGCTAAATTACTCGTATTTTGGGAGAAAACTATTCATGCGCAGTTGTTGAATGTTGCAGATGACGGGTTTTCATATTTGTAAACAGAAAACGATCGACAATTGCATTTGGAATCTATCGCTAAAATTCATTGAGGTACGCATATTTTGTTATCTTATGCCTGTAATTGGAAAGAATATGATCTTCTGGTTCTATGCATATGTAGAACACATTGAAATTAAAACAAAAACAGTCAATATAATACATTTTCCTTACCTTGATCTATCCCAAAATGTCAAAATCCGTGATGTACCTTATTCATTGAAGAGTCCAAGGAATTCCGAATGCAAACTGGCACACATATATGGTATGAATAAAGGAAAGGTTTTTATTTCATGTGTATTATATACAAATGGATATGTGAACGTAAATGAATGAATGCTCTTTCAATTTTAACAGTTGTCATTAAATAATTTACACTAGAAAGGTTATTATGATGTCGTTCGAAATTGTGTCCGGATCTAGGTCACAGAGTGACTAGAACGGGACCATGAAAATCTGTTTAAAACCCGTAACAATGCATTGAATAATATATGAGCTATGATTCAAAAGGAATATTGGTGTTTAATCTGAAATATGAACATGCAATCAGCTTCATCAATTTGGTCAAATTTATTATCAAATGTCAATATCATCGAAATTGTTCGTAATTGCGTCCGGTGGCGGTGAGGCTAACGTGTATGGATCATCGTATTATTGAAATTTTAGGACTACGTCCTTCAAACAGGTTGCCTGTCTCATATTATTTCACTTAAAGATTTTGTGATTTTATGTATTTGGTTAGACTTGTAGACAAGTGAAGCACAAATTTAATTTGCACGTAAGAACTGAAGTATTTCGCCTTTTGTCCATAATAATTACTGTCTGCTAGTTACATATTACCATAAAACTTGTTTATCTCTCAGAAGTAAGTGAAAACAATTTGTTTGTTCCAAAGTATTTTCGAACCACTTTGCACTTAGTGCCCGAGTTGAATTAATAAATTCTTGAAATCTTGAAAAAACAAACCTAACAAGTTGTGTGTGGGTTTTACACAATCCTGGAACAGAGTTGTGATTTTTCATTGTACATTGTTTCAAAATGAAGTACAATATGTCTTTACTCCATTGTTAAATGAAGGACAATAAAGTCTTGGAGTGTTAAGGTATCTGTGCTGTTCCCTTAAATATCATAGCCTCTCTATTAAGATATGTTTTGTTATGGAGGAATAATAGAACATAAAGCCTAAATAGAGGCCCTAATTAAGAAAGAAAAAAGAAAAAAGCCTCATATTTGAAGAGTCATTACTTAGAAACCAGTGAATAAACCTTGAGTTATGATAAAATGTAGTTTAAATCTATAGATTACATATGATAGTATGTCAAACAAAACATCACCAGAAAGACTTACCATAATTCATGTTGGTAAGGTCAAAGTTTACTTTAACATTAAGCACTGTTAGGTCAAGGTCATAGGTGTTTAACACCACATTTTAAAAAGTCAGTCAGTTTTATTGATGACAGAAACTGGAGCCATGCACCATCTGCAAGTCATGGGCAGGAATGACCTCACAACTAAAGTTATAATGGTCTGTATCTTATAATTGTATAGGTAAATGTTCATCCCAACTACCCTACAAACACAGACAAGATAGCAACTTAAGTACCATAGGTTTTATAACATTCTTGGTATAGTAAATTTTATCTGAATATTATATGCCTTCAACCCCTTTGGGTTAAAATTATGCTTAATAAATTAAGTATTGGGACTGAGAAAAAAAATGTCTTTAAAATAAAACAGTAGTACATTGTATATCTGAGGTCCTATGGATTCTCTGATATACTAATGTAATATTGTAGAGTTATGGGTCTGGTGTTTATTGATATACTAATGTAATATTGTAGAGTTATGGGTCTGGTGTTTATTGATATACTAATGTAATATTGTAGAGTTATGGGTCTGGTGTTTATTGATATACTAATGTAATATTATAGAGTTATGGGTCTGGTGTTTATTGATATACTAATGTAATATTGTAGAGTTATGGGTCTGGTGTTTATTGATATACTAATGTAATATTGTAGAGTTATGGGTCTGGTGTTTATTGATATACTAATGTAATATTGTAGAGTTATGGGTCTGGTGTTTATTGATATACTAATGTAATTTTGTAGAGTTATGGGTCTGGTGTTTATTGATATACTAATGTAATATTGTAGAGTTATGGGTCTGGTATTTATTGTCAATTTCAGCAATTTTTCAGCTCTATTGTGATTATCAGACATAAATGTGGGAGGGAAGCTGGAACAGTTAATAACAAACTGACTGATGAAACACATGATCTTAGGTAGGTCTCTGGAGACCCAGACATTAAAGATCAGATCATGGACTCAAGTCAGTCAATGGTCCTAGGCTTGTGGTCTGAAGTCAACTAATTTACAACTACCTATGCAATCAGTGCCAGTATCACCACTGATGTTGTGAGTTCGAATCTCGATCAGTGTGAGGTGTACAACATTATGTGATAAAATTTGTCAGTGACTTACGACGGGTTTGGTGGTTTGGTGGTTTTCACCAGGTCCTCCGGTTTCCTCCACCAATAAAACTGACTGCCATGATATAACTGAAATATTGTTGAAAGTGGCATTAAAAACCACCAAGCAAACAAACAAACTGAACCACTTAGCCACCTAGTCCCCTTCAGTTTTTATAATATTTCATTATTTAGGTTTTAAAGTGTGCTTATTTTTACACTATAGATAATTTTTTTACAACATTTCAAAAAGATAAATGTATTTGCTTTGATAGTTTACTTTGTATATACATGTACATGATGGGTACACATGAAAAACATTATAACTAGACTTTTATCTCTACTATCATTTTGATATATATATTTATATTTCTATGAATTTGATATCAGGTGTTATCAAATTGAATGGCATTCCCATTGTTGTCACTTAAAATTAACCAGTGACAAGAAATGAACGAGAAATGAACGTCCAGTATACCTGTTGAATCCCCTACCTGGCCAAATTAAAGTGAATTTAAAACCCAGGATCAGTACAGTTTGTAGAGAATTTGTGTGCAAAGGAATTACGATTAGGAAGATAAATATTGTCAATGTTTTTATTAAGGAGACATAACATCTTTTTATTATTGTGAAGGAAGCGTTTACGATCTTGTCAACACGTTCGTTCCTCACCTGTGTATACAATGTATGAATGAACTTGTAATTTTCTTGTGTGCATTTTAACACTGTTATTATATAAAGGTATGTCTTTCATCTTTTTGTATGTAACAGAACACTAACTTGTGCTCTTTATAACTTTTTTTTTGGCAAAAGAATGTATTCAATATAGAATTTTGATTAGTTTTGGAATGTCATCTTGAATCAATGTAAATAAAATTTGTAAGAATTGTGATGCAAATATATATCTATATCATTAATATTAATACACATCCTTTTAATTCAGTAAAACATGTCTATTTATCCATATTGTGTTGATTTAATAATGAAACTATATTTTAAAAATAACATGAGCATTTTTTCTTGAAAATCTGCTGATACCGTAATTGAGAAAGAACTATAAATGAGAATTTGCTTTAAATAACAAGAAATTTGATAAAAAGCTGCTGATTATATATTACTATTCATTTCTAACATACAATATTATAGAAATATGATACATGTAATTTATAAATATTATATTGGTCATTATGATGTACAATCTATTATATATAAAATCAGAGAGATGTACTAACCTGTGTAATTATGTCTTTCTTTCTTTGATTACAAATATTGATTGATTATCATCGTTTAAAACCACTGTCAGTTATATTTTTTTGGTGGTCAGTTTTATTGGTGGTGTTCAGAGACAAAATCTGACAAACCTTTTGCCATTAATTGACAATACTAACATGTTTGTATCAAGTACATCTGTCCATGAATAGGAATCCAACTCGAGGGCTCTAGTGTTGGAAGTCACTGATTGTATATATAGGTAGATGTAGGTCCATCTACTGCACAGTATGATAGAGGCCACAATATATAAAAAGAAATATAATGCAAATAAAAATGTAATAATTTTGAATAAAGCAAAGCTGGGATACTAATTTGAAAGGATATAATTGATTGTAAACTACCGATCGAATACGGGCACTGGAACAATATTCAAAGGGAAAACCGAGTTTGTAATTTATGCAATTCATTCACAAGATCTTGGAGATGAGTTCCACTATTTACTGAAATGTAGTTTTATGTCAGATATAAGAAAGAATTGTATTAGTAATAATTTTTTCAGAAATGCTAATATTTTAAAATTTGGAGAACTAATGAATCAAACTAAACTATCAAAACTTAAAACTGTGTGTATTTATTAGATTTATTAATAACAATGTGTGTCCTCCTGGTTAACTTTGGTATGCATATCTTCATCATGTTATATATAGTGTACATATTTTATATATTAATGTATTTATTAATTGTATTGTATCTGTATACCATTGTACTTACAAAGGTTTATCAAAAATAAAGATATATATGGTGGGAATGAAATCAAATCCTTGAAAGAGGAACATATCATATATTTTTGTAGTGGTAGTGAAATCAAATCCTTGAAAGAAGATTTAAATTGAAGATAAAGTATACTAGTTCTTGGTATGTCTTATAAAGTAGTTTAAGCACAAGTAATTGTGTGTGTAATGGTTATTTTTGTTTGATTCTGTGGCTCACCGAATCTAAGTAACTTCACTGCAATCCTCTTTTTAGCTCACCTTGCCAAAGGCAATGTGAGCTTTTGCCATCACTTGGCGTCCGTCGTCTGTCGTCCGTTAACTTTTCACATTTTAATCTTCTCCTCTGAAACCTCTCAGCCAAATGAACTGAAACTTGGTAGGAAGCATCTATAGAAGGTCCTCTCTAAAAATTGCACATTTTGTCCTGATCCATTAACAAACATGGCCACCACAGGCAATTCTTGTTTCTGATTGGCCGATTTTTAAAAAAATCTTCTCCTCTGAAACTGCTTGGCCAAATGAACCGAAACTTGGTAGGAAGCATCTATGGAATGTCCTCTATGAAGATTGCTCATTTTGTCCCGATCGGTTAACAAACATGGCTACTACCGAAACTTGGTAGGAAGCATCTATGGAATGTCCTCTATGAAGAATGCTCATTTCATCTCGATCGGTTAGCAAACATGGCCACCACAGGCAATTCTTGTTTCTGATTGGTCGATTTCTAAAAAATCTTCTCCTTTGAAACTGCTTAGCCATATGAACCGAAACTTGATAGGAAGCATCTACATGTATGGAAGGTTCTGTATTAAATTTCTTCAAAGCAGAATGAAAGGTGAGTGACACAGGCTCAGCCCACTGAGCCTCTAGTTTCAACATACCGTAGCAATTTTTGAAAAAAAAATCTGATGTTCAAATTTACATTTATAAAGAGTCAAGTTATTTGTAAAATGAGGTACCTGTTGTTCCGGCATTTAGGATAAAAGAAGGTTTACAGCCTCTTTATCTACAAATGGTCGACTTCTAAAGTTGTAAAAATGTGTTTACTATTGACAAATTTATATAAAATACATTGGTCCACTAAGTTTTACCAATTTATAAGCAACAGTTCATTTTAATCTCTTTGGCGATTCACACATTACAAAGCAGCCACCCACAAAAGTGTTTTCATTAAAATGGAAAATAAGCTTAAAATGCATTAGAATGTGGTCACTCTTACCATACAATTATAATAGTTAAGTTGTTAGGAGTGTAATCTTAATACCACTGACCTCTGACCTCAGCTTTGTATGCCATGTCACATGATGGGGGGCATTTTCTTCTTAATAACCAGATTGATTTAAGTTATTGTAGAAATATTTCAATTTTGCATGATTTTAAAGATAGGAGGTATTTAGGTCAGCTAGGATGTATTTGTTGAATCGATGTTATATTCTCTTTTGTATAGTTGTAACATTGAAAAAAAAACCCAGCTTGTTAACGATGTTTAATTTTACTTATTTAAAAAAAAGGTGGGCTCTAATTTTTATGCAAACTGTTGCATGCAAATGCAGTATACATGACAAATTAGTCCTTTGATCCTGTACAGTTACTTGTCCTTTGATCCACAAAGGAACTCTGTCCCCCATGCTTGAGAATGTCTATAGAACATTTGTAGATTAGCAAAATAATTAGAATTTTCAATATTAAAAATATTATTTGAACCTTTTGCCAAATCTAGCAGTAAATTTGATATTTAATTTTTTATTAAATTACTTAATTTCTTCAGAAATATATTGACATTAAACAACAGATATCTTTTTAATATCTTGATAAGCACAAAAAAATTGGAATGCACTGAATTTACACACGACATGTAGATATACAATATATCTAATATTACGAACAGTTTTTTTTTTCTTTTGTTTGTGATTGGACGAAACAGATGAACAGATATACTGATATTGTTATATCTTAATGCGATATGTTTGTATTATATATTAATTCTTTGTAATTAGTACCTGATCCAAACATTTGGGGGGAAATGCACATTCATGCCTTTTATTTACATATTAAGAATGAGCTCAGGTATAATTAGGAATTATAATACCTGTTAGTATATTTAAGTATAGGCTGTGAAATGTTTTTAGGGTAATAAACTAGTTTTAAGGAAGACGTAGAAAGGTAAGTGATATGTAAATATTTGATGCACATAGTGACTGTCTAACTCATTGTGTTAGAGGGTTTATGTATAATGCTATTTTCTACAATATTGTTTCAATTTTACAGTTGTGGTCAGCTTTATTGCAATCTAATTAAAATAATCTTAAATTACTCCCCCTTTTCTGATATCCCCCTTCTGTACTCATGAAGGGCTAGCAGTTCCTGCTCCATTAGTGGCATCCATTGTGTTTCTTGTTAAAATGAAAGAGGAGTGGAGGACACATAGATATGAGTCATTATTGTTGAGTGCTTCAGCATCCCACACCAATTAGCTATAAATGTGATTTTTTTTCCATTTGAATATCACTTCTAAATCAATTTAAAAAGAATTGTGTAATCAGTGTGTGGTGAAACTGGTTCTCAGACAATGATTATTTGTGGTCAACAATAAACGTATTTTTCTAAAGGTATCTGTATATCAAAGCAACACATTTGTACATTGTAATATCACAAATATCATCTAGTTATACCCCCCGCAACGAAGTTGTAGGGGGGTATACTGGTTTCACCATGTCTGTCCGTCTGTAGACAAATCCTATGTTGTACGATAACTTGAGTTGCGTTTCTTAGAATCTTTTAAAATTTTATCAGCTGCTTACTGGTGAAGAGAGGAGGATCCCTTTTTTTTTTGACAATTTTCACTTTTGCCGTTCCAGAGTTATTGGACATGATATGACGGAAAATAGGATTTTTACCCTATGTCGTATGATAACATGAGTAGTGTTTCTCAGAATGTTTTGAAATTTTATCAGCAGCTTACCAGTGAAGAGAGGAGGATCCCTTTCATTTTTGACGATTTTCACTTTTGCCGTTCCAGAGTTTCAATAGACTTGATATGACGGAAAATAGGATTTTTACCCTATGTTGTATGATAACTTGAGTAGTGTTTCTCAGAATGTTTTGAAATATTATCAGCAGCTTACCGGTGAAGAGAGGAGGGTCCCTTTCATTTTTAGTCGGAACAATCAGTAATGTTTTGGTTATGGAAATAGGTTGGACAGATATGGGGAGCGGGGGGGTATATCTTAGTGAGCTGTGCTCACAGTAATACTAGTTAATAATGTTATGTATGATGCACAAATATCATCTGGTTAAAAATGTTATGTATGATGCACAAATATCATCTAGTTAATAATGTTATGTATAATGCAAAATGATTTGTTTGTTAAATAAGAACAGCATTATAACCAGTTTTGTGACAATAGAGAAATAAATTTATAGACTGGTTACTATTTTACATTGTTCAACAGACAAAACTTACATAGGTAATGTAGGTAACAAACCCCTTTTACCAAGTACTGACCACCTCCAATAAGTTGAAGATTATGTCAGAAACTGCACACAACAATAGGAAAAAAATAATTGAAACTATGTACAAATGTTAAAGAATTTAATACTGAATTGATGAAATAGCAGTCTTAAATGTCTCAACTAATCTACTCATAACTGTTGCCTGCTGTATATAGAGATGGTTCAGTTCAGGGAGGGGGAGTGAAGTCTCTTCTTAGTCACATCTTGACTGGAAGATTTACAAAGATGTGGATTTCAAGTTTTGTGATCATCTCTCAAATGAGGTCTTTGTCTATCTGATTTAGGTAAAGCAACTTTTGTCATTAGATGTTTTATTTGGGATGGCAAGTCATGAATTTGATTTTTCTAAATTCTAAATCAGATGAATTTATTTGGCATTTTACCGACTTTTACATCTAACAATGCATGTTTTGCAAATTTGAGTTTCTTTCTTAACATATTGAAATGAAATACAGGTACGTTGTTTTTACATTAACAAAAGACAAAGATGAACTTCTTGTTCGCACAGTTATAAAATATCGGTTATCAAGAAATAGATTTAGTTTACCTTGTTTTTCATTCATTCAAAGATGTAGACAGGCAATACAAATAATAGAAATGGTTGTTCTCTAGTGACTAAACATCTTTTAAAAGTACCTCAGTCATTTTATACCAGGTCAAAGTTCATAACTTACAGGCTTTGTACCTTAAGAAACAGAATTAGTTTTGGCTTGTAGTAACTTGAACCAGTACTATTTTAGTAAGTAAGTCAACCATTTATTTATATGAATATTGTTTTAAGATATGAAATATAAATATATTGTGTCAAGAAAGTACCGATGTTTATGTAAATTATCATTTTGCTTCTCTGAAAATAGCATAACTAGTGCATGATGTGAAATTTTTAATAGTAATGTCTTTATCATTTGTTCAGAAATATTCAGGCAGTAAAATTTTCCAGATTTTTTAAGAACTTTCTGAAAGGTTTGTTCATGTGAAACAGACTTGTTTGTAACTTAACATCATGTGCCAGTATTTCTGTGGATAGTCTAATACCTGTAATCACAGAATTTTGAGCTTCTAAGACACCCAATAGAATTAACAAATTCATGATCTCTTTTATATTGAGAGAGGCAGATGAAAGCTTTATTAATTTACATATAATTCTACTGCTGGTTTTTTTAAATGTGTTTTTGTTCTACTTTTTCAGAATCACATAGATCCTGGATACTATAGTGGCTCCCTCTGGCCTGTCTGTTGTCAAGGATCTATTATAATTCATCTTCAAGACATCAAAAACCTGTCACCAGGGCAACAGTATATTTACTTCAAAAGGTCAACAGGAGGTCAGATTCATTTGGCCTTGAAATATCATTCAAATTATGGATTGCAAGATGTGATCTTAAGAAATAATTGTGAAATTGGAAATACACTTAATATGGAATGGTCAAACCGTTTTAAAATGAGGTCAGATGATGACCTTGGTAAACTTCTACAAAGGACAATGTCAACTTTTGAGGACAGTATTCAGAGGATTAAGCTTGAGGATGTGGCAGATTCCTGTATGGATTGTAAAAGGAATCGACAATTGACAGATAATTCTGTTAAAAAGTTCCAGTCTACTGTTACCAATAGGCCAAAATTCATGAACAGAACAGGTAAGGATAATGTCTTAGTGCTTTTATACTCTGGTATAACATTTATCTATTATTGACCAATCAGAAGGGGCTGTCATGGCCGTGATCGCATAGTAGTTGGATTTATAGCTACCTGTGCAATCAGTGCCTATCACCACTAATGTTGTGAGTTTGAATCCCACTCATGGTGAGGTGTACTCGAAACAACATTATGTGATAAAGTTTATCAGTGACTTGCAGCAGGTCAGTGGTTTTCTTCAGGTACTCGGGTTTCCTTCACCAATAAAACTGGCCACTACGACATAACTGAAATATTTTTGAAAGTGCCATTAAACACCATAACCCTAACTCTAGCCAATCAAAATGATGCTTATCCTGAATACGAAAAAACATGCAATTAAAATAAATACACTTTAAAAAAAACAATAAATATTTCGCATTACGAATTTGCTCTTTCAATTTTGTGATGTCTTTTTCAAAATTAAGTTCTATCCCCATTAGATGGTGACTTCTATGAAAATCACTACTCCTGTAAAATGAAAAATATTTAAATATCCAAACAGGTTTTCAATATTTTTCCAACATAATTTGGAGTATAAAAATCATGAAAAAGTTGTTAGACCTGTCAACCATATATGTGAATTTTATGGATATTTTTATGCCCTCTGCCACTAGCCATTAGGGGTCATTTTTACCCATGGTACACGTACATCCCAATTTAGTTTCCATTTAATAACTGAAGTTCCACTCAGGTAAGTCATTTTAATTTCATACTCAAGGTTAGGGACTAATTTAGGACTTTTTAACACTTTTTATGTTCTGCATTAATTCTGCCCCTTGATTTCCTGAAAAATACCAATTTCTCAGGTTTCCATTCAATAACTTGAGTTTCTCTAAAACAAATTATTTGAAAGATGTACACAAGGTCAGAAACACTAAAAGACGGACCAGCTTTGATTTTAGACACTTCCTGAGGTACCGGTACATGTATGCCCTGTTTACTTTAGCTGGAACAGGGAATCTGTGTTCTATATGGACAAACTCTTCAATTTTATTTCTTTCTAAATTTCCATCAATAATTAGAAATAATGAATACTAGTAATCTGCTTTGAATTTTGAAGAACATTTTTCATAGACATCAGTTCATTTAATTCCTAGAAAATATGTATTTTCATATAGTTCCTAATATTTTATCAAGCTGATCTGAAATGGTGCACAATTGATTTCAGCAATATACATGTACATTAACTTGAAGAGTAGATAAAAACATATTCTAACATCACCTCTTTCTTTCGCTTTGTTAACAAACGAGCGAGTTATCCAATCGGTATAATCTCATTAACACATGCACCGGTGAATGTGACTGACGTTTCCATTGGCAGCATAAGTTGTGTGCGACATCTTCCGCATGCATAAATATAAATTACCGTCTTCCAATCAAAGTATACTACCGTATTTGTACTCTTAGACATATCAGAATCGAAATAAATCATAGAATCCCGGGATGTGTTTTGAGTTTTAACATGGATTGGCAGATATTAGTAAATTTTATCCCTCGCTTCTGGCTCAGGATAAAATACTAATATCCGCCAATCCATGTTAAAACTCCCAACACATTCTAGCTTCCATGATTTATTTCTTAATTATACAAGAATACAATGAAATAGGTATTAGAAAAAAAAATTGTTTTCAAAAATCCAGTTATTGCTACATGTTTTTTCTATCCTATTTTCTTATGAAAAATTATAGAAATGTTATTTTGTTGAAATTTTACGAAAAAAGATTATTTTTTTTAATTAAAAACACTTTTACTTTAAACCAGTGATAACTTGTCTTAGGTTTTTGTCAAGAATTGACCTGTTGGTCATAATTAAAGTTGATTTACAAAATTACACCTGGTTGACCATAATATGACTATCAATAAATGGGATAGGTAACAATTGATGAGAAATTTATTACCTACCGGTACTTAAACATAATTACCAATAACAAACAAAACGACCTTAAAAAGGGGTCACCAGGAATGATGTTTATTTTGAATGTGAATATATTTATAGAAAAGTTCTTGATCTATAAAGATTATTATTTTCTTAAGGAAATTATTATGAGGTTATCTAGTTCAGAAATCATAGCATTTATATACATGTAGGAGAGGGCAAAACAACAAACATTTACATATTTCTGTAGGTGCAAAGATTGACCTAAATTAGAAGTATAAATATAGGTCGTTGTCACAAATCATGCCTGTGAAGATTATGAATGAATGCTATAAGGTCAGCAACATTTGTATACTTATTTGACATGTGTCATATATTATATATTGCTTTAAAGCTGATTAAACTTCTTGTTCAATGTAAAGGTTTATTGTTATTAATTACCAATTAATAGCACTTCTTCTGTGTAATTAATCTTGTGGTTATATATAGAACTATCCACCATGACCCTTTAATGTTCCACACAATTAGGCACCAGTATTGTCAAGGGTTAACTTCTACTAATAGTAATATTGAAAGTTTAAACTTTTTGATGCCAAAAGGGCTCGGCTGTCTATTATAATTTAGATGACATGTTTGGAGTTTGGAATCAATTTGACAATATTTTTGTGTAAAATAAGCATTTTTTTTAGTTAAAAATTTTGCATTAAAACAGTATTTTCTTCTTTTCCTTATATCTTTTTCATATAATGTCAGCTTTATTTATGGTTGATTACCAGTACTTGAGACAATAGGTGAGACATTTTATCTAAATATTTGTCTAACACATTATACTTATTAAAGGATCAAGAAATTCAAAGACTATTTAATGAACTACAATAATAGAAATTATTGAAAATATTGAGTTTAATTGTCATATTCAAATTTGTATTGGTCTTATAAATATTATTGGTAGTCTAGGGTGAACAATAATTATGGCTGGTCAGTTCATTAGCTGTATCAGTAATTATCAAATATATCACTGGCTGTTGTACCATTCATTTTCTCAATTGTGTCATATGTATAATTTATAAAGCTAATAGTACTATAAGGGACCCCAATACAAAATTTGTTGCTACATGTATGATATTGTGTTCCTGATATTGTTTAGTTTTCTATCCTCAGATTAAAGGGCTATCATGTCATAAAAGGGAATTTCATTTCAGCCGTGGTTAAAATTTATATAGAAAATAATTGGTTCGGACGATCTTAAATCATATAAACCTGAATAAATGTAATGCTTTCTAATGTTGGTGTGGAAGAAGTTCCTGTGTTGCATGGTAATAAAAATAAGATATGAATATTTCATTCAAATTAAAGGATTAAAGATTGTTTAAAATGGTAGAATTCATCACATTAAACCAAAGGTCCCATTTCATTGTGTAATTCATTTCACCTCAGTAATGGACCTGAATGAGGGGCCTTTTGAGGGGTTGCAAATTAATGGAAACATATTGTGTTTCTGCTAACCCTACTAACCCTAGTTTTCTATGCCTTTATTGACATTTTTATACTAGCATTGTTAAAGTCAGATCCTTGTCCTGTATAACTTAGTCTACAAATGTAGGCAAAAATAATTAAAAAAAAATATTAAAAGTTTTGCCTACCAACCTAACTTACATGTACAGGTATATATGTTTGACAGTTTGTTAAGAATGTTATCAGGAACACAGCTATATTTTTTTCTTTGGCTTTGCAACAAAAGATAGATTATATAAGGTGTAAAGATTACAAGAATAAGGCTGTTCACTTTATATTAATTGATCAAAGATGACTGACATTGGAACATGTAATAACAAATATAAACATCATTTCCATACCCTTCTGAATTTGAAGACTTTGATTACCGTACATGTCAGTTTCAGAAGTTTATAACATGACTTCAGGATAATGAGAGATAAAGATTTTCTAAGATTCACAGTAATACATGTATGATCAGAAGGAATTCAATTTATTTATAAATTCATGATCAGATCTTTGTCTTGTATAATAAAAATGCAGATATCAAATTTAGTGTGTGCGACATGTTATCTGGAATATCCGTCATAGACATTGTGTCGCTCAATATCGAAATATTGGAAATTGGAAATAATTCAAAAGTTAAATAATTGAACTTAGTTAAAAAATTTAAACAAAGGGTTTTGCCAACCTACAGGTATATATACCTACCATATATTTTTCAATAATGTTTGTGGAAACAAATGATTTTTTCCTTGGCCTAATTCAGCACCAATATCAACACATACATGTACATGTACACCTACAAAAATGTACTGCTAACAGTTGGAAGGGAAAACAAAATATTTCAAAAATTGGTTATGATTTAAAAATATATTTATAATACTGAATTTTCATTATGTTTGTGAAAATTTATAGAATCAAATATCTTTATGTTATAAAAAAATTAATGTTTACAATAAATATATTTTGACCAATTTACTCAGTGTCCAATTGAACCCTTATCAGTAAATTGTCCGATTGTAATGTTTTTTTGCTGGAAAATAATAACAGGAGGATTCCATGTTGAGTTGCAGTTGTATAATGTTCTGCACCCGGTGTAGCACTTTATCTTATCGATACTTTCAAAAATTATATTTCTGCACATTCAACTATATAAATAAACAGTTGTGCTTGATTGATTGTCATTGTCAAGGCTTGATTTAAATTAGAATTTAAAATGTCACCAGTTTAATTGCCAAATTTATCACTTAAATACAACAATTTATGGTTAGAGTTTATTTCTGAATTTTATCATATTTTTATTGATAACCATTAAAATGTCTCCAATATTTAATTGTGAGAAGTCATTTTAGAAATATAATGTTGAGTTTAATTCAGGGTCATTCTTTTTTAATTCAGTTCGGTGGAAGTTGGGATAAAAACATGTCTGTAATTTAGAAGACATTTATTTAATAATGCATGGCATGTGCAGGAATATAAACAAATAGCAAGAACTCAATAACACAAGGCAATACAATTTATCTGGACCCTTCAGATAGACAGTATATATACTATTGAGGTATGGAATATTGTGTCTGAATTGAGCTTGTCCCTGCATATAACTACACAGTAAAGTGAAATACCATGCTAAAATGAAGTGTGATCTGTAGAATAACTAGTACTAGTTATAGTAGAATGCAGTGGATTTCTCTATATTCTGGTTTCCTCTACCAATATAACTTAAAATTGATTGAAAGTGGCATTCAACACCAGTAATAATAATCCTTTGATACAATCATCTGTATTGGTTCCATGTCAGATATCATATATTTCTCCTGGTAAATCTTCTGAATGTACCTTTCCTATAGGCTGGTGGGCTAATCAGTAATTGTGTTCTTGGAAAGACATATTCAGCACATCGCCACATGCTAAATACATTGTATGAGATGTGATAATTAAGTCTCCCAAACAACGTTTGGAGACTTATTGTTTTTGCTCCGTTTCTTATTAAGTCTCCCAAACAAAGTTTGGGGGACTTATTGTTTTTGCTCCGTTTCTTGTTATTATTATTATTATTCTTAATCTTCTTATTCTTCTTCTCTCTTTCCTTGCACCATGAACTTGTCCACGGCAGATCTCAGGAACTACAGGACAGAATTTCATGACACTTGGTGGAGTTATAGATATATGTTTCTAGTTGATCCTAAAGTTTTCAGATTTGTGGTAAAGGGGGTCAAAGCCATATTTTTGGGGGTTCAAAGGGGGTGGGGGTTATTATAGAATCCTATGGGAAACTTGAAATTTCGTACATTAATGTTGATAACTTCTAACTGGATAATGATAGAGACATAAAATTTGACATAGTGATAGGTCACCATTAGAGGAGCAATTCTGCGTTTTCAAAATTTTCAAGATGTCTGCCATTTTCAAAATGGTTGCCAAAACACTGCATAAAAATGGGGGGTAAAAATTCAACATTGTCCGATATCATCAAAATTTGATATGTGGGTAGATAGTGTCAGTGGCCGGTTTGGGAGACTTCATAATCGTTAGATTATATTCATATCTTGTTATTCTTATTTTTGTTATTCTCCTTTCTTTCCGTGCACCATGAACTTGTCCACGGCAGATCTCAGGAACTACAGGACAGAATTTCATGAAACTTGGTGGAGATATAGATATATGTTTCTAGTTGGTCCTAAAGTTTTCAGATTTGTGGTAAAGGGGGTCAAAGCCATATTTTTGGGGGTTCAAAGGGGATGGGGGTTACTATAGAATCCTATGGGAAACTTGAAATTTCGTACATTAATGTTGATAACTTCTAACTGGATAATGATAGAGACATAAAATTTGACATAGTGATAGGTCACCATTAGAGGGGCAATTCTGCATTTTCAAAATTTTCAAGATGTCTGCCATTTTCAAAATGGCTGCCAAAACACTGCATTAAAATGGGGGGTAAAAATTCAACATTGTCCGATATCATCAAAATTTTATATGTGGGTAGATAGTGTCAGTGGCCGGTTTGGGAGACTTCATAATCGTTAGATTATAATCATATCTTGTTATTATTAATATTATTCTTCTTCTTGTTCTTGTTATTCTCCTTTGTTTCTGTGCACCATGAACTTGTCCACGGCAGATCTCAGGAACTACAGGACAGAATTTCATGAAACTTGGTGGAGTTATAGATATATGTTTCTAGTTGATCCTAAAGTTTTCAGAATTGTGGTAAAGGGGGTCAAAGCTATATTTTTGGGGGTTCAAAGGGGGTGGGGGTTACTATAGAATCCTATGGGAAACTTGAAATTTCGTACATTAATGTTGATAACTTCTAACTGGATAATGATAGAGACATAAATTTTGACCTAGTGATAGGTCACCATTAGAGGAGCAATTCTGCATTTTCTGCCATTTTCAAAATGGCTGCCAAAACACGGCATAAAAATGGGGGGTAAAAATTCAACATTGTCCAATATCATCAAAATTTTATATGTGGGTAGATAGTGTCAGTGGCCGGTTTGGGAGACTTCATAATCGTTAGATTATAATCATATCTTGTTTTGGAAGTTTTTGTAAATTTTGACATTTTGATTTTTTTAAAAAGAAAATTGTGTATACTATTAATAAGTTTAACAGGAATTGTAAAGAACCATTTAAATAAGACAGACAATTTAAACATGTCTTTGTAAAGTTATTTTTCTTCCATTTAACTTTATTGTATACTCAAACAAACCCACATCTATTGTTAACATTGTACATTTGTGAACAACCATTTAAATTACAAGTCCATAGATTGTTGACACTCTGCCCCACAAACAATAAGAACAAGGGTTAGAACTGTATTTGACGAAAGAATACAAACTGAATTAAATTCAATCAATAAAGTTTAATTTAAATATTGTGAGTCTTCACTTGTATTCAATTGGATAGGTTAGAATAAGGTGTCTCGACCGTGAGCCTTCCTTAAGATATCAAATTATTGTTCCTTTTGAATGTTAAAGTCCAGAATGGTCATTCATTGATTGACATTGTTAGGGCTCGACTACAATGTACATGTAATTGAAAATTGTTGGATTTTTGTACAAATTACAGATATTTCTCCAGTTATATTACATTTATTCAGTCTTAGGACTATGTTAAACTTTCAGTATGCCACACACATATATATATTAGATTTGACCGATCGTCTGTTTGTACAATAGAAGAATTTCTAACTATTTGAAGTATGTGTGAGTAAGTATTGTTTTTAGTAGATATTACCACAGAACAAGTAAATATAAAGTATGTATCTCAATGTTGGTATGGGTTGATTGTATCAGGTGTTTAAGTTTTACATTAAATAGATAATTGTTAGATAGTATTATTTATAAAGCTTATAATACAAAATGTGATTCTGATTACCTCTTTGATATCTTCAAACTCTTCTTACAATCTGTTTTGATTTAGTTTTTTTGTTTTCATATATTTTCTCAGAGGAAGTTATTAGAAATGATATTTACTGTTGTGAAAATTTAATGTCCATATTGTAATATAAAATAAATGTGGTTTTTTAGTTCACCTGGACCAAAGGTCCATGTGAACTATTGCCATCACTTGGCGTCCGTCGTCTGTCGTCTGTAGTCTGTCGTCTGTAAACTTTTCACATTTCAAGCTTCTTCTCCGAAACCACTTGGCCGATTGAAACCGAACTTAGCAGGAATGTTCCTTGGATGGTCCTCTACAAAGTTACTGTTTTTCGTTCCAGTCGGATATTCAATATGGCTGCCAGGGCCAATAATATGCTCTGATTGGCTGAAATTTCAAAGATCTTCTTCTCTGAAACTAATGAACTGACTGAACCCAAACTGTAAAGGAATGATCATTGGAATGTCCTTTACCAAGTTACTGTTTTTTATGCCGATCGTAAATCCAAGATGGCCGCCATCGCAGGACATAGATTAACATTGGACCCTATGGGAAAATGTTCAAATGCCTTCTTCTCAGAAACTACAAATATGATTAAAGCCAAACTGTACATGAATGTTCATTGGATGGTCCTCTACAATCTTAAGGTTTTTTGTTCCGATATGAAATTCAAAATGGCGGCTACGGCAGGACTTAGTTTAACATTGGACCCTATGGGAAAAATGTTTCAAAATGCTTCTTCTCTGAAACCACTAGGACAGTTGAAACCAAACTGCCCAGGAATGATCATTGGAAGGTCTTCTACAAATTTTCTGTTTTTTATGCCGGTCGGAAATCCAAGATGGCCGCCACCGCAGGACATAGATTAACATTGGACCCTATGGGAAAATGTTCAAATGCCTTCTTCTCAGAAACTACAAATATGATTAAAGCCAAACTGTACATGAACGTTCATTAGATGGTCCTCTACAAATTTACGTTTTTTGTTCCGATATGAAATTCAAAATGGCGGCTACGGCAGGACTTAGTTTAACATTGGACCCTATGGGAAAAATGTTTCAAAACGCTTCTTCTCTGAAACCACTTGGATAATTGAAACCAAACTGCATAGGAATGATCATTGGAAGGTCCTCTACAAATTTTATGTTTTTTATGCCGATCGGAAATCCAAGATGGCCGCCACCGCAATACATAGATTAACATTGGACCCTATGGGAAAATGTTCAAATGCCTTCTTCTCAGAAACTACAAATATGATTAAAGCCAAACTGTACATGAATGTTCATTGGATGGTCCTCTACAATCTTAAGGTTTTTTGTTCCGATATGAAATTCAAAATGGCGGCTACGGTAGGACTTAGTTTAACATTGGACCCTATGGGAAAAATGTTTCAAAATGCTTCTTCTCTGAAACCACTTGGACAGTTGAAACCAAACTGCCCAGGAATGATCATTGGAAGGTCCTCTACAAATTTTTTGTTTTTTATGCCGATCGGAAATCCAAGATGGCCGCCACCGCAGGACATAGATTAACATTGGACCCTATGGGAAAATATTCAAATGCCTTCTACTCAGAAACTACAAATATGATTAAAGCCAAACTGTACATGAATGTTCATTAGATGGTCCTCTACAAACTTTACGTTTTTTGTTCCGGTATGAAATTCAAAATGGCGGCTACGGCAGGACTTAGTTTAACATTGGACCCTATGGGAAAAATGTTTCAAAACGCTTCTTCTCTGAAACCACTTGGATAATTGAAACCAAACTGCCTAGGAATGATCATTGGAAGGTCCTCTACAAATTTTATGTTTTTTATGCCGATCGGAAATCCAAGATGGCCGCCACCGCAATACATAGATTAACATTGGACCCTATGGGAAAATGTTCAAATGCCTTCTTCTCAGAAACTACAAATATGATTAAAGCCAAACTGTACATGAATGTTCATTGGATGGTCCTCTACAATCTTAAGGTTTTTTGTTCCGATATGAAATTCAAAATGGCGGCTACGGCAGGACTTAGTTTAACATTGGACCCTATGGGAAAAATGTTTCAAAATGCTTCTTCTCTGAAACCACTAGGACAGTTGAAACCAAACTGCCCAGGAATGATCATTGGAAGGTCTTCTACAAATTTTCTGTTTTTTATGCCGGTCGGAAATCCAAGATGGCCGCCACTGCAGGACATAGATTAACATTGGACCCTATGGGAAAATGTTCAAATGCCTTCTTCTCAGAAACTACAAATATGATTAAAGCCAAACTGTACATGAACGTTCATTAGATGGTCCTCTACAAATTTACGTTTTTTGTTCCGATATGAAATTCAAAATGGCGGCTACGGCAGGACTTAGTTTAACATTGGACCCTATGGGAAAAATGTTTCAAAACGCTTCTTCTCTGAAACCACTTGGATAATTGAAACCAAACTGCATAGGAATGATCATTGGAAGGTCCTCTACAAATTTTATGTTTTTTATGCCGATCGGAAATCCAAGATGGCCGCCACCGCAATACATAGATTAACATTGGACCCTATGGGAAAATGTTCAAATGCCTTCTTCTCAGAAACTACAAATATGATTAAAGCCAAACTGTACATGAATGTTCATTGGATGGTCCTCTACAATCTTAAGGTTTTTTGTTCCGATATGAAATTCAAAATGGCGGCTACGGTAGGACTTAGTTTAACATTGGACCCTATGGGAAAAATGTTTCAAAATGCTTCTTCTCTGAAACCACTTGGACAGTTGAAACCAAACTGCCCAGGAATGATCATTGGAAGGTCCTCTACAAATTTTTTGTTTTTTATGCCGATCGGAAATCCAAGATGGCCGCCACCGCAGGACATAGATTAACATTGGACCCTATGGGAAAATATTCAAATGCCTTCTACTCAGAAACTACAAATATGATTAAAGCCAAACTGTACATGAATGTTCATTAGATGGTCCTCTACAAACTTTACGTTTTTTGTTCCGGTATGAAATTCAAAATGGCGGCTACGGCAGGACTTAGTTTAACATTGGACCCTATGGGAAAAATGTTTCAAAACGCTTCTTCTCTGAAACCACTTGGATAATTGAAACCAAACTGCCTAGGAATGATCATTGGAAGGTCCTCTACAAATTTTATGTTTTTTATGCCGATCGGAAATCCAAGATGGCCGCCACCGCAATACATAGATTAACATTGGACCCTATGGGAAAATGTTCAAATGCCTTCTTCTCAGAAACTACAAATATGATTAAAGCCAAACTGTACATGAATGTTCATTGGATGGTCCTCTACAATCTTAAGGTTTTTTGTTCCGATATGAAATTCAAAATGGCGGCTACGGCAGGACTTAGTTTAACATTGGACCCTATGGGAAAAATGTTTCAAAATGCTTCTTCTCTGAAACCACTTGGACAGTTGAAACCAAACTGCCCAGGAATGATCATTGGAAGGTCCTCTACAAATTTTCTGTTTTTTATGCCGGTCGGAATTCCAAGATGGCCGCCACCGCAGGACATAGATTAACATTGGACCCTATGGGAAAATATTCAAATGCCTTCTACTCAGAAACTACAAATATGATTAAAGCCAAACTGTACATGAATGTTCATTAGATGGTCCTCTACAAACTTTACGTTTTTTGTTCCGGTATGAAATTCAAAATGGCGGCTACGGCAGGACTTAGTTTAACATTGGACCCTATGGGAAAAATGTTTCAAAACGCTTCTTCTCTGAAACCACTTGGATAATTGAAACCAAACTGCCTAGGAATGATCATTGGAAGGTCCTCTACAAATTTTATGTTTTTTATGCCGATCGGAAATCCAAGATGGCCGCCACCGCAATACATAGATTAACATTGGACCCTATGGGAAAATATTCAAATGCCTTCTACTCAGAAACTACAAATATGATTAAAGCCAAACTGTACATGAATGTTCATTAGATGGTCCTCTACAAACTTTACGTTTTTTGTTCCGGTATGAAATTCAAAATGGCGGCTACGGCAGGACTTAGTTTAACATTGGACCCTATGGGAAAAATGTTTCAAAACGCTTCTTCTCTGAAACCACTTGGATAATTGAAACCAAACTGCCTAGGAATGATCATTGGAAGGTCCTCTACAAATTTTATGTTTTTTATGCCGATCGGAAATCCAAGATGGCCGCCACCGCAATACATAGATTAACATTGGACCCTATGGGAAAATGTTCAAATGCCTTCTTCTCAGAAACTACAAATATGATTAAAGCCAAACTGTACATGAATGTTCATTGGATGGTCCTCTACAATCTTAAGGTTTTTTGTTCCGATATGAAATTCAAAATGGCGGCTACGGCAGGACTTAGTTTAACATTGGACCCTATGGGAAAAATGTTTCAAAATGCTTCTTCTCTGAAACCACTTGGATAATTGAAACCAAACTGCCTAGGAATGATCATTGGAAGGTCCTCTACAAATTTTATGTTTTTTATGCCGATCGGAAATCCAAGATGGCCGCCACCGCAGGACATAGATTAACATTGGACCCTATGGGAAAATATTCAAATGCCTTCTACTCAGAAACTACAAATATGATTAAAGCCAAACTGTACATGAATGTTCATTAGATGGTCCTCTACAAACTTTACGTTTTTTGTTCCGGTATGAAATTCAAAATGGCAGCTACGGCAGGACTTAGTTTAACATTGGACCCTATGGGAAATTTTTTTCAAAATGCTTCTTCTCTGAAACCACTTGGACAGTTGAAACCAAACTGCCCAGGAATGATCATTGGAAGGTCCTCTACAAATTTTCTGTTTTTTTATGCCGATCGGAAATCCAAGATGGCCGCCACCGCAGGACATAGATTAACATTGGACCCTATGGGAAAATATTCAAATGCCTTCTACTCAGAAACTACAAATATGATTAAAGCCAAACTGTACATGAATGTTCATTAGATGGTCCTCTACAAACTTTACGTTTTTTGTTTCGGTATGAAATTCAAAATGGCGGCTACGGCAGGACTTAGTTTAACATTGGACCCTATGGGAAAAATGTTTCAAAACGCTTCTTCTCTGAAACCACTTGGATAATTGAAACCAAACTGCCTAGGAATGATCATTGGAAGGTCCTCTACAAATTTTATGTTTTTTATGCCGATCGGAAATCCAAGATGGCCGCCACCGCAATACATAGATTAACATTGGACCCTATGGGAAAATGTTCAAATGCCTTCTTCTCAGAAACTACAAATATGATTAAAGCCAAACTGTACATGAATGTTCATTGGATGGTCCTCTACAATCTTAAGGTTTTTTGTTCCGATATGAAATTCAAAATGGCGGCTACGGCAGGACTTAGTTTAACATTGGACCCTATGGGAAAAATGTTTCAAAATGCTTCTTCTCTGAAACCACTAGGACAGTTGAAACCAAACTGCCCAGGAATGATCATTGGAAGGTCTTCTACAAATTTTCTGTTTTTTATGCCGGTCGGAAATCCAAGATGGCCGCCACCGCAGGACATAGATTAACATTGGACCCTATGGGAAAATGTTCAAATGCCTTCTTCTCAGAAACTACAAATATGATTAAAGCCAAACTGTACATGAACGTTCATTAGATGGTCCTCTACAAATTTACGTTTTTTGTTCCGATATGAAATTCAAAATGGCGGCTACGGCAGGACTTAGTTTAACATTGGACCCTATGGGAAAAATGTTTCAAAACGCTTCTTCTCTGAAACCACTTGGATAATTGAAACCAAACTGCCCAGGAATGATCATTGGAAGGTCCTTTACAAGGTGTGTGTTTTTTATGCCGATCGTAAATCCAAGATGGCCACCACCGCAGGACATAGATTAACATTGGACCCTATGGGGAAATGTTCAAATGCCTTCTTCTCAGAAACTACAAATATGTTTAAAGCCAAACTGTACATGAATGTTCATTGAATGGTCCTCTACAAAATTTACGTTTTTTATTCTGATATGAAATTCAAAATGGCGGCTACGGCAGGACTTAGTTTAACATTGGACCCTATGGGAAAATTTTTTCAAAATGCTTCTTCTCTGAAACCACTTGGACAGTTGAAACCAAACTGCCCAGGAATGATCATTGGAAGGTCCTCTACAAATTTTCTGTTTTTTATGCCGGTCGGAAATCCAAGATGGCCGCCACCGCAGGACATAGATTAACATTGGACCCTATGGGAAAATATTCAAATGCCTTCTACTCAGAAACTACAAATATGATTAAAGCCAAACTGTACATGAATGTTCATTAGATGGTCCTCTACAAACTTTACGTTTTTTGTTTCGGTATGAAATTCAAAATGGCGGCTACGGCAGGACTTAGTTTAACATTGGACCCTATGGGAAAAATGTTTCAAAACGCTTCTTCTCTGAAACCACTTGGATAATTGAAACCAAACTGCCTAGGAATGATCATTGGAAGGTCCTCTACAAATTTTATGTTTTTTATGCCGATCGGAAATCCAAGATGGCCGCCACCGCAATACATAGATTAACATTGGACCCTATGGGAAAATGTTCAAATGCCTTCTTTTCAGAAACTACAAATATGATTAAAGCCAAACTGTACATGAATGTTCATTGGATGGTCCTCTACAATCTTAAGGTTTTTTGTTCCGATATGAAATTCAAAATGGCGGCTACGGTAGGACTTAGTTTAACATTGGACCCTATGGGAAAAATGTTTCAAAACGCTTCTTCTCTGAAACCACTAGGATAATTGAAACCAAACTGCCCAGGAATGATCATTGGAAGGTCCTTTACAAGGTGTGTGTTTTTTATGCCGATCGTAAATCCAAGATGGCCACCACCGCAGGACATAGATTAACATTGGACCCTATGGGAAAATGTTCAAATGCCTTCTTCTCAGAAACTACAAATATGTTTAAAGCCAAACTGTACATGAATGTTCATTGAATGGTCCTCTACAAAATTTACGTTTTTTATTCTGATATGAAATTCAAAATGGCGGCTACGGCAGGACTTAGTTTAACATTGGACCCTATGGGAAAAATGTTTCAAAATGCTTCTTCTCTGAAACCACTTGGACAGTTGAAACCAAACTGCCCAGGAATGATCATTGGAAGGTCCTCTACAAGGTGTGTTTTTTTTATGCCGATCGGAAATCCAAGATGGCTGCCACCACAGGTCATAGTATTAACACAGAACCATATGGGGAAAATACAGAAATATATTCTTCTCTGAAGCTATTGCACTGATTGAACCTAAACTGTGCATCAATCATTGGAAGGTCCTTTACAAACTTTGTGTTTTTTATGTTGATCGTAATTCCAAGATGACTACCACTGCAGGACATAGTTTTTACATAGGACCAATTGTTTTTTTTTATTACCATGTGAACGATACAGGCTCTTGAGAGCCTCTGGTTTTATTTGAAAAGACCACAATTAAATTCTTGATTGTGTGATTATTGTTGGCACAGTGTAGTCCATTAAATTGAAATACTATTGTTTTGATAATCCATTACCAACTACAAAAATATGTTAAAAAAATATGACAAGATTTTTGTGATATATGGCAGTATGCTTAGATATTGTTGTAGTTTTGTTCCAATTGAAAATTGTTTGGCATTTTGAAATTATTGGATGGTTGGGAGATCCAATATTTTGCAGGTGAATGATATTTTTGTACAAAGCACAAAAATATGCCCTGTCTAGTTTTACTCACTACTCTCATTTAACAATATTTTGCTTGAAAGTGGAGTTAATTGAAAAAAAAATTGATATTATTAAGAAATATAAAGAATTTAAATTACAGGATTGGATTTATAAGTCATGTCTGGTTTTATTTACTACTTTCTTTAGAAATATTATGCTTGTGAATGAAATTATTTGAAGTAAAAAAAAAATTACAATCGTTTTAAGAAAATAAATAAATTTGATGATACAGAAAAATGATACAATCTTATGCAATGTGTGCACTCACTGCACATGATGTTTGTTTATATTAGCCTTGTACTGATTGGTTGACATAATACTATTATTGACCCCAGTATTACAGTGATGATAACAACTGTTTTATCACAGTGGATATGTACCACACTACTGCAGGGGATCAGTGACAAAAACTATTGTGTTATGTGTGGTGTAATATCATATTCATTCATTGAGCAGATGGATTGTTTTTATGTGTGATGGGATTTGAGGAAAGGCTTTCTGTCAATATTTAGTGTAAATAAATATTTGCTGAATATTATATTTGAGGAGATTCAATGGATAGCCATGCATATTCCTGATTGTGTGATTTAATTAGGTGGATCTTTTGATTGTTTATATGTTTATGATTTTGTTTATGTGGAATTTATATTCAATTAAATGTGACATATTTAGTTTTGATATCTTAAGCACACCATTGGATATATACATTTAGTTGAGTACATCAATATAAAGTATTGATTGAGAAAACTTGCCTTGGAGAATACATGCAGACAACAGTGCTGTAGGTTTGTAGAAATATTTCAATGTATTTTCTTCTGTAAAAAAGGTGTGGGGTAGTTTATTCCTTTTATCAGAGAAATACATAATATGAGTATATGGGGACAATTTGAAGAAAGACGACAATAACAACAGCAAAAACACTTTACGTGAATGCAGACCTCCCCCTTTTTTTCTGAAATGCACAACTAGATGATTAGTGTCATTTTAATAGTGGTCTGTTTTATTTTACTGACAAAAAATTCTGTATTATTCCTCAACCACAAACACACAAAAATAATGTTAAATAACAATTTGTCATTTAAAAAAAAAAAGTTGAATGTACTGGCCAGTTATACATGTACATTGTTATCAGGTATTGTTTTATTGTTTACAGCAGAGTGAGACACATACCTGTACCATGATACTGTTAATCATATGCAGCAGCTCACTGCTAACGAGAATGCATGTGCCCTGGTAATTGTTTTATTATAACTTGTATGTGTCATAGGCTTATAAACATTCAGGGATTGCAATATGGGAAATATTTTTTTCATGAGACGGAACAAAATTTTGTGGTGGTATTATGCTATGGCGCAGCCTTCCATCTGTAGACAGAATGGTTTCTGTGTTATAACTTAAATTGTAATTGACGGATCCTTCTGAATTTTGAAGACAATGACCCTTTGTCAAGGACAAAGAATAATATTGATTTGGAGTATTTTAGCTCTATATAGCTAGCCCTAAGGTGCAAAAATTGATGTTTCTGTTTTTTGTGCATGGAGAGCTTATTTTTCATCTGATTTTAATGGGGTTTTTTAATGAATTCCTTAGGAAAATCCCTTTCAGAAAAATGCATAATGTTATTACTTTGTACATGTACAATGTATGTAACTACTAACTATTACCAATTTTGACATAAGAGGGTCTGTGATCATATCATGCTTCTTTCTGCATAACCTTTTATTGAAAATTCAAATTCACAAATTTTCATCATGTGTGTACCCCTTTTATGTCTACATATTGATGGACCTATAACTTGCATTACTCTCGGACTGTGTTTGGCTAATAATCCCTTTTATGTCCAAATATTGAGAGATCAATAACCTCTATGACCCTACACTGGACCAGAGTTGACTCTCTCTTGTATGTCCAAATATTGAGAGACCAATAACCTCTATGACCCTACACTGGACCAGAGTTGACTCTCCCTTTTATATCCAAATATTGAGAGACCAATAACGTCTATGACCCTACACTGGACCAAATTTGACCCTCCCTTTTGTGTCCAGATATTGGTAGACCAATAACTTCTATGACCCTACACTGGACCAGATTTGACTCTCTTTTTTATGTCCAAATATTGTTAGACTAATAACCTAGACTGAGTTAAAGATATCCCTTCATGTTCAGTAATTAAATCCCTACCCTATATCATGTCCACATGACTATAAAGTTTGGTTCTGACAGATCTCCTTTGTTTGTAAGACAGAAACATGGTGGCTTGACTATTTTTATTATTGATATTTAAGCTGTACATGCATGTAGTCATCATTTCTGACTGAGCCAATTATTAATAATTTGTTCATGTAAACTATTCAAATTTCATGTCCAGTGTCAATACAGAATATCACAGACAATTACATATAATTGTGACCAATGAAATGGGTAATTTCCTTTCATTATGTTCATAAAATGATTTGGAAGTAATGATCCAAACATTAATTTTCTGATTGTCCAACTGATGATATTGTATTGTAGCCAAGCAAATATCATCAGTTAGCTCTAAGTAATTTAATCATTATAATTAACAAGTACCACAAAACTCAATCAAATTAAAAGTAAATGTTTGTTGTATATATTTCTATAATTTTTTTCCTTTGGCTATACACTAGCATCTAAAGACATTCTTTTTGCGGTCATGTCAGGTAACCTTTCATTTATTGTTGACCATCCAATCATATTACAGTTAAATATATTAACCAATCTGACAACAATTCTTGGTGTTTTTTTTGTTTTATTTACCTAAAGATTTAGTAGGCTCATTGCTGATTGGTCAGTTGAAAATTTGAACACTGACATGACTGCAAATGGGATGTTATTAGATATTAGTGTATCACAAAAAAAAGGTACAACAAACATCTACAGTAAGTTTAATTACATTGCACAAAGATCAAAATTGGTATTTATATATAAATATACAAAGAGTTTTGCCAAGGACAAATTATATACTGGTTTCAATATGTCATCTGTCTGTAAACATAATCTTGTGCTGTGATTTTTGTCTTAAGGCTGAGTTCCATCATATCTTGTATGTATATGTGTCATTGAGGAGTGTCACCTATTAGAATGATATTACTGTGACCTTGACCTTAGATTACAAGGTCAAATAATTGTTTTTTTTATTGTACAACTTTACATATTTTGTATGTATAGATATTAGGGCATGGCAAAGTAACAAGTATAAGTAGGTGAATAAGTAGGTCACCATGACCTTTGACCTCAATGTCAGATAATTGATATCTTCATCAAGCCAATTTGTCCTGGGCAAAACTCTTTGTGCATTGCATATCAATTAGGACATGGCGAAGTATTACAAATAAAATTGAGGTAACTGTCCTTGACCTTTGATCAAAAGGTCAAATAATTTTATTTTTATTATTTGACATTGTTTTTGGCAGAACTTTTGTTTTGTCTTCAGCCTAAGTGAATAATGTCAACATAAATTTACATGTTATGATGTATAAGCTTTCTGGCACCAAGTGAAAGGGATACATATGTTTCAGTTCATTAAAACAAAAGTACTTCTATAATTTTTATTAATTAGTTTATTATATGTTAAACTAAATACAAAGGGGTGGAGTATTATTCTGTGAGCTTTGCTTTGCTCACAGTACATGTACCTCAAGTTCAAATCTTTCAAATCTATTGAAGGGATTTCCAAGTGCAAAACGGATGTCTATAATGCAAATTTATGAATCTTGAAAATATACTATATACATGTACTGTTATAACAGCATGAAAAAAAACTCCATTTTATTGTCAAATCTTATAAGAATGTAACGAAAATTGCAATTAAAATAGAAGCAATTTTGAACAGGAAGGAAAACAATTTTTTTTTATAAATTTACAATCCTTGGTTCCAGTTATATATTTTTCTCTGTATTATTAAATCATGGTATTTGTCAACATGTCCTTAACTCTTAGACTTAGAAAACATCAATTTATATTAGTATTTCCTGTGACTTACAGACATATTGATTTATCTGTTAGAATATTTGTTCCTTAAGTGGTGAAGACATGTGAAAATATGTCATGTAGACATTTTCTTAATGGGAACTGTAATAGACATGAGTTCTTGCTGTTGTTGACATTTTAGTTTTCTAACATAAAATAAAACATGGCTGTAATGATGTAATTACATTTGTACATTTTTGTATATAAGCATTGGTTAATTTCTGATTGCTAACTTCTCACTCATGGGTTGTCACTACTGGTTTGTCAGTGTGTAACAAAATCCTACTTGACATAATTATAGCATGTGATAAAATAGCATGTTATTTGATGTCTTCTTTTAATTTATCACAGTAGAAGGGGGGGAAAATATACCTGTATATAGTCAAACTTTTACTGGTATTAAATTGGATTAGGATGGGATGGACATGGGGCTATAAAGTACACAGAAAAAACTCCTTTGTCGTATGCCACAAACTAGCTGAAATACTTCTAAAGTTGGCGCTAAACACGAATCAATCAATAAATAATTTACTTGTAAAACATAACACTGTCCTTTTTACATTTGATTTTTACTCAAGTTTGAGATGGATTTGATCATCCTATAAAAAGGTTGGTTTGCAGCATTCTCCAAATTGAGAAGTCGGTACAATGTAGGTAGATAGAAAATTAGTTTCTTCAAGATTCTAAAATTAAGAAAAAAAAATCATTGATAAAACATGCTATTTTAATAATAAATAATAAAATTTGTAGGTAGGGTCTGTTTTGGTGGGTCGGTGGGGAAACAGCAACCAACTTTTTTTATAGATGGCAATTGCATCAAAATCTTTTTCTATACAAAATCACATCATAGAACAAATGTTATTAGACTTTTTAGCTTGCAGTTCTTCATTTGTACAGACCCTACAATCTCCTCATTTTCCTACATACTTTTGTTCTGTTTAATACATCATACCTACAAAACCAAATACAAGTATTTTGATTCGGAGGAAATTAAATTACAATTTGAAAGCAACATTTGAGAATCATATCTTATCCAGTTTTTGGAATGTGTTTGGATAAATTGTATTTTGAAATTAATTCAGTGTTGATATCTAATTACCTTCTTGTGAGAGAGCGACTAAAACTGATTAATTCACAATTATGTAGGATTTGATGTGAACACAATCCATTTTTAGCTCACCTTGCCAAAGGCAATGTGAGCTTTTGCCATCACTTGGCGTCCGTCGTCTGTCGTCCGTTAACTTTTCACATTTAGTTTAAACATATTTTATTAATTAATTCAATATAACATTACAATATTCAGCTACATGTATATACATTACATAATAAGAAGAAATTAATAGGATTGGGAAACAAGTTACAAGAACTTATATTAATCCCTATCCGTAGGAATAGATTTCATATATAATATACTGTGAATCTCTAAGGGGAGAAGCAAATAGAACTAACTAACAAATTTGATATAAATTACAGAAGGTATAAGAAGATAAAACAAAGAAAGTGATCTGGTGTTTGATGTAAAAAATGTTTGATTCAAAGTAATTAAACAAGAAGAAAAAAGAAGAATGAAATAAGGGAACTAGGTACTGCTGATTTTAGATGAAACGTTTACTGTTTACTATAAACTTTTGTACATTTAAAAATAAACTGTTATTTTGATCGTCTGTGAGGTCAGGTGATCCAAAAAGTAAACGGTCAACTGTCAAGTTCATAGGAATATCAATTGATTCGATATACCGATTTCTCGAATCGTTGAATTTATGACAATAAAAAAGATAATGCGAATTAGTTTCAGGGACCCCTTGATGACAACTACAGTTGGGCGAATCTACTACATTTTTTAGGAATAGATGATGGTTTAGAGAGCTACATGCAGTTCGTAATCTCATGTCAAGGATTTGTCCAATTCGAGTTCCTGAGTAATAATAAATAGGTTTCTTTATACATTTTGATTTATAATAGGATTTGAGAGATGAAGGAGACTTGCTATCTCTTATTGATGTGGGTTCGCTGTTCCATAATCTTACAGTAGAGGGTAGAAAATAATTATTATACAAGGTTGTTCTAGTAGTACTGGAGGGATACTTACGGCCTGTCTAGTGTTGTAGTCATGAATATTTTCAAAGTTACAGGGAACAATTGCACTAAGGTGAGGAGGAACAAGACCGTTTATCATTTTATAAAAATATATTTTTTTGTGATTTTCCCGTCTTGCCTGTAACGTCTCCCAACCCGTCTCTTTATATAAACTATTAATAGATACTAACCGAGTTCCCCCAGTGACGATTCTAGCAGCCTCTATTTGAACATTTTCTAATTTATTTATCAAGAACAATGTTTTATTATCCCATACGACGTCTGCATATTCCAAAATCGGCCGAATGAAGGTAAGATAAATCTTTTCTAAGGTTTTCCTATCTAGAATAAATTTGGATTTTCTTAGTATGTTAACTCTAATAAAAGCTTTCTTTGTTATTAGATCAATATGTTTTTGCCAGCTACCGTCATTTGAAATGTCTAAACCGAGATGTTTATGTTCTGTAACTTGATTAATTATTGTATTATTCATTATAAGGGGCGGATGAAGGGGTTTGTTAATCTTTCTAGTGATCATCATGGTTTCTGTTTTTTGAGGGTTAAAGTTTACTAGCCACTTAGTGGACCATGCATGAATTGTTGCCATGTCGTTATTTAACGTTATTGCCGATTCACGAGGGTTATCAACAATAACATACAAGCTAGTATCATCAGCAAATAGTTTTATAGATGAGTGAATTTCTGTGACAATGTCATTTATAAATATTATAAAAAATAGAGGCCCTAGAATAGATCCATGGGGAACCCCGGCTTTGATAGTGCGCCATTTAGAATGTGCACTTTCTATAACCACTCGTTGTTTTCTGTCTGTAAGATAATTTTTTATCCATAACAATAAAGACCCTTGTATCCCAATATTTTCTAATTTATTAAGTAAACCCTTATGCCAAACCCTGTCAAAAGCTTTACTTATGTCACAAAAAACTACGCGTATTTCTTTTCCTTCGTCTAAAGCTTTTCCGAATTCGTTTGTGAGACTTAGAAGTTGGTTAATTGCAGAGTCACCAGGAGTGAACCCCGATTGGTGTGGGGTAATAATACTATTTTTGAGTAAAAAAAATTAGACATGTTTATAAATACATCTCTCCATTACCTTGCCCAAGACACTAATTAGAGAAATAGGTCTGTAATTATTTACCTTACTCGGATTATCTTTCTTAAAGACTGGAGTGACATTTGCCAGCTTCCACTGTGTCGGGAATCTACAAGTTGACAGAGACAAGTTAAATAACAGACACAATGGAAGCTTCAAAATGGAAGCCCCTTCTCTTACTAGTCGTGGGTTTATTAAATCTGGTCCAGTTGCTTTTGTAGTGTCGAGCAATTGTAGAACATCTTCTACGTCAGTTTCTGTAATGTGTAGTTGTGTCAGTTTGTCATAAAGTGGATCAATAGGTTCCGGAACTGTCGAATTAGAGTCGTCCAGGTTTGATTGTTCACTGAAAAAGTCGTTAATTAACTCACATTTTGCAAAATTGTCACATATTAAGTCATCGTCTGTTTGTAAGGGGGGTATTGAACGATTTTTACTTGAACCAAGTAGTCTTTTAACAAGATTCCACCAATTTTTACTACCAGATGATTCTGCTATAATTTTTTCGGATATTGTAGAAAAATAATCATTCTTTGCCATTCTTATCAAATTATTGCATTTGTTCCTGGTTATACGATACTTTTCCCAATGGTTTATAGAATTTGTATGTTTTGCTTTTTTATGGATTCGATTTTTTTTAATGAATTTCTTGATACTTGTAGTAATCCATGGTCGGCTATCTTTATGTACCGTTATAAATCTGTTAGGAATAGTATTATCTGCTATATTTAAAATCGTGTTTGTTATAATGTCTACAATTGTGTCTACGTCGTTGTGTCCAAACAAAGTCTCCCAGTCCACATCTGTAAGTTGATGTCTATACGAGTCAAAATCACCCTTGTCGTAAAGAAATATTTTCCTTTTATAAGATGTCGATGGTTTACTAGAATGGTATAGTAAACCAATCACAGGTAAATGATACCTAACCTGTTCGAGCAGTGGAGCACCTACATCTGTGAAAAGTACACTTAATGGGTTACTTACGAGAATCAAATCCAATAAAGATGAACTGTGTTCAGTTACATATGTAGGTTCAGTTATAAGTTGATGCAGACTAAATTGGGTCATTAGTGACCCAATCTTATCATTTATATTGTTATTAAGTTGATTAATATTGAAGTCTCCTGTCAAAATTATATCATAGTTACAATTTAGAGCTAGATCAATAGAATGTTCAATATTTCTCCAGGTTTGCAGATCACTAGTTGGTGGGATATAGAATGTGCCGTACAAGTATTTTTTATTATTTAGCTTTATTTCTAACCATATACACTCAAGACTACCTACATGAAGATCAGGTCTAATTGTGCAGTTGACAGTATTCTTAACATATACAATGACACCACCACCTACTTTATTAGATCTATCTCGTCGAAATGGGAGGAATTTATAATCGGGAATTTCCAAACATTGTTGGTCGGTAGATGTATTTACGTTTAACCAGCTCTCAGTGAACGAAAGTATATCATGGCAAGAATACTCAGCTGAGATCATATCTATCTTAGATGCAATACTTTGAATATTTAGATGAAGGAATGAAAATGTATTGTTTATGAGCTCGCTTACTGCAGATATATTATCTAAATCACTGCTAGAACTACTAGAGATGTCCGAATCAAACGGACCTGGATTAATTTCAATTCCCGATATAATTAACAAAATGCAAAGAACAATGAAGAAATTGAGACATTTAAGAACAAAAATGCTGTTATTAATTTTCACCTGTAACTTGTGTATTTCAGGACAGCAAAGTGATTTATTTACCTTGCTTGTATTTTTTCTGGTCTCTGCTGCTTTGCAAAAGAAATGCACTAATATTAATAATGGTGTAATTTTGGTTCCGTACAACAAAAGTAGATTAAAACAAGCAATATCAGTAATGCTTAACAGCTTACATTTTTTCACAGAGCGTGCAACAGTATAATACTTACCGATGCTTTCTCTATATTGATCTACTTCGATACCCATCAGGTTATACCAGTGTTTTTAATGTATAGGGAAGAAAGGAAATCGGTAAATAAATAAAGTAGCCTAAAGAAAACAGCACGATTCATCAGCAGTACCTTAAAAATGTGCAAAATGAATTTACAAAAAACACCACGTTCGTGGTAAAAGGTGCGATGCAAAACTAAAGTGCGAATTAAATAAAGAAATATGTAGACAATAAACATGGGAAAATAGGAGGAGGTATATGGAGGGGTTTATTTATATGATACTAAACACATCATGATAAATATCTAGTATTTCTATATTATATTGAATGAAACGGGTGAATCAATATTATATTTAGAACAAATAAAGTTTAATTATATGTGCGTTCCAAGCTAATTGTACCACAGCGATAATTGGGGGAAAGATTGAGCGGCAATGGTTTTTTTTAACTTATTTACTAAGTTATAATCCAATTGAATGCAAAACAATATATATATATTTATATATATATACTTGACAGCTCTAAAATCTAATTCTAACACTGTTTGGTTTAATTTTCAGACGTACATATATATATATATATATATATATATATATATATATATATATATATATGTACCATCTACACACGCTAAAACACATGTCTTACGTCTATCCCTAGATTTATTTGCCATCCGAGACAAGGTAACACTACGACTATTGAAGCTCCTTTTTTTAGGGAGTGGATGTAGTCGAGTGGTCTAGGGCGCTGGACGTAAGGCTAAGCGAATGGTGCTGCAGTGTAACAATGGTGTGGGTTCAAATCCCGTCGAGGGAAGAACAAAAATTTGACAGCTCTAAAATCTAATTCTAACACTGTTTGGTTTAATTTTCAGACGTATATAAACTAAAATCTAATTCTAACACTGTTTGGTTTAATTTTCAGACGTATATATATATATATATCCAGACGTATATATATATATATATATATATATATATATATATATACGTCTGAAAATTAAACCAAACAGTGTTAGAATTAGATTTTAGAGCTGTCAAATTTTTGTTCTTCCCTCGACGGGATTTGAACCCACACCATTGATACACTGCAGCACAATTCGCTTAGCCTTACGTCCAGCGCCCTAGACCACTCGACCACATCCACTCCCTAATAAAAGGAGCTTCAATAATCGTAGTGTTACCTTTTCTCGTAAGGCAAATCTAGGGATAGGCGTAAGACATGTGTATAAGCGTGTGTAGATGGTACATATATACTTAATATTATAATTTGACAGCAATCTAACTCAGCAATTTTTAATATATATATATAGCTTAGAGGCAAAATGATTGTGTCTTTTTCTCGTAAATATACCCTTTATTTATGAGATAAATTATCAATATCTGACACAACAATGTGGTTTTAAATAATAATAATAATATAAAATAAATTAACAAATACAGAATTAAATTAAATTAAACAGATAAACACAAACAAGTAGAAGTAAGAAAATCAACAACAAAAACAGAACAAACTAATGAAAGAAGTCAAATATATAAACATATACTGTACAACAAAGTATTACTCATACACACACACCCACACCAACACACGGGTCAAAGGTTCATCTGCATCAAGACACCCTGGATACAAAGGTCACCCCCGGACCCTCTTACGTTTTCTACACTTGAAAGCAGTTTTAATAAGAAGTTATTTCAATAATCTCATATAATTCTTTATATATAATTCACAGGCATTTATAATTTAATCATAAAAGTAAATCTCAATGTCCTAATTTTCATCAAATATATAGTAATTTTTGGTGAGGGAGATTAAACTTTGCCTAAATAATGTTTCAAGAATAGGTAGAAACAAAATCATGTGAATATTACAAATTGAAACAAAACCATATTATTTTCTGCCTTCAGTGCTGTAACTTCATGATTATCGAGTAAGAATCGACCAGAAAAGAAACCCTTTAAACTTAAGGGTTTCCTTGAAATATATAGGAAACTGCGGAAAGACCCCGACCATTTAATATTTATGAATGACTAAGTACTGTAAGGTCTGTTCGATTGACTTAATTATTTTGCTTTTATTGTAGATTACAACAAACATGATGAAAAAACGACAAAGAAAATAATTATATTCATATGTATGAGAATGTGCGTGTGTTAATACATACATTCAACAACAACAAAATATAAATATAAATAAAGGGAATGCAATAGTACTTACAGTAATGTTGCTTTACAATTGTGACCTTACGGCAATATAAAGGTGTGTTGAGAACAGATATTTGATTGGACGAGGACAACCTTGTCCCCAATCGGAATGTTACTACAATTTGGTTATAGTAAAGTCACGTGGATATAAAATATATACCTATATTTACGAATGACAAAATACTGGAGGTCTGTTCGATTGACAGAATTATTTTGCTTTCATTGTGATTACCACAAACATGTTGCAAAATCGACAAAGAAAATAATTATTTACGTATAAATATGAGTGTGCATGTGTTAATACATACTTTCAAAATAATAAAATCAAAAATAAAAAATAAAAAAATTATATATATATAAATATGGTAATACAACAGCATTTACAGTTGTGCTGCATTTTACAAATGTGACCTTACGGCAATAAAGGTGTGTTGGCAATATCTATTTGTTTGGACGAGGATAACCTTGACCACAATCGGAATGTTACTTCAATTTGGTTATAGTAAAACCATGTGATTATGAAAGGCAATTGAAAAACAACAAGAACATTTTTATATTTTTACAAGTTAATATGGTTAAGTGATAATTGCATGGGAATGCAGGTAATACAGATTTTAACACAATTTTTGATTATGCAAAACATTTTAGGTATTTTTGTTTATATTCTTTTTTTGGTAAATATATATTAGAACATTATTAGAGCATTTATACCTGTGTTTGATATGTAAATTATGACAACAGCAAGCTAGATGAAAGTAATTAATTAAAAGACAATACAATACAGTTTTGATGAATTAAAGTTTATTATTTCTGTATAAGTTCATAGGTTGGATCTAGTAGTTGTACGACTACTGCCAGGGCATCCATTGTGTTTGTTTCATAGATTCTGTTGTCTTTATCTTTCATCAGGATTTTACCATTGGTTGTCCATAGTTGGGCAATCGTTTTCCTTTTCAGAAGTTGCCTTGCATGCAAGTGAATTTTGTTCCGTGTGCGGGTTAAGTCCTCATTGATGTAGACGTGTTTGTATTTTGAGTATGATTTTAAGTTTTTTCTACACTTAAGGATCCGTCTTTTCACGATGGGGTTTGTTAGTCTTACAATGATTTGTCTTGGTCTGGCATGGTTGTGACCTCTACTATCACCTAGTTTTCCGACCCTGTGTGATCTCTCAATGTCAGTGGGTGATAAATCAGGGTCGATATCAGAAATTATTTTCTGGACGATTGTATTCGTATCTTCGTCAGACCCACCTTCAATGATGCCCGCTACTCGTATCAGGCTCCTTCGTCCATATTGTTCGAGTGAGTCTAGATTAGCCATCAACTCGTTGTTCTCTCGCTCTAGTTTCGATATTCTAAATATGAGGGGTTCTGTTTTTGCTGTTATTATCGATTCAATATCCACAGTGATTTTCTGCTTTACCGCTGTTGCTATTTTATCGATATCTTCTTCTGACAAGGACAAATGTGGCATTACCGAGGACTGTTGGATTTCTCTATTTACATTAACATCTACTAACTGTATATTAGACGGAGATTTTACTGGTAATTGAGACCCAGTCATTTTAGTTTTTTTTAACATCTGAACGTTCAGGTGGAGTGGGATTGCTTGTTCGTTGCATTCTGCTGTGTGGAATCGACATTGTTGGAATATGAATTTAGCCGTGATGAACTTATTTGGTATACTGGTAGATTTATTGACAGTCGATAAAATGAAAACAAAGGTAGATAAACGTTGTTGATGTGTGTACATGTACCTGTATACCTGGTGACACTGTGAGCTGTTTTCACGTAGATATAGAAAAATTTTGAAATAACATTACAGAATTTTAAAGTTCATTTTTCCATGAATCTAGCACTATATCATCATTGTTGAGTTATTGAAATTGTCCAAATACCCCCGTAAAGTGGGATATAGCACAGAAAATTACATTTTTCCTTCTACGAAAAAAACTCAACTATCCACCTCAGAACATGTAACACATTTTAATCTTCTCCTCTGAAACCCCTCAGCCAAATGAAGTGAAACTTGGTAGGAAGCATCTATGGAAGGTCCTCTCTAAAGATTGCTCATTTTGTCCCGATCCATTTACAAACATGGCCACCATAGGCAATTCTTGTTTCTGATTGGCCAATTTTTTTTAAATCTTCTCCTCTGAAACCGCTTGACCAAATGAACTGAAACTTGGTAGGAAGCATCTATGGCATTCCTCTATGAAGATTGCTCATTTCGTCCCGATCGGTTAACAAATATGGCCGCCACAGGCAATTCTTGTTTCTGATTGGTTGATTTCTAAAAAATCTTCTCCTCTGAAACCGCTTGGCCAAATGAATCGAAACTTGGTAGGAAGCATCATTGGAAGGTCCTCTATAAAGATTGCTCATTTAGTTCCGATCCGTTTACAAACATGGCTGCCGCAGACAACTCTTGTTTCTGATTGGTTGATTTCTAAAAAATCTTCTCCTCTGAAGCCGCTTTGCCAAATGAACCGAAACTTGGTAGGAAGCATCCTAGGAAGGTTATCTATAAAGATTGCTCATTTAGTTCCGATTCGTTAACAAACATGGCCACCATAGGCAATTCTTGTTTTTGATTGGCCGATTAAAAAATTTCTTCTTCTCTGAAACCACTGGGCCAAATGAACCGAAACTTGGTAGGAAGCATCTATGGCAGGTTCTTTATAATGATTGCTCATTTCGTCCTGATCCATTATCAAACATGGCCACCACAGACAATTCTTGTTTCTGATTGGTTGATTTCTAAAAATTCTTCTCTGTAACCGCTTGGCCAAATGAATCAAAATTTGGTAGGAAGCATCCGTGAAAGGTCTTCTATATAATTGCTCATTTAGTTCCAATCCATTAACAAACATGGCCGCCACAGGCAATTCTTGTTTCTGATTGGTTGATTTCTAAAAAATCGCCTCTTCTGAAACCACCTGGCCAAATGAATAGAAACGTGGTAGGAAGCATCCTTGGATAGTCCTTTATACAGATTGCTAATTTAGTTCCGATCCGTTGACAAGCATGGCCGCCAAAGGCAATTCATGTTTCTGATTGGTTGATTCTAAAAAAATCTTCTCCTCTGAAACCGCCAGGCCAAATGAATCGAAGCTTGGTAGGAAGCATCCTTGGATAGTCCTTTATAAAGATTGCTAATTTAGTTCCGATCCGTTGACAAACATGGCCACCAAAGGCAATTCTTGTTTCTGATTGGTTGATTTCTAAAAAAATCTTCTTTTCTGAAACCGCTTTGCCTAATGAATCGAAACTTGATAGGAAGCATCCTTGGAAGGTTATCTATAAAGAATGCTAATTTAGTTCCTATCCGTCAATAAACATGGCCGCCACAGACCATTCTTGTTTCTGATTGGTCGATTTCTAAATTTCTTCTTTGTAACTGTTTAGCCAAATGACCAAAACTTGGTTGGAAGCACCTATAGGAGGTTCTGTATTAAGTTTCCTCAAAGCAGAATGAAAGGTGAGCGACGCTATACCCCCCGCAAAAAAAGTTGGGGGGGTATATAGGAATCACCCTGTCTGTCCGTCCGTCCATGTACCTTGTAAGCGCAACTCCTACTAAACTGCTTATTGAATTTTTATGAAACTTTACACAGTTGTAGTACGCAACCTGCAGATGTGCATGAAGGAATACTGTTGCTGTCTAAAATTTAGAAGGGGAGATAATTCAACTTATACTTTCACGAAGAGGGGGGTCGTGTACCTTGTAAGTGCAACTCCTCCTATATGGCTTATTGGAGTTTTGTGAAACTTTACACAGTTGTAGTACACTACCTGCAGATGTGCATGAAGGAATATGGTTGCTGTCCAAAATTTAGAAGGGGAGATAATTCAACTTATACTTTCACGAAAAGAGGGGGGCATGTACTGTACCTTGTAAGCGCAACTCCTACTAAACTGCTTATTGAATTTTTATGAAACTTTACACAGTTGTAGTACACAACCTGCAGATGTGCATGAAGGAATACCGTTGATGTCTAAAATTTAGAAGGGGAGATAATTAACTTGCTAATATACCTGTATTCCAAAGTTTGAACATCATAGTATTGCAAGTGGGGAGTATCACTCAGTGAGGTCACTCACAGTTCTAGTTTTAATCTGATTTCATTTTCAGAACTAAACAAGAGGTCCATTGAATGGCGTATTTATTAGTATCTGAATTGTTTGGTTAAATTTATAATGGAAATGTTTACACTTTTCACTCCTCGTCAGCTCCCTCATAAAATATAGTTGTGAAGTATTTTGTTGTTAACTACTATCAGCTGTGTTTTGTTCAAGGGAAAAAGGGAGGATACATTATGTTTTACTTTGAAGTAGAAAGTTTATAACAGCTTAACCACATGTCTTCATTTCTTTTGCCAAGTGATATTTTTATCACAACCTGTTGCACTGAAGATGTAATAAATTATATAAAGATGATCACTAGATCGTTGTTTTATTTGTGTTTTTGTGGTTTTTCGTTGATGATTATATTCAAGCTGTAACATTAAGTTATTGCACATTTTAATAATAATTCCTTGAATTGTGGACAATGTGATCTTGATCATATTATGGTAATTGGATTCATATCTACATATGCAATCAGTGCCTATCACCACTAAAGTTAAAGTTCTTGCCCACAGGGAGGTGAACTTGATACAACTTGTTTGATGAAAATTTGTGTTGTTTTCTCTAGATAAACCACAAACATGCGCATCTTATTAAAAGTACAGAAAATGGAGAGATATACTTTATTTATATACATGTACATTGTAATTCATACCTGAACTGAATTACCTATTGTCATCGTATGATCTACCAGCATGACAATCATCAGGTTTTGTTTCGGTGTCTTCTGTCTTCAGTTCAAGTTTTCAAGTTTAAGATGATACAGGATAGTAATTTATGTCTGTAATTGTCAACCATATCTGTTTTACTTCCTGTTTTTCAGTCTGATTCGACTCTCTACAAATCTAATCCAGAAAAAAATGGATTATATTAGACAATTTTATTTTCATTCCTACTAGATTTTTTTTGTGGTCATGTTATGTTTAAGACTGCTATTGAAACTAATGTACATGTACCTCACCACATACCTACTGTTATATTGGAACTATGGTTTAAAAACTAAACTGTCGAGACCTGGACTGTTCAAGCCAAATAATTGGTATTTGCTGTTTCTCCACTAAGACATACAGTATTAAGGAGTATTAAAGAGCAAAGACTGGTTTGCTCAGAGTCTGGATAATGTGTCAGAGTGACGTGACGTGTCTACCAACGGACTATTGTTTCACAATAAAAATCTAATTAAACATTTTCATCTAATGGTACAAAGCGCACATCATCATCATCATCTCTTCCAAATGTACCAGTAACTTGTTCTCTCCATGATATAGCTGATAAATTGCTCATTTGATGTTAAATAGCAATCACTCGCTAAAAAATAAACTCTAATGCTGTGTTACATACAAGAGTTTGCTATTTTTCATCTCATGGTTTGGTTCCAGATATAAATTGATGAGATTTAGTTGATTTACTGAATATTAAAATCAATATTTGTAGAAGAGTGTAAAGTATGAGTTGATTCTGACATCAACCTGGATATCTCATTATACAGTTTTAGTTAGCTTGTTTTTCTTTCAGATCATGAAGTCTGTTATTATCATTCTTTACCTTGGTTATACTAGTTAACTATAAATCAATTTCCTATTTTTCATTTTATGTTAAACCTGTTGATTTTCTGATGGATGATAATGACTGTTTTATTATACAGGCTAGCTAAAAATGTACAAGATACCTCAATAATGTAGAGTTTCTTGGTTGAAATTTACACAAGATACATTAATAATGTAGAGTTCCTTGGTTGAAATTTACACAAGATACCTTAATAATGTAGAGTTTCTTGGTTGAAATTAACACAAGATACCTTAATAATGTAGAGTTCCTTGGTTGAAATTAACACAAGATACCTTAATAATGTAGAGTTCCTTGGTTGAAATTAACACAAGATACCTTTATAATGTAGAGTTCCTTGGTTGAAATTAACACAAGACACCTTAATAATGTAGAGTTCCTTGGTTGAAATTAACACAAGATACCTTAATAATGTAGAGTTTCTTGGTTGAAATTAACACAATATACCTTAATAATGTAGAGTTTCTTGGTTGAAATTAACACAAGATACCTTAATAATGTAGAGTTCCTTGGTTGAAATTAACACAAGATACAGGTACCTGTACCTTAATAATGTAGAGTTCCTTGGTTGAAATTTACACAAGATACATGTACCTTTATAATGTAGAGTTCCTTGGTTGAAATTAACACAAGATACATGTACATGTACCTTAATAATGTAGAGTTCCTTGGTTGAAATTAACACAAGATACATGTACAGGTACCTTTATAATGTAGAGTTCCTTGGTTGAAATTAACATTTGTAGTGTTGATGAGACTACTGAGGTAGAAAAGTATGATTACATGTTAATATCCAGTCACACCTCTATTAAGCAGTCAACTGTATTAATAGGTCACCTTTATCTTGTCCTGTCATAGAAAATTTCATATGAAATGAACCTGTCTTATACAACCATGCCCCTTTTTCTTTTTCCCAAAGGTGACCTCTTAATGCAGGTTTGACTATATGTGAGACTGGTGTTTTTATGAACACATGTAGGCAAGGGATGGGAGGCTAATAGGGGAAAAAAAGAGGGGGGGGGTAATCAAACCACCCAAAACAGAGTAAACATAGACATGTCTGATGATTGAAAATGTATCATTATGAAGCAAGGGACCTTTGGTTGGTACATCTATTATTAATAATGATGTTATATAGATGCGACTACAGTACATGTAGCTTAAATTTGTATGTACAGTTTTGTATATACAGGTATATACTCTGACCTACATGTACATGTACATGTATATTTCATGGTTCAATTAAAATCATAATTTAACAATATGCTAGAATCTTCCTTTTGAAGGTGTGAAAATATTATATATATATATTATATACCTATATAATTATATCAATGAAATCATGACTTTGTCAAATTCATGCCAGGAAAAAACTACACCAATATATCACAGCATAGTAAATTATTCTTCTGTTGAAGCATGATTGATAGGATTGCATATGCGGTAGAGCGTGAGTTCATGGTCAAGTCAAACCAAAGACTATAAAATATGATATTTACTGCTTCTTCATTAAGCATGCATTAAGGAGTGAGATCAGACTAGTTGGCTCGGATTTAGGATAATGAGTTCGAGTTGAGTGACATGGCTATCTGTGGACTGTTGCTTGAATGAGCTAGCACCATAAAAATCCAATTCAGTATGATGACCTAATATATATTGCAAAACTGACAATCATCTCATCATAATGTAACTTATTCCCACCATGATATAGCTGAAAAAATGCTCACTTGGCATTATACAACAATCAGTAATCACTCACTCATTAAGAATTGACTGTTAGGGAGGTTGCTAATTATTAACAATTATACATATATTTTTCCACATCTTCAACCTTTTTTTTAAGTCAGTGCAAAATGAAAAATATTTGTTTTACAATTTTATCTTGTTGAGTTTTTTTATTAAGTTAACCTTTCTTCTTTGAATCAACAAAGACAGCAGCAACAACTAGCATTTTTTGGGGCTATTTTTTATGTTTTGTTTCTTGAAGGTATATCAAGAGATCTATAAATAACAAGTCTGATGAAAGAAACACAGTAGGATACAATAGATATATGTAAAAAATATGATATATTTTGTGTTTGATGTTATGAATGAAAAGTTATGTTAGCATATTTCAAACCAATCTTATCTAAACTTCCTATATATACTAATTCATATACCATGTTGTTGAAACCTGTTGAGTTGCTTATTTTTTTTTCATCATACAAAAATATATACCATATTGTAGAATATTTTGCTAAATATAAAATTATGTTACAAAACATTATAAAAGAATGAAAATAGTTTGTATTTCATATTTTTGGGTGAATGCCCATTTCATTATATTTTTTGTCATATTCAGATGGGTTTGAAATATTCACCCCCACCGCCAAATAAAAAGGGAAAAAAAAGGATAATAAACAAGTTGTTATACACAAAATGTAGTCAGGTATCTGTGTAGAATTCCACACTGATGTCAGTTCTTCCATTGATACCACAAAAAATGTCTAAACACATGGACACACAGAAATATATCACATCTAGAACCCAAGCAACTTATTTAAGTTGATGAACATGGCTTTTCTTTTTTTTGATATCGGGCTCATGGTCCAGTCCAGCAGTCAGGATTTTTTACAGGGAGGATCAATTTTATTTTGAAATGGTCCAACCTCACCCTGTCTAGTGTCTACAGGCATGAATATCTTGCCAGAAGAAACATTTTATCGAATTATTCAGTATTGATTAAGTAATATTTAGAGTACTTTTAATTTGGTGTGTGTGCTGATAAACTGATCGAGGGCGTGCCCTCGATCAGTTTATCTGCGCATACAAGAAATTCAAAGTATTCTAAATGTTTTGTATCATAACCAATCAAACGGAAGCAAATGTGTGATTGACTTGAGAAGACTGATCTTTGTCACGTATGCCAGCAGTCGGTGACGTGGTAAAAAGTTTTTAATAGAACACGTGGTTAACGTCAAAACGCTAAATGGCAATGAACATGACGGATGATCTTTTAAACGATGATATGGATTTTATGCTTTCACAGGTGGCAGAGAACATTTCATTTTTTTTTTATTGAAATTGAACATTTTAGAGGCGAAGGTAAAATTTTGATGCGGCACACACATGACACAACTTTTTCTGAACAAATTCTTGATTTTTACAAAATTTTAGAAGAGAGCGAATAGTTTTTCATTATATTTTTAAAGAAAATGGAAAATCTGAGGCGGTTTTTCAGCATTTCTGAAGTGTGAGGCGGCAAATTTTTTTTGAACGTGGTGCACAGGCACTTGTGTAGAGTCAAAAATATGCCCGCTATGTACCTAAAATACCACAAGGCCGGACTCACTCCTACTACCCCTGTCACTTCAATCGCTATTTCCCCTGTCAAAATGTCGATAGGACGCAAATCGCTTACTAATTTGCATAGTGAAATGATTTTTCTTCAAGGAAAACCCGTTTTTTATATCTTCCTACCATCTACACCCCCATACTGACAGATAATCCTCAGATTTTGTTGACAATGGACACCTAAGTGGCAGCAAAGTGAAAGTAGGTCACATGCGACATATTTCCGCCTTTCGGTCGTTCTCGGGTTTTATCATTGCCTTACGAAACATACCTGAGAAGTTCAGAAAGAAAAGTTTGGGAAACATAATTATATATCAGTATTGTTACTGTATAATTATAATGTTTTTTAAATACAATTATTTCCTATGCCTTATTTTTAGTATTATTTGCATACCAAGAAGCACTGAAGTTTTCGTTCATTTTGTCAGTCATATTTTGGCGCCTTGTAATGTTTCTAGTGTTTAGTAATTATATATGATAAAACCCGAGAATGACCGAAAGGCGGAAATATGTCGCACGTGACCTACTTTCGCTTTGCTGCCACTTAGGTGTCCATTGTCAACAAAATTTGAGGATTATCTGTCAGTATGGGGATGTAGATGGTAGGAAGATATAAAAAACGGGTTTTCCTTGAAGAAAAATCATTTCACTATGCAAATTAGTAAGCAATTTTGACAGGAAATAGCAATTGAAGTGACAGGGGTAGTAGGAGTGAGTCCGGCCTTGTGGTATTTTAGGTACATAGCGAGCATATTTTTGACTCTACACAAGCGCCTGTGCATGGTGTGACTCAAATATGATCACTTTTTTATTGCAAAACTGATAATTTGTCTTGTTTGAATAAAAACAAATGCTTAGTTAATAGTAAAGTTAAAGAATTTTTCATATGTTTTTATGTCATCTTCATGAACAAACACGTGAGGATCACTTTGTCAGTCTTTTTGCTTGTTTTATACACAGGCGCTCGTGGCACGGACCACCGCCCTTTTTCTAACTTTCTGTTTACAAACTTATTTTCAATAAGATTTCTTTATTTCTTTATTATTTCATCTTTTTCCTTATTTTAACTTGTATGTGTCAATATTCATACAATCTTATGCTAACATCAAATTGCATGTGTCGACCCTATAATAGTCATAGATACTAAGGCACCGACTATTTAACTTGAAGGGGGGGGGGTATTATTCTTTGTTTAGTTCAGAATTTTTTTTTTCGGACAACACGAGTTAGAATATTTTTTTTTTTTTGTCGCGCAAAGCGCGAATTTTTTTTACAGAGCTCCACATTAGGTTATATGACAAAAACTCTGAATAAGATTTTTTTTTTTCCTCCACCAAAATCTGAATATTTTTTTCACCAACATTGGGAATCAGAATATTTTTTTTAGAAAAAAACCATAATTAAATGGTCATTCCCTAATAGGGTCGACACATGCAATTTGATGTTAGCATAAGATTGTATGAATATTGACACAAACAAGTTAAAATAAGGAAAAAGAGATGAAATAATAAAGAAATAAAGAAATTTTATTGAAAATAAGTTTGTAAACAGAAAGTTAGAAAAAGGGGGGTGGCCCGTGCCACGAGCGCCTGTGTATAAAACAAGCAAAAAGACTGACAATGTGATCCCCACGTGTTTGTTCATGCAGATGACATAAAAACACATGAAAAATTCTTTAACTTTACTATTAACTAAGCAATTTCTTTTATTCAAACAAGACAAATTATCAGTTTTGCAATAAAAAAGTGATCATATTTGAGTCACACCACATTCAAAAAAAAAATTTCGCCTCGCACTTCAAAAATGCTGGAAAACCGCCTCAGATTTTCCATTTTCTTTAAAAATAAAATGAAAAACTGTTCGCTCTCTTCTAAAATTTGTAAAAAATCAAGAATTTTTTCAGAAAAAGTTGTCACAGTGTGCCACATCAAAATTTTACCTTCGCCTCTAAAATTTTCAATTTCAATAAAAAAAAAATGAAATGTTCTCTGCCACCTGTGAAAGCATAAAATCCATATCATCATTTAAAAGATCCCGTCCGTCATGTTTGCTGCCATTTAACGTTTTGACGTTAACCACGTGTTCTATTAAAAACTTTTTACCACGTCACTGACTGCTGGCGTATGTGACCAAGATCAGTCTTCTCAAGTGCGACAGACGTCAATCACACATTTGCTTCCGTTTGATTGGTTATGATACAAAACATTTAGAATACTTTTAATTTCTTGTATGCGCGGATAAACTGATCTCGGGCACGCCCTCGATCAGTTTATCAGCACATACACGAAATTAAAAGTACTCTAAATATTACTTATTCAGAAAAAAACTGCTGAGATCTGCTAATCTGGGTCACGGGTCACTGTAATCGGCTGTCATGACCAACAACTACTTGTGTTTCATCTGAGAATATTACACGTTTCCAATATAATTGAACTGACATGGTAGCTTACCTCTGCACCAATTTACACGATTTATTCGGTTTTTTAATGACACTGTTAAAGTCTTCCGAACTCGGCGCCTCGTGTAACCATGAAATTTCAATCTGCGGCGAACAGTTCTAGTAGAAACAGGCCGTGGTAGTCTTTCATTTACAATGTTTGTCAAATCTCTCAAAGTTTCTCTCCTGTTGACTTTCACTGAGCACAAGATTACACGGTCTCCTCGTTCCGTCACCAACTTTTTCCTTCCGGTTTTAGGCTTATTTTCCACGGAATTCCTCTCATCATAACGCTTTAGAAATTTTGTAATCGTAGAATGATCCCTCCCGATTATTTCAGCAATTTTCCTGTGTGCATAGCCTTCTCGTTTCAATTGTAGTATCATTTGTTTCGTCTCTGTTGTCATCTCCTTGTTGTGACGAGCCATTTTTTTAGCAGACGAAATTTAACCAATGTTGTCAAAATAACGTCACTTCCGTCGAATGACTTTGAGCTTTGACCCCCAATTATACACTGTCAAAATTTTGGACATTTTAATGACAGTTAATTATATTAAATATGAAAGAGAAATTGGATGTTTCAATAATTGATTTTTAATTGCTGCCATCTTGGTGAAATAATTATGGCCACCTACTGTATTTTTATCTTGGACAAAAATAATGAGCGTCCTGATTGGATGACCGATTTAAAGCACACTGATGATGCATGTAAAAGAAATCTGTTATATTTATTCATTTGTTTGATTCTGGAATATTGTTGATCATTGATTTAAACAAGAAAAAAGGGGGGGGGTGAATTTTATTTGTGAATTTTACAGTTTAAATAAATGTTATGTTTCGACAGTTTAAAGAGAAAAATATAAATTTGTTGCGACTAAAGCTTAAATCAGCGTTAAAAATTGGAACAAATATCAGTGGTTTTGTAAATGAAATTTATTTTAAATAGAAAATCTGAATTTATTATTTATTAATTTATAATTAATGATACAATTTGATATCCCTTGGGAGGGGGAGGGGGGATATGATGAAAATTTGAAATAAAAACACAGGACCGGATTTTAAGCAAAAATAATAATCCAGGATTAGTTTTTTATTAAAAAAAATCCAGGACCCTGTGTCCAGGATTTTTTTTTTTTTTTTAAAGTTAATAATATGAAATATTGACATCCACACTTGCCTTTTGGACAGCACATTTCTGTGTCCACACTTGTATATTTAAGAAAAAGATTGTACACATGTATGAAATGAAACATGAACTTCAAAAGACCATGATACAATGTACCATAATTTTATTAAATTATATAATATAGTATTATCATGGTGACTATTACAAAATGTATCACAGGACATTTTTTTATCCTAAAATCACAATTACATACAAAAACGTTAATTCATCAAATATAGAAATCCCTGAACTAAGCTTGTTAGACATTGCTGCTGTATCATATATATGATCCCTGAACTAGGGTACTTGTAAAATGCGAAACGAAATCGAAATGAAATGAAATTTACAGAAACGAAACGAAACGAAACGGAATAATTCAAAATGAAATAAAACCTATTTTAACGAAACAATTTCTTGGGTAAATACAAGACAAAAATTAAACGAAAAAAATAGAGAAAGTATTATTTAACCGTAGAAAAGGATAGTAGAAAAGTTCATTGTTTTCCAGGTTATATTTAAAAAAAAATCGTTCTTCATCTAGCAATGACGAACTGATTGATTCATCGATTGTTGACTGCTAAACGCCACATCAGTGATATTCCAGCTATACTGTGCCGAATGACAAAATGAAAATGACTGTTACGTGGGGGGATATTACTTCCTATATACATGGTGATGGTCTGACAATCGGGGTCCTATTATTGATTATATGTCTGGCATGGGTTAATCTTTCATTCATAAATGGCTGAAAAGGGGTATATATGTTTTTGCTTGGATTATTCTTCAAAAATTGGGGCTTAAAGAGGCTTTAGTTAGACAAGTCTTGAGATTGGATCTAAAATTGGCATCAGAATCCGTATGTACAGGGGTCGGGGTCCAGCGGCACCGGAAGACCCCCCACCATTTTGTACGGTAGGTCGGGTACTGTTACTTGAGAATGCTTATTAGTGCCGCTTCGAAATAATTGCAAAAGGGGCTGCGAGGAGTGCGAGTGCCACCTCTACCTTAATTTTGGCAAGAAGTAAAAAAGTTCAGACACAATACTTGGGAATTTTATATGACCTGAAAACTTAACAAGCGTGAAATGTTATATTTGTTTCTAACATATACCCAGCCACCCGGGCCCCTTACATGTAGTTTAACATTGGATCCTATTAGAATTTGGTTCAAAGATCTTCTTGTCAGAATTAATAAAAAAGGAAGGGATAAGGTGTATGAAATCCCTACACGCACTTGACAAAACCTAAAGCAAAGGAACAGCGCTTTTATTGCTGTTCTTCATCTCAAGGTCACAGTGAGGCCTTCAACATGGAGCAAACGCTCACATCTCACTTCAAGTTCAATACGGTCCCTAGCACCTGTTTGATAAATTGATTTTTTTTTTCTTCTTCTTTTTTTGTGTTTTTTTTTTGTACTAGCGTCAGAATTTTCCTTTCTCCTCTTGTCCTCTTCTAAATTGAGAATCACATGCCGATTGGAAATCCAAGATAGCCGCCAGGGTCGAACTTAGTTTAACTTTGGACTCTACTGGAAGTTTGTACAAAGAGCTCTTGACAGATAATGTATTACAGATTTAATTATTGAATTGTAGGAATTTTCTCTAACAAACGTGTGAATTGAAAACTGATCGGAAATCAAAGGTTGCCACCACAGTCTGACTTAATTTAACAGTGGACACTATGGGAATTTTGTGAAAGATCTTCTTGCCAGAAACTTTTTCTTGTGTGGAACCACTTGATCAAAAGTTAAGGTCACAAATTCAAGGGTCATATAGGTTGAAACTTGCATGCAGATTCACAAAGTGCCGGATGAACTGAAAACCTTATGGAATATGGGCTTAGTCCATATAACCACACACAATCTCAAACGAGGTGTCGGAGATTTAAGAAATTCGACCAAATATCAAAAAAATAAACGCCAATTCCAAAAGATGGTTTATTGGATAAAGCACAGTTAATTGTGTAAACATACAGCGTATCCAATACAATGCATAGATATTACAGATTTTATTTTGTTTAATTTTTGGTGTTTTAACGCCACTTTCAACAACATTTTAGCTATATCATGGCGACCAGTGTTAGTGGTGGAGGAGGCCGGAGTACCAGGTAAGAACCACCGGCCGCATGGGCAAGCAAATGGAAAACTTTATCACTTGCGGCTGCTAGTCAAGTGCACCCTTTTTAGTAATTTACAAAGCCGGACGCGAACCCACGCCGTATTGGTGATAAGCTTGTATGAGTTGCATAGATCCAACGATCTAACTCATTGAGCCACTCGTAGATATTACAGAACATATAAAGAATTCGAATTTTTGTGCTTAACGCCACTTTCAGCAATATTTCAGATATATCATGGGGACCAGTTTTAGTGATGAAGGAAGCTGGGGTACCCGGAGAGAACCACCGACCCTGGACAAGCAACCGGTAAACTTTATCACTTGCGGCTGCGAGTCGAGTGTACCCTTTTTGTAATTTACAAAGCTGGGCACGAGCCCACGCCGTATTGGTGATGGGCTTGTATGAGTTGTTAGATCCAACGACCTAACTCATTTAGCCACCCGGGCCCCCAGAACATATAAATGTGTATGATAAATGAAATATACATTAAATGAATATAACCTGGAATACAATAAACTATCTTTTCTACGCTTAAACGATACTTTCTCTAATTTTTCATTAAAATAAGTTTCTTTCATTTTGTATTATTCCGTTTCTTTTTGTTTCGGTTAGTTTCGTTTCGATTTATTTCGTTTCGTTTCGGTAAATTTCGTTTCGTTTCGATCTATTTCGTTTCGTTTCGTTTCGCATTTTACAGGTACCCCCCTGAACTAAGCTTGTTAGACATTGCTGCTGTATCATATATATGATAAGAATTTTTTTGGCAGACAAATTATTGCTTAAAGCATAATGATAAGTCATAGAACAAAAACTATGTGGGAAATAAAAAACATGTATGTAGTCATGGTTTTATGATGAATGAAAATACGTGAATATTGTTGGAAATGCATCAAAGTCTTATACTTCTCTACATCTATATTGTACATGCGCAAGCAAATAATGATCATATTTATTGTCACACCAAAATCTGGGATATTTGTACATGTTTGGATCGAATAAGTGAGTGATATTTTAAATTAAATGTTTTTTTAATATTTTCATTTATACCAACCAGTACATTGTTGTATATAGTTTTGATGATTTCTTTTGTATTTGCAAATTATGCTTATGTTGACAAAACTATCATTTAGAAATCTTAACCAATGGGCTCAAACTAAGCCAAGCATTAGATACTGGCATGGTGATTGGTTGGTCACATTTCTAAACTGTATCCATCAACCTCAGCCTCTATCCAAGATGGCCACTGTTACTAAAAATATATTTTATTTAATAGCCAGAACCTTTTTTGTTTTAAGATGGAAGTAGCTGAAATTTAAACAGTAGGTCCATTATAAACATTTCTATAACACAACTTCCAGGTTTTTCTGTGAAATTTATTGTTTTGCAGAATTTTGCTGAATATGCAAATTAAGAAATTTGACAAAAAAAAATTTTGAAATCAATGGGGAAATTGGAGTCAAAGTTGATGGGACTTCATTTTTTATGTTTCTTTCAAATCAGATGTAGCTGAGCGGGCCACTAATACATTCTGATGGACTGAAATTTCAGAAATCCTCAGAAACTGCTTGGTTCTCAACTAGTTCAATCAAAATATCAAAGATAGCTTCCACCACAGAACTTAATTTAACATATTACCCTATTGGAAAAATATACAAACAGCTTCTTCTCAGAAACCTTTGACTATAACCAAATCGTGAACAAATGATACTTAATAAGACCTCTAACAAGCCTGTGATTTTGGTGCCAAGGGGATGAGTCTTGTCCATCACTGTCAGATGATGAATTTAAATTTGTTTCTCTTTCATTGCCAATATTAATCAAGTGAGCAATACTGGCTCTTGAGAACCTCAGGTTTTTCTACCAGCGAAATTTCATGAGTGACCAAGTCCAATGAACAAAAAATGTTCATGTGGATTTGAGTATTGCATTTATTTTGATTATTTACATGTATTTCATATGTATAAATAAAAGTTGTTTGGATTTTTCATCTATTTCTCAGCCAATATGAATATGGTCATCTATTTTGGAGTTGATCTGATGCAAATTGATTACTATTCTCCACATTGTTTGTTACATAAATTAGGTTCCTACAAAGTGAAAGTAACATGGCATGCATGCTCTAGATGGTTATCACAAAGTGAAAGTAAAACTTAGACATGTGCTTCCAATTATTTAGGCTATGTAGATTACACCATGTGATAATTGAAATAAACCTATAATGTGTATTGCTAATAAGATAATGATTTAACCTGTGTCTGAAAACACCAGAATCAAAAGGTTTGTCACTTGATTAGTTAGGAGGGTGTGTCTGTTTCTAAGCTGCTATCAGCTGATAAGACATGTTTCAAATGTTAGATTTCTAATTGATTTGTATTTGATGATCTTTGTTTAAAATTCAGAGATAGATTTGGATTGATTGTGGTTTGATAATCTCCACTTTGTAGTATTTGACACGATTTAATGATAAGTACCAAGTTATGAGAAACAAAGGGCATTATAATTTATTGATAATTATGAAAATATTACAAATTTTTCAAAATACAATGTATATATATATGATTTATAATTTGTGTTTTCTTATAAATTTTCTGATTCAGAAAATATAGGATATTTAGATATTTTATTCTTAATCTTACATGTAGGTGACATTCATTTATTTCCTTATCTATTTTTGTGTTAGCTACAACTGATTGTAGATACCTGTAGATAGTGATATAATCCTATTTGAGCAATTCATATGTAAGAAGTTATCTCACCTTATTTTGTGCATTACAATGTATTTTGTCCACAGGTTAAATTTTCAACATTATTAAAACTCATAATTTTCTGGAAAGATGGATATGAAAACAACTGATAATGTTAACATCTGAAGTGGGTATCGGACAACAAACCCTAGTCAATGGTGTAAGACTTGTATCAATGGATTTACCTACAGACCTATATACTGTACATTATAACCTAGGCGGAAGGAAAACAATATTTGCTCACTTGAAATATCGTTGTATTGAAGTCGACTGATGTTTGTAGTTTGAGATATCCAAGTAAACACTTTATCTGAATTCAAGATAACCAAATTTGACTGTAATATGTGACTTCTTTTTAATTTTCCATGCATGTATATTTCCATTGTCCCGAGCTTGCATTTTTGCAACTAAAAATCTTGCGATATAACATGTTTGTCTTTGCCAAGTACAAGCTAAGGAGACTGAAGAAGATTCATTACTTGGTGCTTTTCTTTTGGAATAAGATAAAATTGATATCATTAACATTTTAATCACATTTACAACTGTAGATTGTCATGTTATATAAATTATAATGATAATAATATTATATGTTCATGCCTCAAGTGGACCCTTTGTTGGAAAAAAAATTGACTTATTTTTTTATCCTTGTATACATGTATGTACATGTAGCATTGCAAACTCTTTGATCTACATGTATGTCATGTATGTTTCAGCATGGCTAATTCTGTTAATTAGTTACATAATAAAATCACTTGTTCTAGTTTATAGCCATTGTCACAGTGAAAAAAAACAATGATTACATCATATCATGAGATGGTGACTAAGGCTTTATCTAACATTTGAGTTCCAGATATATTAATTGTTGACCTTTTAGTACCAATACCCAGCAGATTAGCATGGAATTATAATATTATAGTGTCTAGTCTTAAGTCTTAATAACATTTTGTAATATTACATGATCATATGTAATCTTATTTCAGATGGTTACACTGCACAGATGAGCAAGGATTTACAATGTAATGGTGGCCAGCCTCGGAGTCCTGGATTTTACACTCATCGTACTCTTGACATCCCAAAGACCATCATGGATGTGGATTACAATTTACTACAGTCTGGGATAGCTATTTTACCAGGTACAGAACACATGTAGATTTATCCTGCACTCTTTCTATTTGTAAATTAGTTCACTTCCTGTTGACAGAGAATATTTAAAAGGACAATCAAGGGATAATTGTATAATTTTCCTATTTAATATAAAACATAGCTGTCTATGGATTAAACTCATTTTCTGTAGGATAAAGCACAATTTTAATGTAGTGTCATAGAGTACAAAGCTAAAGTGTACTTGGCTGAAACCTAGGAAAAGGCTCGGTGCACTTCGCCTAATTGCCCCAGTTGTTAAGCCTCATACAAATGAGCTTTATATTTTAAGGCACTGTACTGTTTTTGTATAAATTATGCATCAGATTATACTGATATATTTTTGAAAGGGGGATTTATGTTGTAGGTTCTTGAATTAATCCATATATTGCCAAGATATGGAACAATCAATTATATAATGAAGAACTGATAAAATCAGAGTACTGAACAAGGAAGGACAGCTATATATTTACAAGACAGCTATATATTTACAAGACAGCTATATATTTACAAGACAGCTATATATTTACAGGACAGCTATATATTTACAGGACAACTATATATTTACAGGACAGCTACATTTGTATATATTTACAGGACAGCTATATATTTACAGGACAGCTATATATTTACAAGACAGCTATATATTTACAAGACAGCTATATATTTACAAGACAGCTATATATTTACAGGACAGCTATATATTTACAGGACAACTATATATTTACATGACAACTATATATTTACAGGACAGCTACATTTGTATATATTTACAGGACAGCTATATATTTACAGGACAGCTATATATTTACAGGACAGCTATATGTTTACAGGACAGCTATATATTTACAAGACAGCATGTAGACACAGGGGCTAGGTGCGTCCAAAAAAAAAAAAAATAAAAAAAATACTATATAATACTACAAGGGGGCGAACTCACTTGCTTCCATTTTTTTATGTCGTCGTGTTAAATTGATCGTAACTTCGGAACGCCTTAATATTTTCAAAAAATGTTTTCACCAGTCGAAAGTCAAGTAATTTTCCTTTCCAAAGAGACCCCAATTGTTAGTGTAGGCCTCCGAAGTGCTGAGGTATCATACACGAACCAAAACAAAACGGCGTGAACAATCTGTTTCAGCCAATCAAAAAGCCCGTTAGAACTCTCTCAATTTTCAAGTCTATGGCGTTTGTGAAGGATGTAAATGGGATTTCTTTCAAAAACAGACTTAAAGGACATATAAATTCACGTAAAGTAAGAAATTTTAACATAATTTGAATGGATGAAAGTATTTAGCTAGTCAAAATGACTCGTTTACGCATGGGAAAGTCTGTACACAGATGGGAAGTGGTCAACCCAGCGTTTGTACGACTTCAGATTTTCACGCCGTTTTGTTTTGGTTCGTGTATAGTTAGTGTAGGCCTCCGAACTGCTGAGGTATTCTCAGCAGTTCGGAGGCCTACACTAACAATTGGGGTCTCTTTGGAAAGGAAAATTACTTGACTTTCGACTGGTGAAAACATTTTTTGAAAATATTAAGGCGTTCCGAAGTTACGATCAATTTAACACGACGACTTAAAAAAATGGAAGCAAGTGAGTTCGCCCCCTTGTAGTATTATATAATATTTTTTTTATTATTATTTTTTCGGACGCACCTAGCCCCTGTGCATGTAGAGTACCAGATGTTGACATTATTATTGTATAGATTTGGCACATGTTCATCCTGACTTTTATGTGACGAATATAAATGTCAATTCAACTAAAATTCAAGTTTAACAGTTCATGTACATGTAGTAAAATGTATAGCCATTTTTTAATATCTTTCCATTGAAATTTTGTCTATAGCTAGTGTAAACAGATTATGGTTTTGGTGTTATGGTTGTGCATTTATGAATTGAAATACTCAATATTACAGTCTCTGCCAAAAATATTTTGACAAACTAGCCCGAACCAAATTTTAGAAGAATTTTTTCTATTTGATTAAGCAAATTTTATGTAATTTTTACAAGCCCGAACCAATTTATACTAGATGGGGGCATAGGGCTAGTGGTTTTTGGCGCAGACTGATGTTATTCACAAAATTATTTCATTGATAAATAATAAATTCATAGATAACCAAGTCAGTGAATTTAGATAGGGGAACCAAGTTGCCCCGGGCCCCATCTTTTCGGAAAAAAAATTTGAAAACTTTGCTGTGATCCTTCCGTGAAAGCTAAAGTGAAAAACAAACAATATTTATTAGTAAAGAAACTTTAAACAAGACAAAAATTATTCACAATGTCAGCATAATCTATACTCAAGTACCCCAGGAATGGGGGTTTGTTGCAATTTGCAAGTAACATAGTCTTTGTCTTTGTCTGGATTGTATCACACACAAACAGGCAACACATCTACATAGGGGTCTTTACAATATATGCCTTGCTGTCACACTATTACTGTAATTATCACACATGATGTAATTTGATCAATCTTGACCACATACTGGGTCAAATGTACCTTCTATTTTATTTTATTTTCAGTGAGGTTGGTTGTTTTTAGGTTTATTTGTCAATATCATTGACAGATGAAATATGTTTTTTGCAAAATAACTATGAATTTGTTTAACAAACTGTAATTTGAACAAGATAGCATTTTTATGACAAATAGGAATAGATTGGTAATGTCTTAAATTATGTTTGCTGATTTATTAAGAAACTTTTTTTTTATATTGATGTCAGGCTAAGAATATTGAAATGATAATTATACCCTCCGCAACGAAGTTATAGGGGGGTATACTGGTTTCACCATGTCCGTCTGTAGACAAATCCTATGTCGTATGATAACTTGAGTTGTGTTTCTTAGAATCTTTTAAAATTTTATCAGCTGTTTACTGGTGAAGAGAGGAGGATCCCTTTCATTTTTGACGATTTTCACTTTTGCCGTTCCAGAGTTATTGGACTTGATATGACGAAAAATAGGATTTTTACCCTATGTCGTATGATAACTTGAGTAGTGTTTCTCAGAATGTTTTGAAATTTTATCAGCAGCTTACCGGTGAAGAGAGGAGGATCCCTTTCATTTTTGACGATTTTCACTTTTGCCGTTCCAGAGTTATTGGACTTGATATGATGGAAAATAGGATTTTTACCCTATGTCATATGATAACTTGAGTAGTGTTTCTCTGAATGTTTTGAAATTTTATCAGCAGCTTACTGGTGAAGAGAGGAGTATCGCTTTCATTTTTGACGATTTTCACTTTTGCCATTCCAGATAGGATTTATACCCTACATTTTATGTCGTATGATAACTTGAGTAGTGTTTCTCAGAATGTTTTGAAATTTTATCAGCAGCTTACCGGTGAAAAAAGGAGGGTCCTTTTCATTTTTGGTCAGAACAATCAGTAATGTTTTGGTTATGGAAATAGGTTGGACAGATGTGGGGAGTGGGGGGTATATCTTAGTGAGCTGTGATCACAGTAATACTAGTTTTTGTTTGATTCTTTCAGGGGAAAAAAATGACTTGCATAATTATGTCAATAATAATTTACATATTGATAAATAGGAGATTATATTTTTCAATAATAAACTGAAATTTACAAGTATCTATGATCACATGGTCTATTAAAGTAATCTTCTTTAAAAATTTAAAGTTTATCATTGAAATTTGATTTATTTTTTTTAGTACAAAATAGCACTTAAGTAAACAGACCCCAATTTATTGAACAAACATTTCTACTTTGTATCACAACAAGAGATAAGCTTGGTATCTACATTGATAGTTATTTTACTGTGAGAAATGTAAATCTAGAATCTAAATAAAAGTGATATTTATTCTTTGATGTTTTTGTGTACTCTTCATTTCCTAAGCCACTTAAACAAAAGGTTGGAAACCTTTATTTAGTGAGTCAAATTTCCATATACATTATGGTATTTATTTTTGGATGTAAAGTATAGGGTAATATGCTGAAAAGGTCACTAGGACACTACTGACTTTACTGTAAATAAACAGATTCTTTGGGCTATCTACTTATCACCATGATTAAGTAGCCCCAACTTTCCTTTGGAAGTCTAACTACAAAATGTATAAATATATATATATATATATACGTCTGAAAATTAAACCAAACAGTGTAAGAATTAGATTTTAGAGCTGTCAAATATTTGTTCTTCCCTCGACAGGATTTGAACCCACACCATTGATACACTGCAGCACCATTCGCTTAGCCTTACGTCCAGTGCCCTAGACCACTCGACCACATCCACTCCCTATATATATATGTATTTAGTGACCAGTTACTTTCAACTATCTCAAGCTAAGATAAAAATAAAAACATTGAGAAGAAGCATTTTATCTTTGTAAATTACATTTTATCCATGGCCACTGGCCAGTGACCACTTATTCTCAACTTTCTATGACATCAGATTGAGACATTAGCCAAAGAAAAGAAGAAACAAATATTTTGTTAAATTTTAGCAACAGTCCTTTTATATTTAGTGACCATTAATTTTCAACTATCCCCCTATTAAAAGAACAGCCAATGAAAAGAAATATTTTTATTTTGGTAAACTACTTTTTATTTAGTGACCACTTATTTTCAACTATCACCGTCACAATATAACTGAAATATTGTTGAAAGTGGCGTTAAAACACCATAAACCCACCCAAACCCTGATTTAGAGCACAGCCAATGAAAAGAATTATTTTTGTTTTGGTAAACTACTTTCAACTATCTTTTACACCAGTCTCAAGTATGATTTTCATACTCATGCTTCAAAATCGTCCAATCAGAACTCTCTATTTATTGGATAGGACTTTCTGATTGGATGTTTTTCAAATATGAGTACAAATTTTTACTCTAAAGTTTTATGACAGAAGGCCTGTTTTACAAGCAAAACATTTTCTTGCAGTCACATGCATTTAAGGGCAAGTTTCCTGCTTCCAAATTGTCCAATCAGAACACAGTATATATTGAATACATGTACAGTATTCTGATGTTTGATATTCCTTAATAATGTCTTACTTCATATACTGAGCTCAAAAAGAGTAAATCCCAGATTCACGAAAATGACCCCACTCTCTATAGAATTGTGTGAATTATTTGGCTGGTTTAAAAGATATTCTATCATAAAGGAAGAAAAATAAAACATAAATTCTACTATTAACATAAGAACAGATTGTCAGTAATACCAGTAACGTCTGTTCAGGTCTAGGGTAAGACTATTTCTGTATTTATATTATACTCGGAACAGATCAGTTAAAATTTACAACAAGCTTTATATTGTCAATAAAATGTCTTTGATATTTGAATATATACCCTGTAGTTAGTAGGTTTTAATCCTAAGGATGAAAAATTATAGGATTTATGTGAGGTTTGAATGGCAGTAGATAAGTAAGTTAATTTTCTCTCACAAATTGATGGTATGATGTTGTGAAAGGAATGTATTTACTTTATAGTTCAATGTCCACTAATTAAGTGTCCATTTTATTTGTCACATCACCAGATATTTAAAAACTTGGACAAGGTTAAGTGAGGAGTTTGTTGTGGTCCACTTACAAAAACAAAATGTACTTATAATACCAAAATATATCAGATTGTTTCAAAACAGACAAAATAAAGTGAAAATTCTACCATTTCTGTAGTACAACAGTAGTAAGACAATTGAGGTCTTGTGAGGAGGTCATTTCTGTAGTACAACAGTAGTAAGACAAATGAGGTCTTGTGAGGAGGTCATTTCTGTAGTACAACAGTAGTAAGACAATTGAGGTCTTGTGAGGAGGTCATTTCTGTAGTACAACAGTAGTAAGACAATTGAGGTCTTGTGAGGAGGTCATTTCTGTAATACAACAGTAGTAAGACAATTGAGGTCTTGTGAGGAGGTCATTTCTGTAGTACAACAGTAGTAAGACAATTGAGGTCTTGTGAGGAGGTCATTTCTGTAGTACAACAGTAGTAAGACAATTGAGGTCTTGTGAGGGGGTCATTTTTGTGACTTTTAGTACAGATTCCAATATTGAAAAATGTTACAAGGTCTCGGTTTCTCCTTTCAATCTGGTTTTTTCCCCCTTAAGACAGTCATGTTTGATAGGAAGCTATCTTCTACCTTTTTACTTCATTGATTATTCCTAACACCTTACGATCATTAGTGATGTACATACATGTAAGCCAAGTACTAATTGCCATGGTAATAAATCATAAACCACTTACTGGTAATCTAAACGATTGACATAATTGGACCAAGATATTGAAACATGTATTTTGTACTTTGGTTTGTCCATAAGCCTATTTTTATCGTACATGTTATAAAATATGATGTTGTCTACACCTTGTTGCTACATACAGGTAGATTTGTAAATACAATGTTTATTTTTTTCCTTTTTATTGTTCAACACATGTGATTTGGGTAAAGTACAAATAGTTTCTAGAAAAAAGTCACAGGAAAATAAGTCACAATTTATATAGTAACACTTTTTACAAATCAAGACAAGACATGTACATAAGTTTACCACTATATAACTGTGTAGCTGCAGAACTATAGCATTTTGGATTTTATGGTGTTTAATGCCACTTTCTTTTCAACAATATTTCAGTTATATCAAGGCAGTCAGATTTATTTGTGGAGGAAACCAGAGTACCAGGAGAAAACCTGTCGCAAGTCACTGACAAACTCTATCACATAATGTTGTATCGAATACACCTTGCCATGAACGGGATTCAAACTCACAACTTTAGTGGTGATAGGCACTGATTGCATAGGTAGTTGTAAATCCAACTCAGTTGGTGTACAATACACACTTATTTATGTGAGGAAACTTGATCAGCCTGGGTAAGTATTGTACACAAGAATGCCAAATCATTATATCTTATTCTTATCATTGAAAGAAAAAGGTGTGTATAGATATCAGTGTGTACTAGACACAACCTACTACGGTGTAATGCAATCAGTGCCTCTCACCTCTCGCACTAACATTGTGAGTTCGAATCTAGCTCAGGTGCTGTGTACTCGATGCAACATTATGTGATAACATTTGTCAGTGACTTTCGGCAGGTCAGAGGTTTTCTCTGGGTACTCAGGTTTCCTCCACCAATGAAACTGACTGCCACGACATAACTGAAATATTGTTGAAAGTGGCATTAAGCACCATAATCCTAACACTAACATACAATATACCCTGCTACTGACTGATCAAATTTTTTTAATGCCAAATGAGTATTTTTTTTTCAATTTCAACTATATCATGGTGTTAACATGATACATTTGATGAGTTGATGATGTCTGCTTTGTACTATACAAACATGCTTATTTGGATTTTTATTACGCTTGCTCACTGAAACAACTGTCAGCAAGTAGACATGTCACTCCACTCGTACAAATTATTCTGATTCCGAGCCTACCAGTCTTTGCTCTTACTCGTATCTGCTACGTGCTTAGCATTGAAGCAGCAAATAGCAATTTGGTTTGACCTGACTGGACACAAACTCATGATCTACCACTAACCATTACATCACAACATGGATCCCTGCTAAATTCAATGACTACCTTTATGAACTTAATGATAATGTTATTATCTGATATCATTTAATGTGCCTAAGTAGATATCAGTCTATATAGTATAATTTATATTTCTTTTCAGGATGTCGAGACATGCAAGGAGGTGCAGTCATTTTCATTTTTACTGGTAGCTCTCTATGGCAGAACCAACAGGTATCCAGTGCAGAGCTGGCAAGATTGTTGTTATATTACAGATCTGTTCCCAGGTAAGCAGATTACTATGCACTATGGTGTGTATGAGCAAGTTCAAAAGTAGTACCAGAAGGTCAAAGAATCTAGAATGAATATTTATATGTCTAATTAAGAAGAGTATACACACAATAATATAATATTATATATTTTTTTGTATAATAGACTGAAATGTTTCCATTCAAATCCATGACATTACGTAGGGAAGGCAGTGGTTCTGCAAATTTAACTAAAAGACATCTCAACTAGATCAAATAGCAAAATTTAATGAATTGTCCATAAACACCACTGATATAGATGCCAACAATAATAACATTTGTATAGAGTAATAAAACACAAAATTTGTAAAACAGTAATGTATCTTGGTTCTAGAATATGTGTAGTTGGGGTTCTTATGTAGATGGACTAGCAATTTTTAAACAATCTACATGTAATCTAATGCAAGCAGACACCAAAATATATATATGACACAATACAATGATAAAACTGAAAACCTGCTAATATATTAAACACTTATCACCCGTTATGATATTTCAAACCTGGAGAATTCCTTGTTAAAAATATATATTAAATGTTAATCAGATAGATCTTATAGACATCTTGATGAATGAGGTCAATCATAAATACATGTACATAATAATTGAATCAAATATATGTTATTAGATTAACATGGTGTTGTAGCCGGCATTTTTATTTTGGCAGAGTTATTTACCTTTGAGCATAAGAAATAAATGCTATACGGTAGTCTGAATAAAGACAAAGATTTCAAATAAATGATAATTTAATTATTTAATATGTTTTAGAGAGGAGGTAAAACAGAAAGGATTGACTATAGTTACAGATGTACGAGGTACAAACTCATCCACTATTAACACTTTGTTAGAGGCTGTTTATTTATTTGAGGTAATTAAAATTCACAAAGCAGAATAATTCGTTGCTAATACAATTTCAACTGGAAATAATCTTTGTATATTTCAATAAATCCATTTCAAAGAAGTGTTTCAATACAACCTTTAATACATGTATATTTTAAACATTAAAAATCTGTGTCAGTAGGGAAATATAATAGATGTGCTACATGCCCCTTTTTGTTAATAATCCCTTAAATAAAATTGTTGCTCTGAAAGTTGACAAAGTCAGACAGACTACTGATTGTCTCCACATGCAATAAGCAGGCAAATGGTGTTAGTATATAACTGATCAGTCAAAATTTGAACTTTCAATGCATCATTTTTTTAAAGGAATTGTTAATAAGAAAGTGACTTGTAGCAAGCTTGGGAGATATAATCAAATACTTGTTGGCCATTTATGCAGTCAAAATATAATTTAAACACATCCTTACATTTTAAGCTATTTTTTTTTTTAATAAAGTGGGTGTATATTTATGTGGAATGTTTGATTTTATTTCCCAGAGATTACTGTTTAGGGTTTGAAATGTTTTCGTTTATGTATATGTAAGTTTAACAACACAAGAAATATAAACAAGATCATTATCACTATTTAATCTGAGTAAATTTGTATTTGTTGTTGGAGTAAATTGTCACCTTCTTAAACTACTTTCTCCTCTGTAAAGAAAGTAAAAGCAACAGGAAAATAAAGCATTAAAAGTTTTATTTTGAAAATATTGTATTTTCAAACTTGTTCACTATGAAATCTTTAGCTACTGAATTCTGGGAAATTTTGCAATCTACTGGATGTATGTCTCTTATCTTAATTAACAACTTGTTTAAAAATAGATTTGTGATGCATTTCTAATACATGTATCAAATTATTGTGTACATTGTAATAATATTGACAAAATTTAAGTTTTTAAAATTGATAGCAAAAGAAAAAAAAGAAAAAAAATTAAAACAGATGCATTGTACACAAGTGAATTGTTATCATTTCAAAACCGTAAAGCTTTTACAAAAATAACCAAATGTACAGTAATCAAGTTATTTTAATTGTAAATGCAAATGAAAATTGTTAACAAATGTGTTGTAGATGAAAAAAAAAAAACGGTCCAGAAAGGTGACAAGTAAGAATATAAGAATTCTATTATATAATGTTATAATTGTATTACAGGGTAATATTCCAAGTTGTATCTCTTCATTATTATTTGTTGCCGATCATCACACAGAATCTTTGGTGCTGAAATCTCCTGTCTATGACAGCAAAGTCTCATTTAAGGTAAAATTTATTTAATACATATATTTAAAGGAGCATATTATCCAGTTTTTGATCAATTACCGATCTACAAAACAGACATAAACCATGCAAAATAACCCCTCTCCTACATCAGAAGGAGTGCTTTATCTGATGGAAAATAAACACAATTATAATGACATCATAATTATTATCACACCTTGTCCTAGGTCAAATATTTAAAAGATGTTGAGATTAATATGACTGAGCAGAGGTGATATAATAATGGTTCAAAAGTAATTTTTTTAATATATAGGGGAGATAACTCCAGTTAAAAAACCTAGATTATTTCAACATGTCCAGTTAATTTAATATTGCCAACTGTCTTGATAAGAACTTGTTGTTTTTGAAAATTTTAACAAATGAGGTTTATCATCCTTTGAAATATTGCAGTAAGTGATATGAAATGATATAAGTTCTGATCTGGCTTATCTGCAATAATTATTTTTAGACAATCAAGTGAGCGTCAACTCGGCCCACACCTTCAGGGGAGCTTTGATTTTTCCAGGTGAATTATATTTGCAAATTAATTCCAATTTGATGGATAAACAGACTGTCTTTATTATCTCCCAGTATTATCTTTTCATTTTTCAACCAGTTTCTTGAGATAAAGTAACAACTAGTTCAAATGTTTTGATTCAGCTCATTTTTCAGGCTTTAGTTGTAAAAAAAAAAAAAATATATAATTATATTTAGATGGTCAATATAATTCAGATTTTAGTATGAAATATTTAAATCAAAAGTAAAATTGGAATCAGTATTCATATAGTAGATATGACATTTAAGAAAAATCTTTGCAATCACGAACATTTATTAAGTTGAAAGGCATTTGCAACGGAAGTTTTCCTTATTCAAAACCCTTTCACTTTATTTTGAGAGAAATATTTTGCATATGATATTTAAATCATGTTAATGATGTTTTCAAATAATCAACTGCAGGTGTCACACATCAGTTTGGTCCATGAGTGACATTTCTAAGTAAACAATACAATGGACCTGATTATTAGATTAAATTAAAGACAAATAATACTGGCAGTGTTTAGTTGAATGTCAATGTGCAATAGTCAGAAAAAAAATTATGACATCATACAGTCATTCTTGATAGTCAGGATAAATATACAATATACGTACATGTCTGCAAATATAAAATTTATTTGCACAAGCTTTAGAACCAGGTAGAAAAGCGAGCCTTTGGCAAGCTTTTCTAGCCTGATTTGCAGCGAATGCAAATTAATTTTATATTTAAATGTGTGGTCGTACTCTTTTGTGTCAATTTCAAAGAAATTATCACAAGTTTAATAAATAAAGGATATACATTGCAACATATCAGTATAAATCACTGCTCTAAATAAAACGTCCACTATTAGCACAAGTATCATGTATGCCTTGTCATTGCCCTTCTCAATACTTCAAAAATAAAATGCACCTGATTGAAATTTCAAGATTCGTATACATGACTTACATTATTAAATATTGCCTTCTGTATTATTTTACATCACTTTTGTTATTTTTAACAGATAGAAATATTTTTTGTGTGCAAATTTTAACTAATTTGATTTGAGATAACATTTAAAAAAAATTGTCAAATATATTATTCTTTTTCAGTTCTTTTCAAATTGAAAAGTGTTTTTTTTTTTTTGTGTAGATTTTCATGTTTACTGATGACATTGTTTTATATTTACAGTGTAGTATCCTGTTAACTATTGAACAGCTCTGTGATTACATTGACTTAGACCAATTACCATTGATATTTCATGGTTTATTTGTGTATTGTCATGAAGACTGGGTTCGCTTTCATATGGTAAGAAATTAGACTTCCTGTAGAATATACGAAAAATACATTGAACTAAAAAGGTTGAAATAAAAACTTTATTGCTCACAAGCAATGTAAGCACCAACAAAAATGGACAAATTTTCATAGTTTACTCAAAAAAATAAATGTTACATCATTGGTCTGGACTCATTGTTTACAATGATTTCAACCAATTCTGGTGGTCAATTCCATATATGTACTGTTATTTCTGTGTTTTCCAGTTGTGAACACCTGCCTTGCACTTTATAATGAATTTTACCAATAAGTCGTTGATGTTGGGGAAATTTACATGTAATACTAAAAGAAACAAAATAACTAAGATCAGAATCTCTTTTTCAATTTTTTTTTTTTTTTTAAAGTGTTCTATTTATAAAGCCATCTTTATATTCTTTCTATTGTCTTTTAATTACATAGGTTTGGCAGCTGGAATTATGGTATTTAATTTTACTGGCAGAAATAGAATGCTCAGTAAATCAAGTTAATATTGATTAGAAATACTGGTGTTTAATGTCACTTTGAACAATGTTTAAGTTATATTATGGTGGTCAGTTTTATTGGAAGAGGAGTACAGATTATCTGGAGAAGACCACTGACTTTCAGTAAATCAGTGACACACTTGATAACTTGTTAAGGTTGTATCAAACACACCTCCTTGTCGGCAGAAGTCCAACAAATAAGCCTTAGTGATAATAGGTATTGATTATACCTTGTGATTAGGAAAATCAATGTACCTGTAAATATAGATTAAGAAATACATGTTTAAATATTCAACCCTAAAACATTCTAGGATTTTGCACATTTTGTAAATGTTAATATGCAACTGTAAAATATTTTAGTATTTTGTACAATTTTTTCGTGTACAAGAAAGTAACGATCTTTGAGATGATGGCGACCTCTTGCATTCAAATTATTAGTTAAACTATGCATTGATATCTTCTTGTTTTTTTGCTTTTTAGCTCACCTGGCCATAGGCCATGTGAGCTTTTGTCATGGGTAAGCGTCCGTCGTCCGTCTGTTAGCTTTTCACATTTAAATCTTCTTCTTTGAAACCGCTGAACAGAAATCAGCCAAACTTGCCAGAAATGTTCACTGGATGGTCCTCTACCAGATTTGTGTTTTTGGTGCTGATTTGAAATCCAACATGGCTGCCAGGGTCCATAATGTGTTCTCATTGACTGAAATTTTAAAAATCTTCTTGTCAGAAACCACTAAGTCAATTGAATTGTGACTTTGCATGAATGATCATTGGGTGGTCCTGTACTAAAATTGTGAATCGTTTGCCGATCGGAAATTCAAGATGGCCGCCATGACTCGACTTGTTTAACATTGGACCCTATGGGAATTTCACATTTTCATCTTTTTTTCTGAAACCACAAAACAGATTTGAATCAAACTTGGCAGAAATGTTCATTGGATGGTCATATACAAGATTTTTGTTTTTGGTGCTGATCGGAAATCCAACATGGCTGCCAGGGCCCATAATGTGTTCTGATTGGTTGAAATTTTAAAAATCTTCTTGTTAGAAACCACTAAGCCAATTGAATTGTGACTTTGCAGGAATGATCATTGGGTGGTCCTGTACTAAACTTGTGAATCGTTTGCCAATCGGAAATTCAAGATGGCTGCCATGACTCGACTTAGTTTAACATTGGACCCTATGGGAATTTCACATTTTCATCTTTTTTTCTGAAACCACAAAACAGATTTGAATCAAACTTGGCAGAAATGTTCATTGGATGGTCATATACAAGATTTTTGTTTTTGGCACTGATCGGAAATCCAACATGGCTGCCAGGGCCCATAATGTGTTCTGATTGGTTGAAATTTTAAAAATCTTCTTGTTAGAAACCACTAAGCCTATTGAATTGTGACTTTGCAGGAATGATCATTGGGTGGTCCTGTACTAAACTTGTGAATCGTTTGCCAATCGGAAATTCAAGATGGCCGCCATGACTCGACTTAGTTTAACATTGGACCCTATGGGAATTTCACATTTTCATCTTTTTTTCTGAAACCACAAAACAGATTTGAACCAAACTTGGCAGAAATGTTCATTGGATGGTCATATACAAGATTTGTGTTTTTGGTGCTGATCGGAAATCCAACATGGCTGCCAGGGCCTATAATGTGTTCTGATTGGTCGAAATTTTAAAAATCTTCTTGTTAGAAACCACTAAGCCAATTGAATTGTGGCTTTGCAGGAATGATCATAGGGTGGTCCTGTACTAAAATTGTGAATCGTTTGCTGATCGGAAATTCAAGATGGCCACCATGACTCGACTTAATTTTAACATAGGACCCTATGGAAAAAATGTTTAAAAGTCTTCTCCTCTGAAACCAGTAAGTCAGTTTAAAGCAAACATGGGAAGAATGGTCCTTAGGTGGTCAACTTTCAAAATTATGTCCTGTGACCCCGACCTCCATCCAAGATGGCAACCATCAGCGAACATAGTTTTAGCATAGGACCCTATGGGAAATATATTTTAAAATCTTCTTCTCTGAAACCAGTAAGCCAATTTAAAGCAAACATGGCATGGATGGTCCTTACATGGTCAATTTTTAAAATTGTGTCCAGTGACCCTGACCTCCATCCAAGATGGCCACCTTCAGCAGACATACTGTAGTTTTAACATAGGACCCTACGGGAAAAAATATTTTAAAATCTTCTCCTCTGAAACTAGTAAGCCAATATAGCAAACATGTCATCGATGGTCCTTAGGTGGTCAACTTCCAAAATTGTGTTCAGTGATCCCGATCTCGGTTCAAAATGACCACCGTCAGCAGACATAGTTTTAACATAGGACCCTATGGGAAAATTGTTTAAAAGTCTTCTCTTCTGAAATCAGTCAGCCAATTTAAAGCAAACATGGCATGGATGGTCCTTGGGTAGTATACTTTCAAAATTGTGTCCGGTGACCATGACCTCCATCCAAGATGGCTGCCATGAGCAGACATAGTTTTAACATAGAACCCTATGGCAGTATGGGATTTGAATAGTAACTTGGATGTATTCAGCATGCAGACATTCTTAAGAGGACTTATTTATGTCAGGTGAGCGATACAGGCTCACCTGAGCCTCTAGTTAGAAAATTTATTATTCATAGATTTCAAGAAAAACTTATGAATACCATACATTCTTTGTCATGTGTTTTTTTTAATCGTACATTTTTATTTTTTTTTTTTTCAGAAATTAGACCCATTTCTTTCAAAGTTACGATCCACAGCAAAATATTTAATATGTGTAATGCAAGATTTATCTGACATAGATGGAATGCCGAAATCTGCATCAGAAACAAGTCAAATGATGACACATCATGAAGAATCAGTAAAATCGGCATTATGTGATCAAAGATTAATATCGTTGCAATCAGATGGTAAAGGCATAATTAGTGATCTTAGAAAAGAAGAGGAATTCATGTCTCATACTGAGGATTATAGGTATAATCTTATAATCTACATCTGCACTCTTAACAGACCACAACACCATGCATTTACAGCCATTACAGCCATTATAATCTTATAATCTACAATACATGAAATTTTGAATTTCTTATTGAATTTACAGGACTTAATTGTTGCCATAGTTTCTCACAGAGTTCAATGTTATGAAAAATTTGTTGAGAAGTGCCTAGTCATCTAATTCCTATAGGAATTAAAAGGTCTTTCTTATTGAAATATTGAAATGCCCCAAAAAAAAAAAAAAAAAGATAATTATAAAAAATATTGTTATAATCAAAACATAAATTTCACATATCAATACGGTTGTTTCGAATCATGTCAATTCCGACCACGTTCCGTCTTTTTCGTGTCTTGACGTCTGAACACCTTGGCAGACGACTTCTGGTGTTTACGCTATTACTGTGACAACGTCAGCATATCATAGTCGTAGATGCAGTAGATTATAAGTAATTGTAATATGGAGACGCCATAGAAACGGCTGAGTAAATACTGGTGTTCGGTACCTCACTGTCAGTGTGATATCAGAAATATATACATAAAGGCAGATCGTTTTCCTTTGATGCTGACAACCGCAAATAAAGAAAGAAAACAAATTTTATTTTAAAGAAGTAATTGTCTCTGCATTAAAGTCTTTGATACAAATAAAATAATTTAATTGATATCTGTCTTTAACAGAAAATGTTAAGATTTTTTTTAAGTTGAGGATCGAATGTTAAAACGGCACAAATCGATTGGAGTTTTTGTTGTGTACATTGACACCAGAAGTTCAATGCAGATTAGTCCATCGAAATCACGTGATCTGGCGGATGAAAATATCAAAATTTTGAAGGAATGGAAATGATTCGAAGCAACCGTATTGAAAACAAGCTTTTGTGATTAAAGTTTTTTGCCATTTCTCTCAGGTCATTTGTTTCTATTTGTAATTGGGTTTCCCCACAACATAGCTGAATTTACTATTAGTAGTTGATAATTTATAATAGAAGGCAATTGCAGATTTTAGCCATATTAGAGTTGGTATCTAAAAGGTTAAGGGGACACTTTGCACAAATGGTTAAGGCAATCAGCCATCTATAACAACAAAGTATCTTTCATGATTGAGGGACAAGTTTATACCCACTTCGCTGTGAGCTTTTCTTATAGAGACCTAGTTGTTCTTTTTGTTGATATTGGTAGAAATATCTGTCGGTCTATCTGTATGTCGTATATTTTTCACATTTTCAACTATTTCTTCGTGACCACTGAATGCCGAGTCAGCTAACTTACCACATATATTCCTCTAATCTTCTGAAGAAGTGTTGGTACGTTTCGGACTGATTCAAAATCCAAGATGTCTGCTATAGCCACTGACTGGCAGAGACATTTTTTACTTTTACTGAACTACTGCATGTGAAATCACAAGATATGCCAGAAATGTTCTAATAAGGGTTCTGAAGAAGTGGTTTTACTTTCCGTACCGAATTGAAATCCTATATGGCCACCTAGCCTCTGATTGGCTGAAACATTTTAGACATATTATACAGAACTAATGAATGCCAAGACACCAGAATGGCTAGAAATGCTCCCTTGGGGGATTGTTGATGCTTTTCAAAGCAGTTCCAAATCCAAAATGGATGCCCTGATCTCTGATTGGTTGTAACATTTTTGTCTTGTTCTCCAGAACTACTGCATGCCAAGTCAGCAAACTGTAGACTGTAAAAGGTTTTATAAAGCTATTGTTGTAAAGATTCAGATTTGTTTAAATTAAAAACCAAAAGTGTAGGACTAATATCAGTTAAATATTTTGTACATTTGAATGCACAGAATTATTTTTCTCAGGTTAGCATAGTAGCCATTATGCTCGTGTTTTACAACATTTTACAGATCACTAGTAATAGAAAAGTAATTACAATGTAGTATGAAAAAAAATGTTAAATAAAACTAAATACAAAATGTAATGTGTTGTTTCTAGGGATTGTATGATAGCTGTAGATCAGTTGTATGATCAGATACAATGTAGTATGGTGAAACTAGTTAAACTGGCCGAGAACAGACTGAGGAGGTTAGAAAAATGTCTTCATCTCAGGGAATTTGAGGAAGAAAGTGACAAGGTATGTTATATTTGAAGAATGTTAGCATGTTTATGTAGAACAAAGTCAAAATGTCCTCCTTTCGGAGAATAAGATTAAAAAAATGAGAAAATGTTGTGGTAATTTATTGCATTTAGTGTACAAAATATTGATACCAGCCTCAATTTGTAGAGAAAGTTTGAAATGCAGATATTTAGAGATGCAGCTTTGTCGTTCTTATCACTAAAGTCTGTATTCTGTATGGATTATATTGGTGTATGATTACAGAAGTCATGTGATCTGGTTTCTGATCTAGACTTCATTTACTTTATCACCAAGTTGTACAGAAGTACAACTGTACAACTCATCTATTACAATGAAGTTTGATGATATAAAAGATGGACAGGCATCAACATTTGGTTTCTGATCTTTATCTCAAAATTGATATTTTTGATTAACTGTGAATGTTAGATAGATAATAATCCCGCACTTGTTCTATTTGAGCAGGCAAATTGCATTGACCTGGATAATTTTTGTTATATACTGTCACTGACAGAAATATAGCTTTTTCTGGTACCCCTGTCACATGTTGCATGTTGGGAACCTAGTTGTAAATCCAGATCACTTTCTGTTGACAGAAAATATCAAAAAGGGCAATCAAGGGATGATTATATAATTTTATTATTTAGTTCAAAATATAAACATTGATATATTAATGTGATTTTTCTGCAGGATAAACACATTATTATTGCAGTGTCTTAAAATATAAAGTTTATATGTATTCTGCCCAAAACTTGGGAAAGGCTCAGAGAACCTTGCCTTTATCCCAGTTTTTAAGCCTCATACATAAACTTTATATTTTAAGACACTGTACTGATATTGTCTATTTATACTCCTTATAGATTAAAAATATGTTGTTGTAAATGGTTTCCAAGGACTATTTTATGACTTGCTATATTTGTTTTATTTACTAGAAAATTTTAATATACCTGAAAATTAGATGGATAAAAATACAAATGTACATGATAAAAATTTACCGGAGATGCAAAATTGATATGAACTCATGAGTTTTGTAACTGTTGCTTTGTATACAACTAGATTTTAACAACCTTTTACTAAATAGACATAACATTAAAAAATTTGATTCTATTTTTGAAATAAAAATCTTTAAAAATCCAACTGATTGTTGTTAATTTGCTACTATTTGTGGTATGTTTATTTGCACTTTACAATACTGCTATATATTCCTTATTGTAACATGTAAACAAAATTCCTGAAACCTGAAATCAACATCCATTTAACTGGTATTTATTGTAAATGTCAAAATGTCATTATTATGGTGTTTATTTCTGAATCACAAATATAGAAACGTAACCCTCCCTTCAACTAACATTCATGTGATGTTGTTATAATTGATTTGAACTCTGATCTTAGCCATTGTTTTAGGAAAGTACATTTAAACTGGTTTCCAGATTTTTAATTTATTATCTCCTGGTTTCCTAAAGATAGGTGAAGAGAATGGCTACACCAAGTAATTATCTTCTGTCTCTACTTCATATTTTACATTATTTTTCCTCTGGATGTGTAATGTATTTTCAGATTCATTTCTGATCTAATTTTTGTTTGTTTGACATATGTTTTTGATTTGAGTACAAAATATAATTACAAATTTAGATATAATTAAATGTTGCTATAAGTATTGTCCATATGCACTGTATTAATTTAGCCCTGTGTCATAATTTTTGACTTGTTGCTTATTTATATATGAATTTCAAGTCATCTTTGTAATTCTGAAAAAAAGAATAATAATACTTCCGGTAATATGTTTTATACTCTCAAAAAACAAATAGTGATGAATAAAAGAAATGCAGTTGATAGAATTCCTTAGTAAATACATCTTTATAATCTGTCTATAAAATCAATGAGGAATTCATCTGTTTCTTGGACTGTAACATCAGTATGGAAATTGATTAATAGGTTACATAATGAAATATACAGATATTGATTAAAGACATGAGGATACATAAGGTTCTGATACTGGAAAATATTAGAAAATAGTCTGTCAAAATTTTACTTTTCACATTCATTGAATCATAGGAGATGCCTGTTGGCAAATCAAAATTCTACTTTTCACATTCATTGAATAATAGGAGAGGGCTGTCGGCCAATTAGATTTTGTTTTTTTGCATTCATTGAATCATGGGAGATAGCTGTTGGCCAATAAAAATTTTACTTTTCACATTCATTGAATCATAGGAGATGACTGTTGGCCAATACAAATTCTACTTTTCACATTCATTGAATCATAGGAGAGGGCTGTTGGCCAATCAAATTTTGTTTTTTGCCTTCATTGAATCATAGGAGATGCAAATTTTGTTTTTTGCATTCATTGAATCATAGGAGATGGCTGTCGGCCAATACAAATTTTACTTTTCACATTCATTGAATCATAGGAGATGGCTGTTGGCCAATAAAAATTCTATTTTTCACATTCATTGAATCATAGGAAATGTCTGTTAGCCAATCACAATTCTACTTTTCACATTCATTGAATCATAGGAGATGGTTGTTGGCCAATAAAAATTCTACTTTTCACATTCATTGAATCATAGGAGATGGCTGTTAGCCAATCACAATTCTACTTTCTGTGAGAACGTCAGATAAATGTTTTTCTTGGAATGATTCTGCTTCTGATACGAGATTCTTCAGGGAGAAGGTCTGTGTCTTATGACCCAAAATACATTGTATTAGGACATGATGGATTATCACATATAGGGCCGTCGTGACCGTGATCGTATGGTAGTTAGATTTACAACTACCTATGCAATCAGTGCCTAACACCACTGATGTTGTGAGTTGGAATCTCGATCAGGGCGAGGTGTACAACATTATGTGATAAAGGTTTTCAATGACTTGCGACAAGTCAAAGGTTTTCTCCGGATGCTCCAGTTTCATCCACCAATTAAACTGACTGCCACGATGTAGCTAAAATATTGTTGAAAGTGGTGTTAAACACCATCAAACAAACAAACACATAATGAAATGACCTTGACATTGAAGGTCCATTTTTCTTTAATGCATTGTTGTCCATAACAAAATATTTTAAAATTTGTATCATTATTATTAAAATTTTTACCAAATGTTAAGATAAAAGGTATATATTTTATGGAGAAAACTTGTTTTTCATTTTCGATCCTCAATTTTAAAATCTTTGTAGGATTACAGGATTTTCAAAATGGGGTGGTTCATAGTACTTTTTACCCATTTAAAATGAGGTTTGGTATCTCCTAATTTCAAGGAGAGTTTATATATAAGATATTCAGGAAAATGTTCAAAGTTTGATCAAATGTACTACCTGTGCATATTGATTTGTTTGTTTGATGGTATTTTAACACCACTTTCAACAATATTTCAGTTATATTGTGGCGGTCATTTTTATTGGTGGAGGAAACCGAAGGACCCGGAGAAAACCACTGACCTTTCGCAAGTCACTGACAAACTTTATCACATAATGTTGTACACCTTGACCTGATCGAGAATCGAACTCACAACATCAGTCGTGATAGGCACTGATTGCATAGGTAGTTGTAAATCCAACATCCACAACGGCCCATGTGCATATTGAACAAAGTGTAGTCTTAAAAATATTGAAAGTACACAAGATAATTGATAAAGCTTTTTGTTATAAAGATTGTCAGTGACTTGTGATGCTCGGTTGTTTTCTACGGTTCTCCACCAAGATATAATGGGTTAGAGTTATGTGTGTTTATCTGCACTTTTTACAATAACCCAGTACATGGAATTTCAGTTATATTGTGTCTGTCAGTTTTATTTCTAGTAGTGGAAGAAAATATAGTTTCTTGGAGAAAATCAATGACTTAATAGAATCTGTATCCAATACACATAGCTGCGAGGAGAGGGGGTCTAACTCAGAACTTTAGTGCTGAGAGGCACTGAATACCATGTGATCATGTCATACAATTCGTTTCGTAGAACATTTTATAAATTAAATTTAATAAAATTAGAAATAAAAGAAAATTAAATAATTATATAATATCATTAAAATAATTAATTTTATTCTGTCCTAATGTGATCTTCTTATAAAATAAACAACAGCAAAAATGTGTTGTTATTTATTTTGGTGACACTAATAATTTCACAAGATCACCAATGATGTGGTAGTAATTGCTGAAAAGATTAGAACATATACAGAATACTGTACTGATATAAATAGAGAACAAATATATACAGCTAAATCAGTATTGCTATATATTGATCTGTTTTTCTCTGGTGATAAATCAACTGTTTATACCTCAAGGACAGAAATATATAGGTTTATTTAGTTATTGGTGTCTTTTTAAGCTTAACTTCTTTCTTAGAGAAAATATCAAGACACTTAATTTGTTGGATGTTGCTCAAGTATCTGATTTCTAGCAAAAAAAAAATGTAGATATAGATAGTTTTACATTTGTTTTTTTTCAATTTTAAGGCATTTAAAATATCGTCTACATAGGAAAAATGGTGTGAAGATAAAAATATAGAAATTATTTACAAAACTGTATTTTGTATTCTATTTTTTCCTTAGTAAACAGTAGAGATACAACTAAATACTGTAATTATGTTCCCTGAAATTAAAATATTTTTTAAAAATTCATGGTTATTTAAGAAATGGGATATGACTGAAAAATGGGAGAGTTTAGTTCTAACTCTTAAATGTTTTCTTTGTATTCAAGTGTACATTTATAATATCATTTGATGGAAGATGTGGTACCGACCCACAGCCCTTATGGTATATTCCTAATCTGGTATCTTATTTGAGCAAGAATTATTTTATTTTACTTAGATAATAATTAAAATAAATCAAATATAAAGTCATATTAACAAGACAAATTACAGGAGTAAAATAGAACATCACAAGATAATTCTAGAAATTATTCTCTTTGTAAAAATTTTAATCAAATATGGCAGACATAAACAACCATCTTGAAAATTCAAGAATACATTTTTGTGAAACAACAAGGTAAAGTTGATCAAGTTCTTGTCAGAAAAAAAAGTTGAAAGGAGTCTTCGTAGTTGACCCTTGTATGTAAATGAAATTTACAATTGCAGGCAGTCAAAATAATATTCAAAGACATTCCAGTAATACTTTCACTTGTTAGGTATGTCTCTTAAAAGTATGGTTATTCTCTGTATTTCAACAATACAATATTATTCATTATAACTCAGTACCCCCACTGTCCAGTGATTATTATCTTGGCATGATTCTGTAACTATTCTATTAACCTGACTTCTATAGCCACTACATCAAAGTGTTTAATTGAGTCAGTTTGACATTGTATGTATATTTGGTGGTTTGTTTTTCTTTGATATTGGCAATTAGTTAGTGTCTGCTGTGTACTAATTATTACTCATTAGTAAAGCTCTGTAGTTATTGCTGACTCGGCACAGGTAATTATAGTTCTACAGCTCTACAGAATACCATCAGATTTTATTACTGGACAATCCCTCCATTAGCCTGCCATTTTGACCAGGTGTAAACTGTAGAGTACTAATCACTGGAATTGTAGTGGCCAATTTTCATTCTTATATATTTGTAAATTGTATTTACTTTGAAAAATTTCAAAGTTATATATTGATGGTCCTGAAAGAAAAGGTTTCCTCAAATTGCTTTGATCTCATAAAGTATGATGCTCTGAATACTATTAACAACTTTGTGTTAAACCAATCTCTAATTGGACTGTATTTGAATTACCATTTGTTTTTGGGTTTTTCTTTCTTTTTTCGTTTTTGGGGTTTTTTTTGTGTGTGTGTTTTGTTTGGGGGGGGGGGGGGGGTTATGGGTTAGATGCAAAAAGAATATACATCAAGATTCCAGAGTCTTTGTCCTGTTCATTTCCATGACCATTTGTTATCAAAATCTATATTTTTAAAGAAATAGTGAAAATCTTAAAATCCACATTTCTACCGATCAGAATTTGTTTTCTTTTTTATAATATCTTGGTCTTGTAGTGGAGCTAAACCTTTTGCAGTTTTTATCTTATATTTTTATATTTGAGTCATAGATTATATAATGTTGGTTTATTTGTTAACTTTTTATTTATGTTTACAACTAACTAACGATTTAATTATCTGTAAATTATATAATGTAATAGGCTAAACTTACTTTATAGATAAGATAAACACTTAGCTATATCGAAGGAAAGCTTTCTCTATTTGCAGATTTTCCTTAAACAAATGATGTGTTTTATATTTTTTATGAAAAGATCGATTAGATTTCTCCCTGGTATAAACATGATTAACCAAAGGCCAAGTAACATTATCACATCCACACAACATTGTTAATCAAGAATTGGTATTGAAATTGGAAATCAGATTACGAAGATATGTGTTGCATTCACATTGAATCTGGAAAGAATTTGTGAATCCATTCTACTTTAACTTAAAGGAGGTGGTTTGATATAATATGGATTGACTGATTATTGTTTCAGTTTAAGTCAGCAGTATTTCAGCTATTTCAAGATGATAATATATTGCCACAGGATGAATAGTATATAATGGGTAGGGTAGGGAAACAGTAGACCACCAAGGACCACTCTTAGCAAAATTTATCATTGGAAGCTGATGAATTAGTTGTTTTTTACATGCAAGAAATGTGGTATTTCCCATATACAAGGCACTTGTGAGTTGTGTATTTGATTCAGGCTGCACAACTTGTGAAAATCCCTTTCAGACAAGTTGTACTCCTGGTTCCCTTGAGGACAAATACCAAATTATGAATAGTATAAATACACAGTTTTCAAATTGATTTGTTTACTTCTTGTACAAGACACTCATCTGTTAGGTACTTGATCTTTTTCCTGAAATTAATGAGTGACTGAATGAAGATACAGATATGTTAAAGGGGACAAGACTGAATACTTTAATGATTATTTTTGTTAGGTCTTTAAAGTACAGTAGAGAGTATGAACTCATCGTAATTTCCTGATTAGTTGCCAAAAACTTATTAGACATACATTTTTGTATTATCTTTCTGATTGAATGGCTAATGATGTCCATATAAAATTAATAAAAGCATGTTTGCACAGCAGACGGCACAGGTCCAAAAGGGCTAATAATCTACCAGAATCAATTGTTTATCTACATATTAATGAAAACATCTGTTTTTACAAGGATAGCACCTCAATATTTTTGAATCTCTAATCCATTTTATCTCCCGACTTCATCTGACTTCATCTTCGTTGAATCAGACTTGAATTACAGTGATAATTTTCTTTTCATAGATAACCAATGTTTTTATGTTGTATATTGGCATCTGCTTTGATCATGATTGGTAAATATGAAATTTTCATAGTGAATCACAGTCACTGATCATAGTTACATCTGGGTTACAAAGATGTTTGATAGCTTGCAGTTTCTATGGAGACTTTTGAGGATATCTGAAGATGTTCAAATTGAAAATCTCTAAAATCTTTATTACGTTTTTAGTTTCGTATGTAAAGTGTGAAGAAATTTGTGTCAATATATTTACTGGTGTCTGATAGATTTAGCAGTGTATAAAGTTATAGTATATTATGTAGTATAGTGATTCTGAAATTCTTATTTTGTATAGACTAATAATATTCATTGTGAATTTGGACATTTGAAAAATTAGATTAGAAACTTGTTGAATTAGTAGAACATTCAGGATGTATGATAGAATGTTAGAGTATGTGGTGAGTATAGAGCAATATAGAAGTTTCCTTTTGTCTTGCAGTTTTTTGTTTTTGTTATTTTAATTTTTATTTCATTTTCGTTTTGTTTTCTTTGTTTTCTTTTTTTAATTTTTATTTCATTTTCGTTATTTTTTGTTTTTTGTTTTTTTGTTTTTTTGTTTTTTTTTTTTTCGTCTTTTTTTTTTTTATAAATATGTTGGCTATACTATAAAATTCAATTTTTAACTTAAAGGGGCATTAGCTACGATTTTGACCAAAAAAATTATGTTTTGGAAATTGGTAAATAGCTTTAAAATGATGAAATAAAGGTAAATATTTCACATTAAACAGCTTATCATACCACTTTTCGCTTTTTGAAAACGAAAATTACCATCGATTTATTATTTCCTTGCAAGCAAATAATTTGACCTCGCTTTCTCCGTATGCAACTGACCTTACTAGTGACAGGTAAAAACGAATAATTTGTATTTTGTCGCTTATTAACTGCAAACTTGCATGGTTCTTTGTCCATAATTAATGAAGACTAAAAGCAGATTCACAGAACATAAGAAATAAGTGCATTGTTGTACTGATTTAATGACGATTCGGCAAACTCTGTAAACAATGCCGATAATTAATAAGATGGCGTTTATTTCTTGATGATCTCAAAGCATGAGCAGTTGCACCTTTTTTCCCCGATGTGCGTACATTTCATAACATGTATAAGTTACAGAAACCCGTTTTATTAAGGCATCATTCATATCTGATAGTTTTTATGGGTAACAAAAAGTTACGATTTTGGCAGATAATGCCCCTTTAAGTAAATATTGCTATTTAAAATAGATTACTTGTTTATTTTGTTTTAAATTTTTTAGTCTACCATTCTAGACTGGTTTGGCATCTTTAACTGAATAAATATAAAAGGTGACTGCACAATGTGGATTATAAACTTCAATCAATTAAAATGTCATTTCCAATTATAATTTTCTGATATTCCACACTACCACAGCCAGACTAGCACTGGTGGGAATCAGATTCATCCATATTAAGACATGTGGTATTTAAGATAGGCATGTCTGATCTTAATTTCTCTAATAAAGCTGTGCCATCATACATGCTAAATTAAATAGTTAATCATACAAGAAATAAGTGTGAATGCTTCGTAATTTAAAATATTATTTTCGTGATAAATTAGGTGCATATAGAAAACAAGGTTGACAGGATCCACACATACAATGTATGTTCCATGTAAAATTACCATGGCATTAAATAAATGTAATGTCTTTAAATTTTTCATATAGACTATTGAAACAGGGTTCTTTTTTTTTTTACCTCAGTCACCACTCATAATCAGTTAATATTAAAAAAATAATTCTGAAGCGCTTGATATGACCTTGTTGCACTCTGTGGTAGTACAATGTAAATACAGCCCTTACAAGAATATAGGTACATTTTTTGTAGTGGCTAAATCCTCTTGAAAAGTTTGATATCTCAGAATTCAGAAACAGAAGTTGGGTGCAGCTTTTTTCAGTATCTAGTTTACAAGTATTCTCAGTTGTATTAAAATAATATAAACATTTCTTAATACTAGTATGTGTTTTCAATGAGTAATTGTTTATGAACACAGGGTGGAGTAAAAGATAATTACATTCTAAAGATGATGTAATAATTAGGTACTAGTAGACAACATGTAAACTAAACTGTCTCACAGCTGTTTATACTTGTACAGTACCCGTGTAAACGCTCGGACAGTACCCGTGTAACATGAGGAATTATACAAACATTACAACTGGATCAGACAAAATAAATGAAACACAATAATACATTATAAAACTAAGCTCAAAACAGTTTTGTCAGGTTTTTTATGAATATAGACTGGTACATTGCAAATTGAAAATAAAACCTCTTTATCAAAGATACCTCACATTTACTTTACAACTATTGCAGTGATATCACACTAAATATACCAGTAGTTTGCACTGAGATTTTTACATAGGAAAAATATCAACTTTTAATATTCTTCATTCTTTATGAAATTTAAAAAACCCTTTGGATTGTTATCTTTTCGACATCAAATCTTTTTTTTTTAAATATAATTTTTAAAGTGTCATCAGTGAAACAGCTAGATATATATAATTATGGTGACCAAGATATGTTTTGACAAACTTTGACAATATTATTATTATTATTGACAGTATTTATAATATAGCACATTATCTAATTAAAAATTACCCTAAGCGCTTTACAATCTAAAACATAAAACAATTTAACATGTTAACCATATAAATATATCTAATAAAATTATACTGTGTGAAAAGTACCATAAAACACTGAAACATTCAATAAAACCTCAATGAAATAAAAAAAAAATTAAATCATAGCAATTAGAACCAAAATCAATAAGAAAAAGAAAATTAAAATCTATGCAGTTGAAATCAAAATGTGAAAATGCGCTTTTAAAATTACATTACAAAAAGACGGTATCTGAAAAAATATACTGTATGCTAAAATATCACTGAAACATCTATAAAACCAAAATGATATGAAAAGTTCATAAAAAGTAATGATAAGCTAGCCCAAATAAATGAGTTTTCAGTTTAGATTTAAAAATATCAGCAGAGCCTAGAACTCTTAAGTCACCGGGAAGAATGTTCCAAAGAGTAGAAGCTGCCATGTCGAATCGTCGAACACCATACGACTTTGTTTTCACTCGTGGTGTCTGAATTCTCATAGAATTTTCTGATCGCAGTGATCTTGTCGGCTTGTACACAGTCAAAAGATCTTGTAGATACACAGGAGCTATGCCATGGAGAGACTTAAAAACATACACAAGAAGTTTGTACTCAATAAAATTTAACTGGTAACCAATGAAGTTCTATTAATACTGGTGTTATATGATTGTATTTCTTGCGACGAGCTATCAAGCGTGCAGCAGTATTTTGAACTCTTTGTAATTTTGCCAAGGCGCTAGCGTTCACATCGTACAACAGCGCATTACCATAGTCCAATCTAGATGTAATAAGTGAACAAACTAGTGTTTTGCATGCACTGTCCGTGATGTAAGATCGGATTCTTCCAATATTTCTGATCTGATTGAAACAAGATTTAGAAACGGCTGCAATGTGTTGTTCCATACTCAACGATTTGTCCAAGTAAACACCAAGTTTTTTCACGTATGTTACATCTGTCACTATTGTACATCAAGAACAAGCTGACAGTTTCCCAGTTCTTTAACTCCATGTTTTGGAGCAAATATAATTAATTCAGTCTTGTCCTGGTTTAACTTCAGTAGGTTGATTTTCATCCAAGTGCTGATATCTGCAATACAAGCCTCGAGTCAAATTTTAATACAGAGGTTAAAGTTGATGGATGATTTTGTCATGTAAGTTATTTATCTGTTGTTTCAATTCTCATGTCCGGCAGAATTATCATAAATAAATTATTTAAAAAGGCAAAATTGTTTGAATTTACTATCATAAATATTGTTATTATTTTTATTGGAATATTCTGTTTAGAAATTTAGACTTGATTATTCTGTGTTCACAAAGACAAATCTTAGTAATTTTGCACTAAAACAACAATTTTTGTAGCCCAGCAAAATGCCAAACAACTAACATTGCACATGAACTATTCAAAATTTCAAGAGCCAGTTGGGGCTTTATTGTCATATTAGATTTTTAAATGTTAGGACAAACTTCACTAGACAGTAAAATATAATTTTGAATGACTAATCTACCTGTTACAACCTCCCACCTATTGTTATCAAATTATTGTTCAAGTGACTTTTTGATACTGATAATATTACCTGCTTGTATTATACCTATGATATCTGATCTCCTGTGCGTACCTCTGTTAAGAATGTACAATATGTTGTTTATATAATGGGGGAGATGCAGATGATTTTATAGATTTAATGGAAAAATGGGATAAATACACAACTTTGTTAGTAAGTTGCCATATATTTCGATTACAAATTTTTTGCATTATTTTGTTAATATGTTAAATATATATTTTGTAACTGTCTATGTTTAGCAATGGTTATTCCAATTTATATTTTGATATTGGTTTTAGACCTGAAAATGTGAGATCACTGTTTTTCTATGGACTTAAGAATCTATTTATCAATACTTTTGTATTAATGGAAATGTTGCTCGGGAGTAATATATAAAAAACATGTCCTGCATTGAGATGAAACAATCCTATTGTAATTATTGGGTCACTAAACTGGATTGGTCGTGTCTTTGACACTTGTCTTGATTGATAACTGGTTACTTCTCTTTAGAAAATAAAATCCAACGAATGAATCGTTATCATGTAAATAAGCAGAATGTATGTTGTGATGATTTGAAAGAAATGACTGTCATTTTAGATGACTGAAGTCTTGTTAAGAATTGCTATGAGTTACTGTTAAACTAGTAGAGTTGACAATTAGAAAAGCTGTCCAAATCCCAGAAAAAACATTGTCCGCTTAAAATATTACCAATTACTAGACAGAAAAAGATAACCTCTAAATTAAGAAGAATCAATAATTCTTCCCACACGACCATATCTTTATATATGTCTTTACTTAAAATCGCAGCCTCTTTTTCAGGTAATTAGTTGGTTACAGAGCCATGGTGGACAGATCGCAGAGCGGTACTCCAATCTGGCAGATAACCTGAAAGCCATTAGATCACAACAGAAGGACTTTGAGAAATTTCATTTCAGTGCTATGGTAAGTCAATAATGTTTTTCTATTTTTCTATTTTAAGAAAAAGTCCTGTTTCACTTCCACTAATTTTGATTAAAAAAAAATAGATGCTGATTTTTAACATCTCAAATAAAATTTGTAGTGTTTTTCTTGGGATGCGTAGATTAAATTTTGTACAAGATTCATATCAATGAGTTCCATGTGAACTTAGTTTGGCATTAAGGAAATGTAATTGTTATTTAAACAGTTCAAACCAGAACAAAATGGGGATTAAACTACCGTTAATTTCCTTGATGATGATGGGCTATATTTCCATAGGTAGTTTTAAATGCAACTGCTATATGATTTACCAAAGTCTGAGGCTCTAGATTCAATTAAATGCAATGTTTTTGTTGTATCTTTGATTGGTCGTTTGTTGTTAAAGGTCAAGCGATCAGTATTTCTGATCAGCTATATTTATGACAAGAGCAAGTCAGGCAAACAATATCTTGACATAGCTAAACGTAGGCTCTAGGATAGGTTTATCAGATGAGAATTTTAATTGTCCCAAGTCAAGTGAAAGGGGAGTTGATGGATAAGGTAGAAAAAGTTATGCTCTGCAGGAGGCCATCAATGAATATTCCTGACAAAATTTGCTCATTATGTACTGCTTCAAGTTGTCTTTTTGCAAGAGATCATCAGTTAATATTGCTGCCAAACTTTGCTCATTTCAAGTTGTCTTTTATATGCCAGTATCTTGACATTCTCCAATAAAGAAGCACTCGTATCCTAATATACATGAACTTCAGTGCACTCTCTTACAATTTACCATGATTGGTTATGTATGGCATGCATCAATGTATAATACACACCAGTTCCATGGTCCTTTATGAGTAGGGGGTAATGGTGTTTAACACCACTTCCATTAATGTTTCAATAATATCGTGGCGGTCAGTTTTATTGGTGGAGGAAACCGGAGTACATAGAGAAAACCACAGACCTGCCGCAAGTCATTTGCAAACTTTATCACATAATGCTGTATCGAGTACACCTCGCCTGAGTGGGATTTGAACTCACAACGTTAGTGGGAAAGGCACTGATTGCACAGGTAGTTTAAGATCTAACTACCATATGGTCATGACCACGATGGCCCCTCCTTTATGAGTACAAATTATGGTACAACTACAAATATATAAAGTATTATAACTGATTCATGCTAAATTTTACATAAAGACTGCAATAAGATCCATATGGGAGGCAAAATAAGCTTTTAGGGGACCAACTAGAAAGTGATAATACTTATTCTTTATATCATTTTAATATTTATTTGCTGTTGGGCAACACATGAAAACTGATATTGTGTCAAAAATTCAAGCTCTCCAGATATAATTTGCCAAAGGGAGAGCACTGCAGTTCATTCAAATTGGTTTACATTGAACTATTTTATGACAAGCATGTTAACTTCAGTAAAGTAGTTTGTAGTTTTTAATAGCCATGGGGGGGGACTATAAATAGTAAAATTTGTTTTTGATACATGTATATTGATTGCTCCAAGTGTTTTGTGAAAATAACATATCATTTTTATATATTTTAAGACATGTATTAATGTTGTTGATAATTATATGCAGCTTGTGAATAATTTTTTATTTTATAAATACATGTACATTTTTAAGGTATTTATAACAAGTAAGTTCTTTTTCAATCAAATTCAAAAGAGAGGTAAGACATACATATTCAAGTTTAGGGGGACTAACCATTCTGTCATCTCAATAAATATTTAAAAGCAAAATTAATGGAACACGTCATTTTCGTATAATTTGATTTAAAAATATGGTCCCCCTTAAATGTAGTTGTATCTGAATTTTTGCTGAATAAGTGTAATCTCATTTGAAGTTGAGTGATCTTTTGAAGAAAAAAAAAATAATAATAAACAACAATTGTCAATAATATTAGCCAACCACAGCAGCACAAATCATGCACTTCTCTGACAAACCTAAAACAATTCAAACACAGAGATGAATATGACTAAAGCTGATGGTAATCTGGGTTCTGCTATGGGAGCAGGAACAAGAATGTGATCGAGTTAATCTGGCTTCAATGGGATCCCAGCCGTTTTCTCAAATACAAATACAAAATGTAGATATTCTGTGCCCAAAAAGATAAAGCAAGCAATAAAAAAAAAACATGCATAAATTTATTTCAGCTCTGTCCCAAAGTTGACTTCTGCACAACAAGATTCAACAGTATATGATTGTTGTTTAAACTTTTAAGTGAGCATTATTTCAGCTATATATAAATGACAAAATTGTATTTGATAATTTTATGTAGTTTGAATTGAATAACTACAACTAAATTTAAAAAGTAAATAATAATTATTCATGAAATAGTTATACAATGTATATTCAATTCATATCCAATTAACCAGTTTTCGTGTGAAAACGGAAATTAAAACCATTTAGATCCTCGTTCTAAACAACTATTTATTAGCTTCAAGCCATTCTACACACTTCAGTCCAGTTTTGATCGATAATAAGACGGCAACCCATTTAATAATTTGTCAATCGTAAAAGGCTTGTTATTGTGGCTGATGGTTTTTATTCAAAATAAATCGCACAGCTTCAACATATCTGGTCTTTCCTATAATAGAATGTGGCCATCTCCTAATAGGTGATCAGTTTTCCAAGCAACGTCAATTTCAGAAAGAACGACAACATAATTTCTGGACTTATTAACTAGATTATTTCCCTAGAAAAAAGCTTTGGTTCAGTTACAAATTTGAATGTAATTAATCTATGCCCAGTCCACACACTGAAAAATCTGAAATCAGACAATGAAATTAAGTTGCATTATATTTTCTTAGCAAGTTAAGTGGAAAATGTTGATTTCATATCTCAGTCTGGACACGTGAATGACAGTTTTGTCTTTCATTGATATTACTTTGATTATAAATAGTCTCCATTGGGTTAACTCAAATATTTTCCTGATATTGAGTTGAGAAAATAAAACTGGCAAATGGAGTTTGTTCCTGTTATTATGGAAAAAAAAAATATAATGATCTTCAAGGTGTTATGCATCTGTTTACTCTAGCTGGCAGCGAAGGGTATACATATTCATATTCTATAGACACATTATACCATTTTTTGTTTATTTTGGATCAATTTTGTTTTTATCTTATAGTTAAGAAAAATGTTGCTAATTTACATATTCCGCAAACACAAAATGCAGACGAAATTTATCTAAGAATACTTATCATGAGATGTTAATATTTTTTTGATAAGTATTCTTTATTTCTGTAAGTATTGTTTTTTTTTTTTAATTTTAAATTTTAATTGCATTTCATTTCAAATATTTTATTTATTACATCAAATGGTTTGAATAACAGACAAATCCTCTCCAAAATTTAATATATTTTTTCGTATCTGTAAATTTACATAAGGTTATTGACACATTCAGTTGCCATAGCAACAGAATATTAGCACCCTGGATGTGTATTCAAATCAAGTTTCTTCTGGAATTCTGTATAATAAGCATACACATTTGAGCTAGTAGAGAAACTTTATGGTAAGGTCTATTCCTGAAACCTGAAGAAAGGATAAAGTTGTTTGAATGGGACAATTTTAAGGAAATGTTGTATTTTTTGTTATATAAATTGTTACCAACAGTGACTGGTGGTTGGAATAAGTATGCAGATTGACATTTTCCATACCTCTACAAAAATATCATTTAAAAATTTTGTAGAGCTAAATAATCGTTTTTGTCTTGTGTGATATTGCCCAATCAAATTTGGTCTTTTGACCATACAAAATGTATATGGTCATTTTGTTTTAATTTTTAGTACATCAGTATATTGGGGCTTGAAATGTGATAATTATGTTTTATTATAATAGTGGAATTTGAACTTTTATTGCAGTCTTATATAGAGAAAGGCAATGATTTATTAGAGGAAGCCAGTATGTTGGCACAGTCTGGCAACTTTGATGATGCTACAGGGTATAAAGAATTGGCCCCGGACCTTAAAGAAACATTTACAGGACTTCACAAGTCGATTGGAAGCTACCAGAGAAAGAATTGAATGTACCACAAAGTGTTATCATTTGTTAGATAAGGTAAATAGTTAACATGAGATTTTGATTGATGTTGCAAAATTTTGTGAAAAAAAAGATTTTTAAATAAGAGAAAAAAAATTATTACAAATGTACTTCAACCAATGGAAATCATAATTTTTATGAAAGTCACAAGTTTGGACACCACTATACTTAGACAAGTTTGGACACCACTATACTTAAACAAGTTTGGACACCACTATACTTAGACAAGTTTGGACACCACTATACTTAGACAAGTTTGGACACCACTATACTTAAACAAGTTTGGACACCACTATACTTAGACAAGTTTGGACACCACTATACTTAGACAAGTTTGGACACCACTATGCTTAGACAAGTTTGGACACCACTATACTTAGACAAGTTTGGACACCACTATACTTAAACAAGTTTGGACACCACTATACTTAGACAAGTTTGGACACCACTATACTTAGACAAGTTTGGACACCACTATACTTAGACAAGTTTGGACACCACTATACTTAGACAAGTTTGGACACCACTATACTTAGACAAGTTTGGACACCACTATACTTAGACAAGTTTGGACACCACTATACTTAGACAAGTTTGGACACCACTATACTTAGACAACTTTGGACACCACTATACTTAAACAAGTTTGGACACCACTATACTTAAACAAGTTTGGACACCACTATACTTAGACAAGTTTGGACACCACTATACTTAAACAAGTTTGGACACCACTATACTTAAACAAGTTTGGACACCACTATACTTAAACAAGTTTGGACACCACTATACTTAGACAAGTTTGGACACCACTATACTTAAGACAAGTTTGGACACCACTATACTTAGACAAGTTTGGACACCACTATACTTAGACAATGTTGGATACCACTATACTTAGACAAGTTTGGACACCACTATACTTAGACAATGTTGGACACCACTATACTTAGACAATGTTGGACACCACTATACTTAGACAAGTTTGGACACCACTATACTTAAACAAGTTTGGACACCACTATACTTAAACAAGTTTGGACACCACTATACTTAAACAAGTTTGGACACCACTATACTTAGACAAGTTTGGACACCACTATACTTAAGACAAGTTTGGACACCACTATACTTAGACAAGTTTGGACACCACTATACTTAGACAATGTTGGATACCACTATACTTAGACAAGTTTGGACACCACTATACTTAGACAATGTTGGACACCACTATACTTAGACAATGTTGGACACCACTATACTTAGACAAGTTTGGACACCACTATACTTAAACAAGTTTGGACACCACTATACTTAAACAAGTTTGGACACCACTATACTTAAACAAGTTTGGACACCACTATACTTAGACAAGTTTGGACACCACTATACTTAAGACAAGTTTGGACACCACTATACTTAGACAAGTTTGGACACCACTATACTTAGACAATGTTGGATACCACTATACTTAGACAAGTTTGGACACCACTATACTTAGACAATGTTGGACACCACTATACTTAGACAATGTTGGACACCACTATACTTAGACAATGTCTTAGTAAATTTTGTTGTGCTCCCAAAGACTTTAATTTATTAACGTACCAATCTTTTGACTTCGAGCATATCTGATTCAATGATTCCAGACACATGTCATACAAACTAAATTCAATATCTAGATTTTTATTTTATGGTATACTCAAGAACTTTACATACACATTGAGTGTCATGTCTTTTGTGCTAAAAATGGCCACTAGAATGTGAATTATATTGCTGTGAAGCTTGACACACTACCTCTTTTGCTCTGTTTTATATTATTCAACCAATTTTTAGCTCACCTGACCCAAAAGGTCATGTGAGCTATTGCCATCACTTGCCGTCCGTCCGTCGTACGTCGTAAACTTTTTCAAAAATCTTCTACTCTGAAAGTACTAGACCAATGGAAACCAAACTTGGTCTGAATCATCACTAGGGTGTCTAGTTTCAAAATTGTGTCCAGTGATGCCGTGCACCAACCAACATGGCCGCTGTTACTAAAAATAGAACATATGGTAAAATTGCAGGTTTTGGGTAATAACTCAAAAACCGTTAATAATATCAAAAATCTGACATGAGGTAAAAATGATCAGCACATCAAGATCTACCTATCCTGCAATTTTGAAGTAAATCTGATTACCCATCTTGGAGTTATTGCCCTTTTTTCATCAAAATTTGTAATACTTTTCATCTTATATTTCAAAAACTATAAGAGATAAAGGTTAACTTTAAATTGCAAAAATGTGCGGCATATCAAGATCTACCCACCCTGCAATTTTGAAGTGAATCCCATTACCCATTTTGGAGTTATTTCCCTTTTTAGCTCACCTGGCTTTTAGGCCATGTGAGCTATTGTCATCACTTTTCGTCCGTCGTCTGTCGTCCGTCTGTCAACATTTCACATTTTAATCTTCTCCACAGAAACCACTGGGTCAATTGCAACCAAACTTTGGTGGAATGGTCCTTGGATGGCCCCCTTCCAAAATTGTGTCCGGTGATCCCGACTTCCAACCAAGATGGCCGCCAAGCTAAAAATAGAAAAAAGGGGGATGGCAAGGAGTAGTTTAACATATATTCCGGGTTTTTCTGTGAAATTTTTCTTTCAGCCGATATATACCAATTATGCAAATTAGGCATATTTTGATAAAAGATCACATTTAAATCTTCTCCTCAGAACCAAATTAAACCAAGCTTGGCAGGGATGGTTCCTGGGTGGGTCCCTTTCAAAATTGTGTCCGACAGCCCCGTCCTCCATTCAAGATGGCTGCTGTTACTAAAAATAGAAATTTCTTCAAATGGCCAAAACTGCTCTATTTTAAGCCAGAATGTGCCCAAATTTGAACTGTATAAGCATAATGATGAGCTTTTTAACATGTATTACAGGATTTTTTATGAACTTTGAACTTTTGCCGATTTTGACCGATTATGCAAATTAGAAAAAAAGGGGGATGAAATTAAAAAAAAATCTTCTCCTCTGAAACTACTGAGCCAATCTCAACCAAACTTTGCTGAAATGATTCTTGGATGGCCCCCTTCCAAAATTGTGTCCGTTGATCCCGACTTCCAACCAAGATGGCCGCCAAGCTCAAAATAGAAAAAAGGGGGGATGAAATTTTAATTGTCCATTGCTGTTTCAGTGTAAGTCAAAATGAGCTCAAATTTTAACTGCAGCTACATGGCAAGGAATAGTTTAACATATATTCCGGGTTTTTCTGTGAAATTTTTCTTTCAGCCGATTTATACCAATTATGCAAATTAGGCATATTTTGATAAAAGATCACATTTAAATCTTCTCCTCTGAAACCGCTGAACCAAATTAAACCATACCTGGCAGGGATGGTCCCTGGGTGGGTCCCTTTCATAATTGTGTCCGACAGCCCCGCCCTCCATTCAAGATGGCCACTGTTACTAAAAATAGAAATTTCTTCAAATGGCCACAACTGCTCTATTTTAAGCCAGAATGTGCCCAAATTTGAACTGTATAAGCATAATGATGAGGTTTTTATTATGTATTACAGGATTTTTTATGAACTTTGAACTTTTGCCGATTTTGACCGATTACTGTGTTAGCGGTAGACGATCGCCACGTCGCATTTTGCGAATATAACCGTAGTGTGGCGAGGATAATTTGTGTAGCAGTAGCCACACTGGCGAACGAAAAACTTTTAGAGCGTGCATCTGACAACGATCTTTTATTATGTAGGAAGTCAACTTCGAATAAAACGCGTTATAGACAATGATTTGATCGATGTATAATATCCAAAATGATTTTAAAAAGCGGGTCCAATTGATTATTTCCGGTAATTTTTTCAGTTGAAATAACATTATCCGGGTCCCTTTCCGGAAATAGTTTCGAATTTAGTCACCGACTGACTGGTTTCCTAAATTACGCTTTATTCTGTCTGTCCTTCTGTCTACGCTTGAATCTAAAACCAGTAAATTATTTCACAATGAGAAGGTCAAGCATGGCAAAGCGCGAATCCGGGTCCGTTTGCCCCAATTCCCTGTTCGCCCTGGGTCCTTTCGCCCTGATATTTATAATTATGTAGGGTATTAAAAATAATAGAAAAATAAGTGATATTTGATTGCTTAAAGATATAAAATTGAGAAATTTTAAATATGCGGCATGCTAAAAAGTAGTCAATGAACATAGGTATTCGTCACCCGAATTTACGCTATATATTTCATATAACCACATTGTTCAAAATTTTTATTTTGAAGTCATTTCTAAACGGGTTTTGATAATTTTTGCACCAGAACAAAGATTTTTGTTTATTTTAGCATGATTTTCCGTTAGATTTCCTTTATTTTCTTATGATTTAAAAACAATTTATGCTATATACTGTATTTTAACGAAAGTGACAAATACTTATACATGTATATGTCCACGGACTGTATGTTTCGATAATGGGCAAAGTTAAACATTTCAGTCCTTGGAATAAATGAATCAGGTAACGATTAGTGAATCCACAGAGTCTAGAAAATGTAGGATATTAAAAATAATTGGTATGCTAAAGTGTATGTTTCTATAATGAACAAAGTTAAACGTTTTAGTCCTTGGAATGAATGAAGCAGGTAAAGATGAGTGAATCCAGAGTCTAGAAAATATGTGTCCTTGGAATTAGTAAATCAGGTAAAGATGAGTGAATCAAGAGTCTGTAGTCCATTATACTTTATTAAAGTATTAAAAAAGTAATAAATATAACAAAGATAGTTTAAACAAACTACAATGTATTAACATAATGTTCAAGTTACAAAACAAAGTTGCATAGTATAGAAGCTGTAATGTTTTAATTCTGTTGTGCAACATGGTCCAATGGGTTGTTTGTTGGCTTATAAAGACCCAATATCATTTTTAATAATCAGGGCGAACTGACCCAAATGTAGGGCAAACGGACCCGATACCGCCAAGCGCCAAGGATCTATTTTATCCTTTTTGGCAACGCCTACGGCCCCACACAGCAAAAAACAACAAAATCATACGAATATTGAATGTTCTGTTTACACATGTATCTAATGTTCAAAGTTTGTTGTTTATCATGATAATATATGAATTATTATTGTTAGTTAATTAAATAATAAAGTTTTGAACTTTCAACTGTTTTATGCTCTTTGTTTACATTTAGTGTGGCTAACTGAAATTGAGTGTGGCTAAAAGAAATTAGTACCCATTAGCCACAGTCGCTAATAACAAAAAATGTCTACGCTAACACAGGATTATGCAAATTAGAAAAAAGGGGGGATGAAATTTTTAAAAAATCTTCTCCTCTGAAACTACTGAGCCAATCTCAACCAAACTTTGCTGAAATGATTCTTGGATGGCCCCCTTCCAAATTTGTGTCTGTTGATCCCGACTTCCAACCAAGATTGCCGCCAAGCTCAAAATAGAAAAAAGGGGGATGAAATTTTAATTGTCCATTGCTGTTTCAGTGTAAGTCAAAATGAGCTCAAATTTTAACTGCAGCTACATGGCAAGGAATAGTTTAACAAATATTTCGGGTTTTTCTGTGAAATTTTTCTTTCAGCCGATATATACCAATTATGCAAATTAGGCATATTTTGATAAAAGATCACATTTAAATCTTCTCCTCTGAAACCGCTGAACCAAATTAAACCAAACCTGGCAGGGATGGTCCCTGGGTGGGTCCCTTTCAAAATTGTGTCCGACAGCCCCGCCCTCCATTCAAGATGGCCACTGTTACTAAAAATAGAAATTTCTTCAAATGGCCACACCTGCTCTATTTTAAGCCAGAATGTGCCCAAATTTGAACTGTATAAGCATAATGATGAGCTTTTTATTATGTATTACAGGATTTTTTATGCACTTTGAACTTTTGCCGATTTTGACCGATTATGCAAATTAGAAAAAAGGGGGGATGAAATTTAAAAAAAATCTTCTCCTCTGAAACTACTGAGCCAATCTCAGCCAAACTTTGCAGAAATGATTCTTGGATGGCCCCCTTCCAAAATTGTGTCCGGTGATCCCGACTTCCAACCAAGATGGCCGCCAAGCACAAAATAGAAAAAAGGGGGGACAAAATTTTAATTGTCCATTGCTGCTTTAGTGTAAGTCAAAATGAGCTCAAATTTTAACTGCAGCTACATGGCAAGGAGTAGTTTAGCATATGTTCGGGGTTTATGTTTGAAATTTTTCTTTCAGCCGATTTATACCGATTATGCAAATTTGGCATATTTTGATAAAAGATCACATTTAAATCTTCTCCCCTGAAACCGCTGAACCAAATGAAACCAAATCTGGCAGGGATGGTCTCTGGGTGGGTCCCTCTCAAAATTGTGTCCCTCAGCGCCGTCCTGTATCCAAGATGGCCACCATTACTAAAAATAGAAATTTCTTCAAATGGCCAAAACTGCTCTATTTTAAGCCAGAATGTGCCCAAATTTGAACTGTATAAGCATAATGATGAGGTTTTTAACATATATTACAGGATTTGTTATGAACTTTGAACTTTTGTCGATTTTGACCGATTATGCAAATTAGAAAAAAGGGGGGATGAAATTTTAAAAAAATCTTCTCCTCTGAAACTACTGGGCCAATCTCAACCAAACTTCGCTGAAATGATTCTTGGGTGGTCCTTCTTCCAAAATTGTGTCCGGCATTTCAGAACTCCGACCAAGATGGCCACCACAGCCGAACTTAATTTAACATAGGACCCTATGGGAAATTCCCATAAAAATCTTCTTGTCTGAAACCATTTGCTCAATAAGAACAAAATTTTGATGAAATAGTCATTGGATGGTTCTCTTCCAAAAATGTGTACGGCGGTAATGGCAGCCATCTTGGATACAGGACGGCGCTGACGGACACAATTTTGAAAGGGGACCACCTAAGGATCATTTCAGCAAAGTTTGGTTGAGATTGGCTCAGTAGTTTCAGAGGAGAAGATTTTTTTTTAAATTTCATCCCCCTTTTTTTCTAATTTGCATAATCGGTCAAAATGGGTAATGGGATTTACTTCAAAATTGCAGGGTAGGTAGATCTTGACATGCTGCACATTTTTGCAATTTAAACTTAACATCTATCTCTAAATAGTTTTTGAAATATAAGACGGAATTTTTTTTACCGAAGTTATCAAGTTTTATTGACTGATGTTGTTATTACACCCAGGTGAGCTATACAGGCTCCTGGGAGCCTCTAGTTTTTTTTAACTTTTATTGTGCTCTAAAATAGGCCATAGAGGTATATTAATTGTGTCGTCTACATAGCAGAGCTGACATATAGAGATCACCATCTGCCATCTTGTATTCTCATCCATGAATATGGGCATCATTGTCACACTATTGTTAGCACCAGCTCCTCTTACCTGTCTTAGAAGACACATTTTTTGATGTGAGAAGATCCATGATTTTTTTTTTTTTTTTAGAAATACTAGTATGTTAATATATTTGATATCAAAATCAACTCCTTCAAATATCACTTACAAAATTTGTTTTGATGCCTTACCGAATTACAGTAAATTTAAAGATATAAACTTGATGTCATGATAAAAACATGTACAGTATGTCATAAGATCTATTTTTCTTCTTTTTTTTCATGGTGTCGTATTTTCTCAATCTACATGCTCAATACAAGATATTAAATGGATATACAATGTATCTTGTTAAAGAAATGTAATTATTATGTTTTAATAACAAAGTCTTGACACAAGTGGTTTATCCTGTTCCTATCAAGTGCCAATTACCTAATATTATCACACCTATAAACAAAGTCAAAGTTGGAATTACGGTAATAAATGGTGATTTTGGAATCGAAAATACATGTATTGGAATTTGTAGGTGTAATATGACACAGAAAGGATAATGTCCTTTTAGATTGATAGGACATTAACGTGACAATCATATTTTTATCTGAGATATAATTATTCATATAATGTTTACACCAGTATATAGAGGATTATCAGAATTTATTTTTCGAAAATATTCCACGAAACTAATTCTGAAATCAGCATTTTATCAATGTATGGAAAAAGGACAAAATGTTATTGTTATTAAGGAAATGGATTATAAATAGATTTTTCAAAAATTATTTTATGAAACAATCCTGATAATACCATAAACTTGGAGAATTACGATCAAGTTTATTTGATTTTAAAGTATTTGAATACTTAATTTATTGTGGATATATTTTCAGAGTTATGAATGGGCATTGGAAGCCATGAAATATGTGGCCAGTATGAAGATGGACCATTCTACAAGTTTAGAAGGACTAGAAAAATTATTACGAAGCTTGGAGCTTTATTTACGTCAGCACCCTGCTATGACTGAGGCAACATTTGCCAGTATGACAGAACTGGCTCAAAATTTACAAAATGATAAATTATTAGACCAGTGTCGTGTAGCTAGGGCTCGGTGTGTTGAAACTAATAACTTGTTGAATCTCAGACTTGGCACATTAAGACGTGCAAAGGAAAAAATGTTACGAGAACAAAATTTAGGACCGACAAACAATTTTTCATCACCTCATGTGAGCCCTGAACATCTTGCTACCCCTCATAGAAGTCCTCAGCATGCCATTTCTCCACATCAAAGTCCAGAACGAACTTGTATAAAAGGTCCTAGTCAAATGAGCCGAAGTTATGATTTAGATGGTGGGGCGTGGAGTCCTAAATTATCTAGTACTCCCGCCATTCCAAATTGTGCAATCCATCCAGCTTTCAGGAAGTGTGTATCTGAGGCAACATATTCTCCTCATTCAGGAAATTCTTTTATAACAGAGGACTTATCTGATCATGTTGTAGCATCAATTCCAAAACTTCTAAATGACACAACTTTAAAATCATCACGTGAGGATCTGACAGGAGAAGCAAAAGAAGATACAAAAGATAGTGATCAAACTAAAAAAAATGAAAACAGTTCTCCGACATCAAATTCAGATGATTTTGTTTTTACCCCACCAAAAGAACCTGGAAATACATTGTCTTCACACAATCGGCCTGTGAAAAAAATGTTAAAACGGACTACAGCTGTGCCATTATTAGATAATGTTGGTGTTATTGAAAATGGACACTCTAATTTGTTAAAATGTTCTAGTTCTCCGTTGACTAGCAGCGTAATTATTGAAGAGGATGAAACTAAAGTTTCACCTCCACCAAGAAATCCACCACAGTTAGGACGTGATTTACGTCCAGTTAGCATGATCACAGCCAGTACAGATAGTCTTTCAAGGTAGGATTTGTATTTCAATTTTGCAAGCTCCGTATGAACTCTGTTTCTTCCAAATTCGATCAGTTCAAACGAAAAAAAAGCAATTAAATACTAGATGATAATAATAAATTTATTACATCTTATTGTTTAATTGAAGTAGACTTATAGAGTGTGTGTGAACTAGCATAAACAAGTCAATAGTATGTAACACACTGTGTGACACAATAGACGTAACACACGAAGTGATAATACTTTGAATCACGTTTCTTTTTCTTTTTTTTACAACAATATGATATTTTTATTCAAAATGCTTGTTACATTCTTACTTCAAAAGCCCAAGCTACTTATGAAGTATTCGTATAAATATTTTCTTATATAATTAAGACATTTTCAAATAATATAATATAATTGATGAGTATCAGACTTTAATTGAATTTACAAAAATGTACCTATAAATATATACCTAAATCTACACATATACATATACACACATACATATGCATACACACATACATGTGCATATATATACATCCACACACATATACATACATATATACATCTGAAAATTAAACCAAACAGTGTTAGAATTAGATTTTTGAGCTGTCAAATTTTTGTTCTTCCCTCGACGGGATTTGAACTCACACCATTAATACACTGCAGCACCAATCGCTTAGCCTTATGTTCAGTGCCCTAGACCACTCGACCACATCTGCTCCATATACATATATATATACAATGCATATATATTTACATTTCAATATTTATGTCTCCCCTTCAAACCAGGGGAGACATATTGTTTTAGTCTGATTTTTTCTTCTTCTTCTTCTTCCACTTTTTCTCAGCGAAGCTTGTCCGGACCATAACTTTTTTGTCTTTCCAGATAGGTCAAGGATATATGGTATGTGGGTGCATGACCATAAGGTGGTCTGTCGCATACCGTAATGACCTTCGTTGGACTTTGACCTTGAGGTCAAATAATTGTTTTTTAAATAGTATTTTCTTGTCTGGGCCATAACATTTTTGTCTGTCGAGATAGGTCAATGATATTTGGTATGTGGGTGCATGACCATAAGGCGGTGTGTCGCGCACTGTAATGACCTTTGTGAGACCTTGACCATTGACCTCAAGGTCAAATAATGTTTTTTTAAATAGTATTTTCTTGTCAGGGCCATAACATTTTTGTCTTTCGAGATAGGTTGTTGTACAGATGGCCGCATTAAGGGGAGACATAAGTTTTAGGTATATACTAAAACAGTTCTTCCTAGTTTTCCTTATTTTTGTTAACAGTTTAATATTTTGAAGTTTTTGTACCTGGCTTATTCTCGTAATATATTCTCTCACAAATAAAGAATATATGCTGACTTGTTTAGTCTTTTGTTCAGATACATAATATGATTTATATATAGAAAATCCTAAAATTGTTAAAAAAATAGTTGAAATCAAAATAATCTTTATCTTATTTAGTCTTATACCCAAAAACAATATGTTTTAATGTGACAAAATTTTCTATATTAGATTTTTTCAATATTTGTTGTATTTTCACCCAAAATTCTTTCAGATAAGGACAAGAAATAAAGTAATGTAGATAATAGTCTTCATCTTGACCACAGAAATTACATTGGCTGTTATTAGCAATTTTCCATTTCATTAAAATGAATCGCGTTTCTTGACTGCAAAGTGATAACCACAATTGGCACAGACATCCATCCTGCATGTGCATTATACAACACCTGCTCACTTGACTCAAATAATAATAACTTTAACCCCTTAAAAATCTCCACAAAATTTAATTCATCTAAACCACAGTTAATTTTATTAAATTGTTCTCTTGCTACTGTTAGGGGATTAGGGTTATGATGTTTAGCGCCACTTTCAACAATATTTCAGTTATATCATGGCAGTTCTTGCTACTGTTGAAAAACCTTAATCCTTCAAAGAATTGCTTTATTATGGAAACATAATTTATCCACTTTGAAACTAAAAAATCATTGAAGAACATCATAAGAGTGACATGTACAAAATGTATATGAATGACAACATCATTCAGTAATAAAAGGAGGAGGTGATCTTGTCCACATCTGTAGTCAGTATTGTGGCCTAGAGTGCTGATGGAAATTAAGTTTTAGTATTTCATATCTGCATTCCTTCAAACTAGAGGCTTTGAAAATTTGTAATTTCTGCTTTTCTGGTAGGCAGTAAAATTGATAGATAGAGAGAAAATTTCTTGAAAATCCCAAGATGACCAATCGGCAACCATTTTATGTTATTTTAGAGACATTTTGTGGTTACCACTTGTAATTTGAAGATGTTTTAAAATCTTCAACTATTAAAGTATAACACAATAAAGTTGTGATGCATATAAAAACAAATCTTGAAAATTCAAGATGGTGGAATTGGTGCCATTTTGATATTTTCTAGTGACACTTGTATGTAACCACCGTTGTGTTATTTGCAGATATTTTGAAATCTTGAGCTTCATTTCATAATGAAATAGTATGCAATGAAGAATTGGTGTAAAATTTAAGAAGACTGGAAAATTGAAACTAATATTATTGTTATTATTATATGTTTTGAATAGAAAAAGATCAATTATAATGATTTTACAGTCCTCACCATTAATTTACATTGGTAGGGGTCATAATTTATTTCCTAATTAGTGTGTTATGCCTACTCTGATGGTGTCATTTGAAATTCATTGATAATGTTTGGTGGTCATATGTTGCACTGCAGGTTAAACCTTTATTAGTACAATTGAAATTTGTTATCTCAACTCAGCTCAGATAAGACTGCATCAGTGGTGTAATGGTTAGCATGCTCTCTTTGAGTGGGGCAAATTGTGGGTTCGAGATTGGGTCAAACCAAAGACTATAATTAATTGGTATTTGCTGCTCGCAACATTTAGGAATAAGAGCAAAGACTAGTTGGCTTGGAATTTGGATAATGTGTCTGGGTGGAACAATATGTCTACCCACGGTGAGCTAGTACTTTTTATATGTGTAGGTCTGGTACAAAACGTACATCATCATCTCATCAAATGCAACTTGCTCTCGCCATGATTTAACTGAAATATTGCTAATTTTATGTGAAATACCAATCACTGACCCACACAAACTCAGATGAGTTGTTTTATTGGATAGCTTAAAGTACAATGTTGATTAGTTTGTATTAACTTTCAGCTTAATATGTTATGGATAACCTGAATTCTAAAATATATCAAAATAAAAATCATCATCAGTCTCTTAGACTTTACATGTATATGTTTGTTTTGTTTCAGTTTACCTGAAGAAGAAGATCAGGAAAACACCTGTCGAAGTCCACCAACAAGAGAATGGACCCCAGGGGCATGTGGTAATGCTCCTACAAGAGAGTGGACCCCAGTCCCTGTTAACACACATTTGTCAGAATTCAATAGAAATGTCCCCACTGGATCTTTAGCTGGTCTAAAGTTATCAGGGAAGGATTCTAGCAAAAGGTCAGTTGTAATGAGGTACATGTAATTGTACATTGATGTGCATAGATAAACATGTTAATTTAACGATGTCCCTGGAAACATACAAGTTTTACCAATTTTTTCATTCATCATAAATTTGGTACTTTTCAATGGAGGGTGTTTATTTTAGAAGAAAATAAAAATATAAATGTATAACCTTAAAATTTATTGTTTAAAATGTTAAAATATATAATCAAACTGATTGGCACAAATTTAAACCAAATTAGAAATAGCTGTTTTATAGCAGTAAAGAATATCCGAAATACAGGCCAAGGTATTATAGCAAAAATTAGAACAAAAATATCAATTTGATCTGTTCTTGTACAAAATTAGCCATGTAAGATGAAGTTAAAACAAACCCCATTAACTTAGGTCTCCACAGCAGTGATCATCTGGAAGTCCGCTTCACAGTCACTGATCAACACAATCAGTCCATATCATTACTAAGGTTTTGAAGTTTGATCTCCTCCCATGCTGAAGTGTACTTTATGTGATAAAGTATCTTACTCTTGAGTAACAATTAATTTAATTAAAACCATAGACTTTGGGTGTTGTTCTTCATCTGCCAGTCACAGCTATCACCATACGTCATATATATTCACCATTATAATGTCGTTGTTTAATATTCCTGGTTTGTGATTGAACTATGCTGTAATTTTCAAGGTATCAATTCCACGGTTGAAATATCATGAGATATTTTTAGAATTTTAATCGACTACCGCTTACGTCATCTTGTCAATAATGTGGCATTACACCTGATAACATTACATAACTGTATTGTATTTGAACATTTCACAGCATCAATTGTGAATTTAATGCTGTAATTTTTATGGTATCAATTCCATGGTTGAAATAGCATGAGATATTTTTAGATTTTTAGCTGATTGCCGCTTACGTCATCTTGTCAAAAATGTGGCAATGCCCATCTATACACATGATTACATTAGAATGGAGATAACTTTATTGTATTTAAAAATTTCATGGCATCAATTGTCGATTTCATGGTCGCAAATATCCATTTACTGGCTCCGCTTACGCATCACCAGTAAACTCAATTTGCCACCATCAAATCTCCAATTGATGTCGTGAAATTTTCAAATACAATACAGTTATCTCCTAAATATGTCTATGTCTCCGAAACCACAATTGTTTCCTAATCCTAATTACTGTAAACAGGTTCATTTGTAACTGCCAGATCTATTTTCTACTGGATGAAGTATAATTTAGATATTCAGGAAGAATATTAAATATAGTTTAAATTTACTATATGTAAAGTGAAATAATTGTTGAATCATAACCTGTATTCCTTTTATTTTTCGCCTAGTTTGATTATTTTTTTTTACTCAATTTCAGCACACTTGCCCATGTGATGTGTGAAATGGTCCAGACAGAGAGAGACTATGTACAATCATTACAGTTCATTATAGAAAACTATATCCCAGAATTACAACGAGAAGATGTACCTCAAGCATTACGAGGAAAGAGAAATGTCATTTTTGGAAACATCGAGAAAATTTACCAGTTTCATAATCAGTTTTTCTTGCGAGAAGTTCAGATGTGTGAACAAAAGCCGTTTCAGATCTCTCATTACTTTCTTATGCACGTAAGTTGATAGTATAAAAATTCTGACATGTCTAATGTGGCATGATTCTTTATATATAGAATAACGGCAGTATGAAGGTCAAGACAGATATTGTCGGTAGTATCACAGCCGAGTCCAGTGGGACATCTGTGATACTTAAGATAATATATGTCGAGACCTTCAAGGCTGAGGTTATTGTTTTTATCAGTAACATCATAATATGTTTGAGGTCACAATGACCGATAATTTTCAGTATCAAGTCTGTTGATACTGACAATATCCATCAGTGAGATCAAAGGATAAAAATCTACGAAAGAAAGAAATCCACTTACATTCAGGTGAAAATTAAAGTTAAGGAGTAACACTGTTACAGACCTCTGTAATAAGTGTTTACTTGACAAATGTCAATCTGACTAATTGTATGAATTTTTACTTGTCTAAAATCAGATAATTCTTTTCCAGACAATAAACACCATTACTTTATATGTATTTTTTTCCTTATTTCTCGGACAAGCAGACACTTTTTTTCTAGTTAGATAAAATAAATTGCAGCTTTACCGTTTGCGTTTAAAAATTATGAACTTAAAACAAGCTGAAATGTACATTAAATAGACATTGTATAATCAGAAATGTAGAAACTAAAAATTATGTTAACAGATCTAGTGCAGAGAGAAACTCAACATATCTGTCAAGAATCTGACATTGAGTTTATGATATGATATATCTTAAAATGTTTTATGGTAGAAGCTGAAAATCTATGAAATGTTATAAAGCACTAAATATAATTATATTCTATTTTGTTATACAGGAAAGTTTTTTCTATCTGTATGCTTTATACAATAAGAATAAACCGAAGTCTGATGCTTTGATGGCAGAATATGGCAAACAGTTTTTTAAGGTAAGGAACGATTTTTAAAACAAGATACTTGTATATCAAAAAGTAGTTCTTACTATATTAAACTTACACAGTAAGCATGAACCACTACCGTGCTAGGTATTTTAACATGATCAGCAGCATTCATATCCTGGCCTTCAATAAGGAGCATTAAAGTCCTGGTATTTGGGTGAGCACACAAAAATGAGATTATTTAATGGAATCCTTCTGAATAACAATCCCTAACTAAATACAGAATACAGAAATAAAGTAACAAAGACAATGCAGTAGTAGTTAAACAACATTATTAAGAAAAAAACTGGTTAAACGTGCTAAAGTGGGTCACGGGTCACTGTAATCAGGTGGCTTTATCGAGAAACAGATACAGTGTTGAAAAAACTATTGATACTCATAAAATATTGATAAATGCAATAAGATTTTATGTTTGTCTTCAAGAAATATGATAGACAAAACTATGTGTGAAGTTTTATGACGAAATATCTCTGATTTCTATGTAAATTTACGAGTTGAAGTGGGGAAAAATACCCACAGGTAATTTTAGCGACGTATTTTTATCTTGGGACAGGAATAATGAGCGTCCTGATTGAATGACCGATTAAAAACACACTGATTCCGCATGGTAAAAAGATGCATGTAAAAGAAATCTATGTTATATTTATTCATTTGTTTGATTCTGAAACATTGTTGATCATTGATTTAAACAAGAAAAAAGGGAAAAGGGGGCGGGGTGAATTTTACAGCTAAATTTATGTTATGTTTCGCCAGTTTAAAGAAAAAAAGAAAAATTTATTGCGACTAAAGCTTAAATCAGCGTTAAAAATTGAACAAATATCAGTGGTTTTGTAAATGAGATTTATTTTAAATAGAAAATCTGAATTTATTATTTATTAATTTATTATTAATGATACAATTTTATATCCCTTGGGAGGGGGAGGGGGGCTATGATGAAAATTTGAAATAAAAACACAGGATCAGACTTTAAGCAAGAATAATAATCCAGGATTAGTTTTTTATTAAAAAAATCCAGGACCCCTGTGTCCATGAATTTTTTTTTTTTTAAAGTTAATAATATGAAATATTGATATCCACACTTGCCTTTTGGACAGCACATTTCTGTGTCCACACTTGTATATATATAATAGATAATAAACTATTTATTTACTAGATAAGTTGTCTATACGATAGGATATTTCAAAGAAAACATAAATCGTGATACATTGTACTTATTTTGGCAATTTTATGTTGGGGCTTGGGTTGTCTCTCTTATATTGTGAGATGATTATCTTTAAATCTACATTAGTACTTATCAAATTTAAAAAGAATATTGATCAAATAGATAATTTCTTACATGGCTGACAAAGTTTTTGTTTTTATTGTTTCAGAGGAAACAGGAGCAGCTTGGAGACAGATTGGATTTATCAAGTTATCTATTGAAACCTGTACAACGAATGGGAAAATATGCACTAATGTTAAAGCAAATAATGAAAGAGTGTCCTCAGTCTGACCAGGCTTATCAAGATTTAAAGGTAAAAATGATACTCTCCAATGATTTACAGGTTTATTGACCTGTGTTTTACTGATCTGATTGAAGCAAAAACAAAAACAAAATTGATGCTGGATTTCATGTTGTTTTACAGAAAAACAACTGGATATGCATCAATTGCATAGCATTTTATGGGGCCATTGTAGTTGTGATTGTATGGTAGTTGGATTTATAATTACCTATGCAATCAATGCCTATCACCACTGATATTGTGAGTTCAAATCCCGCTCAGGCATGGTGTACTCGATACAACATTATGCGATCAAGTTTGTCAGTGACTTGTGGCAGGTTGGTGGTTTTCTCTAATATAACTTAGAAATTGTTAAAAGTGGCATTAAACATCATTACCCTAACTCTAACCTTATAACATTTTTGTATCATAAAATGTTTGACGATGCAAAAAAATGATACATGTATTTTCAAACAATATTGTGAGGAAAAATAAATTTATTAAAACATGTAGGTTTACCTCAAGACCATACAATAAATAAAAAAATATATAAAAGTATAGATATCTAATTTAGTGTGCACAAGGAGTTTCTGGAATAACCTTCATCAGGTATGCTCAAAGCCGAAAGAGAATTTACAGGATAACCAAAATCTTCACCTATGTCTGAGGTAGATGATCATTAGTTTTATTGATAATTATGTTATTTAGAAATTGTCATATAAAGCATGAATAATCATGTTCTTTTGTTAAATCGATGCTATTCAGTCAAAAATATTAGTATTTTTATGCATTGCATTTGTTGTTTTTTTCACACAAGGTTTTACTAATGAAGTTTTAAATGGCTATTTCTTATACTTTTCTTAGGCAGCTGAACAGATGGTAAAGTTCCAGTTAAGACATGGAAACGATCTGTTAGCCATGGATGCTTTGAAAGAGTGTGATGTAAATCTTCAGGAACAGGGGAGACTACTCCGTCAGGACGAGTTTCTAGTGTGGCAGGGCAGGAAGAAATCATTACGACATGTCTTCTTGTTTGAAGATATGATTTTATTTAGTAAATCAAAGAGAACTAGACATGGGGGACCAGAATTTTATATATATAAACATAGCTTTAAAGTGAGTCAATCATTATTTTAACATATTTCTACCCTGTCATGTTCATTCTTTGTAGATCTAATATTCTACTAAATTATGTCATTTTTTGAGTACTATGTATCTATGGCAACATACTTCCATTTTCAGTAATTATTGTCTTTGTTTGAATATTCTGTAATTGAAGCTGAGGGGAAAATATCATTTTTATAATTTTATAATTTCATGTCTACTGAGTTATGTAAGGGAAAATAGGTGAATTATTCAGTAATTAAGTAATGTTGAATTTTATCACTTTGTTCTACATTTAAGATGTGAATGTGAGCACAAATATTGCAAGAATTATAATGAAATGGATATGACTATTTTCAATCATTGAATTTGAACATCATAATATCTAAATACATTTCCGAAATTGCCATCCAAGAGAACATTAAAAAGTGTTACACTATATAATTTTAATAGAAAGGAATATATAAAACTGATATGAAATAAGACATATTTTTTCTGAATAGATCTCTCCATAAGATAGGTTTTAGTGTAATTTATGTTTAAAGTTTCTATTTAAATTGTTCATGCTTGCCATAATTAGAATTGATTACTTCTAATTATTACAAATAGCATGGATAATTGGAGAAAAAGTCTCCATTTAGTGGGTTTTTTTTTGTTGTATTTCATGTATTTTATACAATATTTTTACTTGTAGATGGCAGATATTGGTTTAACAGAAAATTATGGTGAATCAGGGTATAAGTTTGAGATTTGGTTCCGACGGAGAAATCTCGGTGAAAACTATATCTTCCAAGCACCTAATTCTGATGTTAAACATCATTGGATCAGGGCTATCTCAAAAATTCTCTGGAACCAAGCATTAAAAAACAGAGGTAAACATTTAGATTTAACTTTATCTCATTGTAATAATATTTTATAAATTTTCAAACTAAATGATGTCACAGTTGATTTTTTTCATCGTTGGTAATGAATCCATGACTGATCATGCTCCTCTCCACTCATCACATGTGTATCAGGGTTAATTAATACTGATTCTATGGAGTCTTACTGTATTTTGATTGGTTGTTTTGGTTGTTTTTTTTAAGAAGAAATTTAAACAATTTTAATGACAAATCTGAGTATAGAAGCACTATTTCACTAAATTCATCACATTCCAAGAAGGGAGACATTTATTTATAATTATTTATTTCAGATCGTCACATGACAGAAATGGCTACCATGGGTATTGGTAATAAGCCATGCCTAGATATCAAACCTAGTGCTAATAATATTCAGGATAGATTTGTTAACTATGCTGTTGGAAACAGGGGAGGTAAGTAGTTATCATATTCATATTAATTCTCTATTTATGAATAATGGTTTATGGTTTAACACAACTTTCAACAATATTTCAGTTATATTGTATCGAGTACACCTCCTAATGAACAGGGTTCGAACTCACAACGCTAGTGGTGATACTGATTGCACAGGTAGTTGAAAATCCAACTACCATACGATCACGACCACGACGTCCCTTTTATGAATAATAGATTTATAAATCTTTTTATATATAGAAAGCAATTCCAGCATGTGGTGAATATAATAGGAAACACATTTATAATGATGATGAAAATCAAACGAGAGAACATCATTTTTCAGGAAAATATTTTAGCCATGTTTATCGTGAACATTTGGTAGAAGAATACAAATTGTTCTTGTCGAAACCTATTGCTAAAGTGATTTTTGGTAATACATTTATATTTTAGCGAGGACCAGAAACTCCATTGCTGTATCATCGTTTGATCATTCACGGATGAATAATAAGCGTCCACATTCAATTATCTCCATCGGAAGTACATCATCATCAAACAGTAGCCATTCTGGGCTTTTTGTAAACATCAATGCTGGAGGGGACCCATTGGACAGTCCTAGACACACTTCAACCAATACAATCTTGTCTAATGGTAGGTATCTTTTAATTATCTTTTGCTTTACAAATTAGTCAAGGGCATATAACATTTAAGCTTGACATTATATTTGGCCGTTCTGCATATTCATTGACTTGGCAATTTTTATATTTTGCATCTTATGATATTGTTAGTCAAGTAGAATTCTAGGGGATTTGTATCATTTCAACAATGCCTCTTTGCTTGTTACCAATATGTAGAATATATTCCAGAGATTTTTATTATGTGTCTTTTTTTCATTTGATATTTTCTGTGTATTTTTTTATGTGTTCTTCTATTTCTTTCCAAAATATTGACACCGACAAAAAATAAACTGTAGCATGAAAGATTTAGATAATTGGCATTTAATGTCACTTTTAGCAATACTTCAGTCATACCATGTTGTCGGTTTTATTGTTGGAGGAAATCGGAAGAACCAGGCAAAAAACACAGACCTTCATGCAAGGTTGTATCCAATATACCTCACTATGGGCAGATAACGAACTCACAAAATATAGTAGCGATAGGCACTGATCGCATTAGTAAATATAACTAGCATATGATGGCAGCCACTGCAACTCCAATAGCCCTATTGGAGTGCTAGTGATTTGGTAGACAGGAGCTTGATTGTCAAGTGCTACCAAAGGTGTTCTTTTGGATATGAAGTTTTACTGCAACAATAATTTCTTATACTTTCTATAGATAAGTGCAATAGTATTATAAATTGAAAGCTGTTATTGGAGACCTCTATTACAGCAGACCACCACCCTCCTTTAAGGGATCACCTGCCTTCGTAGACAGATGGCAGAATGGATGGCTTTTCAAGATGGGCTTCAATGCACGTGTACTACATAATTATTAATGTATTTCAGAGAGTGGGATAGGTACAGATGTATCCAGTAGTTATATTGACCAACCATCTGATAGTTTCAATAAAGACATGTCTCCCAGTAGACAATATCACATGACCTCGCAGGAAGTTCCCCCATTGGCGTATAGCAGTACAGATGTAAGTTGAAAAAAAGGCATTTATTTATGGTTGTGAAAAGTTTACTCTTAATAAGGGTTAGAAAAATATTGAAATCAACATGTTGCTAAAATTTATATTTAGAATTTCTACCACATTTGTTGATGTTGAATTTCTCTGATTGTTTTGTTTTGTTGATGTGTCATCTACATCTATTAAGCTTAATGCTTGGGGATGTTGTATCTAATATTTATGCATGACTTTTATGTATGATTAAATTAAAAATGAAAGATGAACATTGTTGGTGGACAATTTAATCAACCAGTAATCTTTGAAACACAAAGAAAAAACCATGTCTTACCTTAATCTTTGAAACACAAATAAAACCACTCCTCCAGCTTACGTTAAACTTTGAAACACAAAAACTAGACAGAACATAATGGAAATGTGACTTATTATAAAAAAAAAAAAATTGTGAGATATATCTGAAAAATCTCTATTTAATGGAGATAATATATAGTAAGACCTAGTCAACAGATCTACAAAAAAAATTAATAAGCAGAAAATAAAGAAAACTGAGGAAGAAACAGTGCAAAAAGAAAAACATATATTTATAGTCTTATGAAAAGATAGTTTTAAACAGTGATGGTCAACAATTCTACTAATGCAGGAGGCGGGGGGTGTACGTCATAATTGGAAGCCATTTTTGTGCCGCTTGAAGTTAAGTTTTTACGTATAGCATTAGTTATTGTAAGGAAAACATTAAATGTGATGGTGCATCAAATGCCCCTAAATATTCTCTGAAGAACGGTGTGTCCATCGTTCAAAAACTCGTTGTCAAACTCTCAAACACTTCAACTAAGTTAGACAATGTTTTCGCAACAGGTGGAAATAACATTGTCGAAGTGTTTGAGAGTTTGACAACAAGTATTTGAACGATGGACACACCGTTGTTTAGTGGACATCTAGGGGCATTTGACGCACCATCACATTTAATGTTATCCTTACAATAACTAATGCTATACGTAAAAACTTACCTTCAAGCGGCACAAAAATGGCTTCCAATTATGACGTACATTCACCCCCTGTAATATCACCAAAATGAACAATAACCTCTCACCTCAATTTATTGAACATAGAAAAGATCAAGACATATGGCATTGGAAATCCAGGTCCTGTTTTGGAACAGGCACAAAACTATATAGTTGAGAACATGTTTCTCAGGCATATGATATTATGTTTTTAAAATGGATGAGAGGGGAGGAGGTTTTTTCATTGAATTTAAAAACATAATAAAAATGAGATGCAGTGACTACTTTTGTTTTTATTTTTGTTTGTTTATTATGTTATTGTGCCAATTTCTATTTCATGGTCAAATGTCAATTTTCTGTTCTGTCTTTCTATTATATCTTTATCATTACAAAATATTGTTTTATAATCAGCAATTAGAGTTCAAATAATCTCCACAGTTGATCCAGATTCTTAAAAATATTCACTGAGTGATTGTTGTTTAACACCAAATGAGCAATTTTTCAGCCATATCAGAGCAAGTTACCGTACAATGACATGATGATGATGATGTCAACTTTGTACTAGATCAATTTTTCAGCCATATAAGAGCAGGTTACCGTACAATGACATGATGATGTCAACTTTGTTCTAGATCAACACACTTAATTGAATCTTTATAGTGCTAGCTTACTGAATAAACAGTCCGCTGGTAGACATATCGCTCCACTCTGACACATTATCCTGATTCCAATCCAACCTGTCTGCTCTTGCTCCTTAAAGCTGTGTGCTTAGCAGAGAAGCAGCAAACATCAATTTTTGATCGCACTGGGTCTCAAACTCATGATCTATTACACTGAAGGCGAGCACACTAAGCATTACACCATCAATGCGGTTTCCAAAATATCCAGACCCACAGACAAAATTTTAATATTTCTGAAGAACTTTGTTCTAATTGTTAATTTCAGGTGTGATGAATTGCCATGGTAACGACATGTCACTACCATATTACAGAATCTATTGACAGAGAATTAATTCATTATGGCTCACAACTCGCTCTTCATTTTCGTCAATTCAAAACTATATATTTATTGTGAAAAAAATTAAAAGAACTTATATATTTTCGTTGAAGGGTGAAATATGATAGCCAGTGCACAGGTTCATTCAATGACATCGTAACATTTATTGTCAAAGCATTTGAAAAATAAATATCTATATTTGGTGCTATAGTTTCAGTTTGTGTACAGTTTTTTTTTGTCGTACTGGTACAATGTAAAAATGTAATTATAAGTGTTGTATATACACGTGAAGACATGTCTTACAGTTATGTATATGTTTAAATAAATTTTGTCAAGGTATTAATCTGTGAAATCCAAATTTTAGAAAAAAAATAAGTTATCTTATATATCTGTTTATGAGGAATTAATTGGTTCTTACATGAGAGAATATTGAAATCAGTGATATTTCCACACAGCAAAACAAAGGCAATAGATGAGTAATTTTTCATACAAATGGAAAATTACCCACTCCACAAATAAAAAATCACAGAAAAGAGTACTTAAGACATGAAATATATTTTTTTAGATATTTGAACAAATCCAACAGTGAGAAACATAAAAATTTAAATTTTGGAAAAAAATGTAGTAATTGAAGTTCTAAATACATGTACTTTTAAAATGACCTTATAAACTACAGGGAATGTTTATATATTATTGGGTTAGTGATGACATTTAATGTACAAGCTTGTAAATATTACAGCAGTATTGTTATGTGGTATGTCTTCCTAAACCAAGTATTATAGTGTTCAGTTGGGTTTTTTTATAAATAGATTAGGTACAGTAAACATTAAATATCAGAGCTGAAAATGTGTCCTTACTATACAGGTTGAAATGCAATGTATTATTGATACAAAAAAGTAGATGTTCTTTATAGACAGTGATTTTTCTTATATGAAGAGGTATTCTTTACAGCCACTTTGAGAGTGTAGATTGTGAACTTTTTTTTATATTTGTACTCTCAGGCATTCTTAGATAGCTATTGAGTGCTATATAATTACATTCAACCTGTATTGTCATTTTTATTATTTTTATATCCTGTTTTCCATTAAATGACAAAGAACATTACTCTGAAAATATTTGTATACTTTCAAGTTAAATGTATTTTTTTTTTATTTTGACTGTTTTGGTATACCTGTTATGTTTCTAGCAATACCATCTAATTGTAACTCATTTATTTTTGTACAGTATTTCATATATTTAAGTATAAAACATGGAAAAATGATAAAATTAATGCTATCTTTAGTTGTCACAATTTTATAAATATGTGTACACCTAAACTTACCTCATTAAAATTGATAAAATATATCAAACTATTAGTGTTTTTTCTTTGTCAGTCATTTTTTCATTCATTATGGATTTAATTCATGGTTGTAAAATAATGCAATATTGATTTGTAAAAAAATATATATGAAAAATACATTGTCAGAACAGTTGAAAAATTCAATAGAAAAATCATAGAAACAGAGGCAAAATCAATAACTCAGTGTACACACATACATGACAACTAACTATACACACATACATGACAACTAACTATACATGCATGCACACATACATGACAACTAACTATACACACATGCACACATACATTACAACTAACTATACACACATGCATGACAACTAAATATGCATACATGCATGACAACTAACTATGCACACATGCATGACAACTAACTATACACACATACAGGACAACTAACTATACACACATACATGACAACTAACTACACATACATGACAACTAACTACACATACATGACAACTAACTACACATACATGACAACTAACTACACATACATGACAACTAACTACACACATGCATGACAACTAACTATACACACATACATGACCACTAACTATACACACATACATGACAACAAACTATACTCACATACATGACAACTAACTATACACACATATATGACAACTAACTACCATGGCTTTAACTCATTGTACACACATACATGATAACTAACTACCATGGCTTTAACTCATTGTACACACACACATGACAACTAACTACCATGTCTTTAACTCATTGTACACACATACACATGACAACTAACTACCATGGCTTTAACTCATTGTACACACATACATGACAACTTACTACCATGGCTTTAACTCATTGTACACACATATATGACAACTAACTACCATGGCTTTAACTCATTGTACACACATACATGACAACTAACTACCATGTCTTTAACTCATTGTACACACATACATGACAACTTACTACCATGGCTTTAACTCATTGTACACACATACATGACAACTAACTACCATGGCTTTAACTCATTGTACACACATACATGACAACTAACTACCATGGCTTTAACTCATTGTACACACATACATGACAACGTACTACCATGGCTTTAACTCATCGTACACACATACATGACAACTTACTACCATGGTTTTAGCTCATTGTACACACATACATGATAACTAACTACCATGGCTTAACTCATTGTACACACATACATGACAACTAACTACCATGGCTTTAGCTCATTGTACACACATACATGACAACTTACTACCATGGCTTTAGCTCATTGTACACACATACATGACAACTAACTACCATGGCTTTAACTCATTGTACACACATACATGACAACTTACTACCATGGCTTTAGCTCATTGTACACACATACATGACAACTTACTTCCATGGCTTTAACTCATTGTACACACATACATGACAACTAACTACCATGGCTTAACTCATTGTACACACATACATGACAACTAACTACCATGGCTTTAACTCATTGTACACACATACATGACAACTAACTACCATGGCTTAACTCATTGTACACACATACATGACAACTAACTACCATAGCTTTATTTTGTGATTATTAGAAAAGTGAGGAAAATATAGTTTTATGAACATGCCATTTACAACAGTTAAGCCTGTCAAATTGAACACTCTTGGTTGGAATTGCTATTGAATTATTCAGGTTAAATTGACAACAGTTTATAAATATTTGGACAATGTTTCATGGAAACTAGCTGAATATGGATTGAATTTAATTGAATGTTTTAAACCACTTTTTACAGCAAATTGTCAGCTTTGTCATGGCAACCAGATAAAGTGATGAGGGAAACTTAAGTGTTCACAGAGAGAGAACACTCTTGACGAGCACCTTATAAATGTTTTCACTCGGGGCACAAAGCACAAACAATTCACTTAGAGTGAACCAGTACCTCATTGGTTAATGGATATTGGATATTTTAAATAATTGGTCATGGAAACCACTAGACCATTGATCCTGAACCGTATTGAATATCATTTGAAACATTGTCAGCCAAATCATATCAGATCATTTCCACAAAAAAATCACATCTTTTTAAAACAATATATATATTAGTGATGTCAAAATTTCTGGAATTCAATACTCGAGTACTCGGAACAGATACTCGCGAGTACTTGAGTATTCGGAAGACACCTCAACATTCTGAAGAAATCTATGACCTGAGACTATGACTATCATTATTCCGTTGATTATCTGTTGAAAGACAAAATTAATACCAAATTTGCTTTTCAACCAAGCATTTGACAAATATACAACCAAATAGATACAATATTTTTCTCTGAAATTCTTTTATGATTTGAAGAAAGACTAATACCAAATTGTGCTTTTCAACCTAACATTTGACAAATATACGACTGCAATGCAATATTTAATTGAGAATGAAAATTTAATCTTTTTAAATAAACATTTATTACACAATTAATCATCAAACATACCTACAAAGAAGTTACAATTACATGCATGATTAACAATCAAAGGTAAATACGGCTTAAATGTAAGTTATTGATCCGTAAACAACACAATCACTGTACAAACAACGCTATAAATACTATATATGGCCCAGGAGGTAAGAGTAGACTTTGATTTACTTTGGTTGGTCCAATATGTAACTGTACATTTGGAAACACCAATACATGTAATAGTACCAGTATGTAGCAATGTACATCTTGAAACACCAGTACATGTAATAGTACCAGTATGTAGCCGTGCACATCTGGAAAAAACCATTACATGTATTAGAACCAGTGTAGCAGTGTACATCTAGAAACACCAGTACATGTAATAGTACCAGTATGTAGCAGTGTACATTTTGAAACACCAGTACATGTAATAGTACCAGTATGTAGCAGTGTACATCTTCAAAACACCAGTACATGTAATAGTACCAGTATGTAGCAGTGTACATTTGGAAACATCAGTATATGTCATAGTACCAGTATATAGCCTGTGTACATCTGGAAACACCAGTACATGTAATAGTACCAGTATGTAGCCTGTGTACATCTGGAAACACCATTACATGTATTAGAAACAGTATGTAGCAGTGTACATCTAGAAACACCAGTACATGTAATAGTACCAGTATGTAGCCGTGTACATCTGGAAACACCAGTACATGTATTAGAACCAGTATGTAGCCATGTACATCTGGAAACACCATTACATGTATTAGAACCAGTATGTAGCAGTGTACATCTGGAAACACCAGTATATGCAATAGTACCAGTATGTAGCAGTGTACATCTGGAAACACCAGTACATGTAATAGTACCAGTATGTAGCAGTGTACATCTGGAAACACCAGTACATGTAATAGTACCAGTATGTAGCAGTGCCCATCTGGAAAAAAACATTACATGTATTAGAACCAGTATGTAGCAGTGTACATCTGGAAACACCAGTATATGCAATAGTACCAGTATGTAGCAGTGTACATCTGGAAACACCAGTACATGTAATAGTACCAGTATGTAGCAGTGTACATCTGGAAACACCAGTACATGTAATAGTACCAGTATGTAGCAGTGCACATCTGGAAAAAAACATTACATGTATTAGAACCAGTATGTAGCAGTGTACATCTGGAAACACCAGTACATGTAATACTACCAGTATGTAGCAGTGCACATCTGGAAAAAAACATTACATGTATTAGAACCAGTATGTAGCAGTGTACATCTGGAAACACCAGTACATGTAATAGTACCAGTATGTAGCAGTGTACATCTGGAAACACCAGTACATGTAATAGTACAAGTATGTAGCAGTGTACATCTGGAAACATCAGTATATGTCATAGTACCAGTATGTAGCAGTGTACATCTGGAAACACCAGTACATGTAATAGTACCAGTATGTAGCAGTGTACATCTGGAAACACCAGAACATATAATAGTACCAGTATGTAGCAGTGCACATCTGGAAAAAAACATTACATGTATTAGAACCAGTATGTAGCAGTGTACATCTGGAAACACCAGTACATGTAATAGTACCAGTATGTAGCAGTGTACATCTGGAAACACCAGTACATGTAATAGTACCAGTATGTAGCAGTGTACATCTGGAAACACCAGTACATGTAATAGTACCAGTATGTAGCAGTGTACATCTGGAAACATCAGTATATGTCATAGTACCAGTATGTAGCAGTGTACATCTGGAAACATCAGTACATGTCATAGTACCTGTATGTAGCAGTGTACATCTGGAAACACCAGTACATGTAATAGTACCAGTATGTAACAGTGTACATCTGGAAACACCAGTACATGTAATAGTACCAGTATGTAGCAGTGTACATCTGGAAACACCAGAACATGTAATAGTACCAGTATGTAGCCGTGCACATCTGGAAAAAACCATTACATGTATTAGAACCAGTATGTAGCAGTGTACATCTGGAAACACCAGTACATGTAATAGTACCAGTATGTAACAGTGTACATCTGGAAACACCAGTACATGTAATAGTACCAGTATGTAGCAGTGTACATCTGGAAAAAACCATTACATGTATTAGAACCAGTATGTAGCAGTGTACATCTGGAAACACCAGTACATGTAATAGTACCAGTATGTAGCAGTGTACATCTGGAAACACCAGTACATGTAATAGTACCAGTATGTAGCAGTGTACATCTGGAAACACCAGTACATGTAATAGTACCAGTATGTAGCAGTGTACATCTGGAAACACCATTACATGTAATAGTACCAGTATGTAGCAGTGTACATCTGGAAACATCAGTACATGGCATAGTACCAGTATGTAGCCATGTACATCTGGAAACACCAGAACATGTAATAGTACCAGTATGTAGCCATGCACATCTGGAAAAAACCATTACATGTATTAGAACCAGTATGTAGCAGTGTACATCTGGAAACACCAGTACATGTAATAGTACCAGTATGTAACAGTGTACATCTGGAAACACCAGTACATGTAATAGTACCAGTATGTAGCAGTGTACATCTGGAAACACTAGAACATGTAATAGTACCAGTATGTAGCAGTGCACATCTGGAAAAAACCATTACATGTATTAGAACCAGTATGTAGCAGTGTACATCTGGAAACAGCAGTACATGTAATAGTACCAGTATGTAGCAGTGTACATCTTGAAACAGCAGTACATGTAATAGTACCAGTATGTAGCAGTGTACATCTTGAAACACCAGAACATGTAATAGTACCAGTATGTAGCAGTGCACATCTGGAAAAAACCATTACATGTATTAGAACCAGTATGTAGAAGTGTACATCTGGAAATACCAGTACATGTAATAGTACCAGTATGTAGCAGTGTACATCTGGAAACATCAGTACATGTCATAGTACCAGTATGTAGCTGTGTACATCTTGAAACACCAGTACATGTAATAGTACCAGTATGTAGCAGTGTACATCTGTAAACACCAATACATGTAATAGTACCAGTATGTAGCAGTGTACATCTGGAAACACCCGTAGATGTAATAGTACCAGTATGTAGCAGTGTACATCTGGAAACACCAGTATATGTAATAGTACCAGTATGTAGTGGTGTACATCTGTAGACACTCGTAGATGTAATAGTACCAGTATGTAGCAGTGTACATCTGTAAACACCAGTACATGTAATAGTACCAGTATGTAGCCTGTGTACATCTGGAAACACCATTACATGTATTAGAACCAGTGTGTAGCAGTGTACATCTGGAAACACCAGTACATGTAATAGTACCAGTATGTAGCCGTGTACATCTGGAAACACCAGTACATGTATTAGAACCAGTATGTAGCGTGTACATCGGGAAACACCATTACATGTATTAGAACCAGTATGTAGCAGTGTACATCTGGAAACACCAGTATATGCAATAGTACCGGTATGTAGCAGTGTACATCTGGAAACACCAGTACATGTAATAGTACCAGTATGTAGCAGTGTACATCTGGAAACACCAGAACATATAATAGTACCAGTATGTAGCAGTGCACATCTGGAAACACCAGTACATGTAATAGTACCAGTATGTAGCAGTGTACATCTGGAAACATCAGTATATGTCATATTACCAGTATGTAGCAGTGTACATATGGAAACATCAGTACATGTCATAGTACCTGTATGTAGCAGTGTACATCTGGAAACACCGGTACATGTAATAGTACCAGTATGTAACAGTGTACATCTGGAAACACCAGTACATGTAATAGTACCAGTATGTAGCAGTGTACATCTGGAAACACCAGTACATGTAATAGTACCAGTATGTAGCAATGTACATCTGGAAACATCAGTATATGTCATAGTACCAGTATGTAGCAGTGTACATCTGGAAACATCAGTACATGTCATAGTACTTGTATGTAGCAGTGTACATCTGGAAACACCAGTACATGTAATAGTACCAGTATGTAACAGTGTACATCTGGAAACACCAGTACATGTAATAGTACCAGTATGTAGCAGTGTACATCTGGAAACACCAGAACATGTAATAGTACCAGTATGTAGCCGTGCACATCTGGAAAAAACCATTACATGTATTAGAACCAGTATGTAGCAGTGTACATCTGGAAACACCAGTACATGTAATAGTACCAGTATGTAACAGTGTACATCTGGAAACACCAGTACATGTAATAGTACCAGTATGTAGCAGTGTACATCTGGAAACACCAGAACATGTAATAGTACCAGTATGTAGCCGTGCACATCTGGAAAAAACCATTACATGTATTAGAACCAGTATGTAGCAGTGTACATCTGGAAACACCAGTACATGTAATAGTACCAGTATGTAGCAGTGTACATCTGGAAACAGCAGAACATGTAATAGTACCAGTATGTAGCAGTGTACATCTGTAAACACCAGTACATGTAATAGTACCAGTATGTGGCCTGTGTACATCTGGAAAAACCATTACATGTATTAGAACAGTGTGTAGCAGTGTACATCTAGAAACACCAGTACATGTAATAGTACCAGTATGTAGCCGTGTACATCTGGAAACACCAGTACATGTATTAGAACCAGTATGTAGCCGTGTACATCGGGAAACACCATTACATGTATTAGAACCAGTATGTAGCAGTGTACATCTGGATACACCAGTATATGCAATAGTACCGGTATGTAGCAGTGTACATCTGGAAACACCAGTACATGTAATAGTACCAGTATGTAGCAGTGTACATCTGGAAACACCAGTACATGTAATAGTACCAGTATGTAGCAGTGTACATCTGGAAACACCAGAACATATAATAGTACCAGCTTGTAGCAGTGCACATCTGGAAAAAAACATTACATGTATTAGAACCAGTATGTAGCAGTGTACATCTGGAAACACCAGTACATGTAATAGTACCAGTATGTAGCAGTGTACATCTGGAAACACCAGTACATGTAATAGTACCAGTATGTAGCAGTGTACATCTGGAAACACCAGTACATGTAATAGTGCCAGTATGTAACAGTGTACATCTGGAAACATCAGTATATGTAATAGTACCAGTATGTAGCAGTGTACATCTGGAAACATCAGTACATGTAATAGTACCAGTATGTAGCCGTGCACATCTGGAAAAAACCATTACATGTATTAGAACCAGTATGTAGCAGTGTACATCTGGAAACACCAGTACATGTAATAATACCAGTATGTAACAGTGTACATCTGGAAACACCAGTACATGTAATACTACCAGTATGTAGCAGTGTACATCTGGAAACACCAGAACATGTAATAGTACCAGTATGTAGCCGTGCACATCTGGAAAAAACCATTACATGTATTAGAACCAGTATGTAGCAGTGTACATCTGGAAACACCAGTACATGTAATAGTACCAGTATGTAACAGTGTACATCTGGAAACACCAGTACATGTAATAGTACCAGTATGTAGCAGTGTACATCTGGAAACACCAGAACATGTAATAGTACCAGTATGTAGCCGTGCACATCTGGAAAAAACCATTACATGTATTAGAACCAGTATGAAGCAGTGTACATCTGGAAACACCAGTACATGTAATAGTACCTGTATGTAGCAGTGTACATCTGGAAACAGCAGAACATGTAATAGTACCAGTATGTAGCAGTGCACATCTGGAAAAAAACATTACATGTATTAGAACCAGTATGTAGCAGTGTACATCTGGAAACACCAGTACATGTAATAGTACCAGTATGTAGCAGTGTACATCTGGAAACACCAGAACATGTAATAGTACCAGTATGTAGCAGTGTACATCTGGAAACATCAGTATATGTCATAGTACCAGTATGTAGCAGTGTACATCTGGAAACATTAGTACATGTCATAGTACCAGTATGTAGCAGTGTACATCTGGAAACACCAGTACATGTAATAGTACCTGTATGTAGCAGTGTACATCTGGAAACACCAGAACATGTAATAGTACCAGTATGTAGCAGTGCACATCTGGAAAAAACCATTACATGTATTAGAACCAGCATGTAGAAGTGTACATCTGGAAACACCAGTACATGTAATAGTACCAGTATGTAGCAGTGCACATCTGGAAAAAACCATTACATGTATTAGAACCAGTATGTAGCAGTGTACATCTGGAAACACCAGTACATGTAATAATACCAGTATGTAGCAGTGTACATCTGGAAACATCAGTACATGTCATAGTACCAGTATGTAGCAGTGTACATCTGGAAACATCAGTACATGTCATAGTACCAGTATGTAGCAGTGTACATCTTGAAACACCAGTATATGTAATAGTACCAGTATGTAGCAGTGTACATTTTGAAACACCAGTACATGTAATAGTACCAGTATGTAGCAGTGTACATCTTCAAAACACCAGTACATGTAATAATACCAGTATGTAGCAGTGTACATCTGGAAACATCAGTATATGTCATAGTACCAGTATGTAGCAGTGTACATCTGGAAACACCGGTACATGTAATAGTACCAGTATGTAGCCTGTGTACATCTGGAAACACCATTACATGTATTAGAACCAGTATGTAGCAGTGTACATCTAGAAACACCAGTACATGTAATAGTACCAGTATGTAGCCGTGTACATCTGGAAACACCAGTACATGTATTAGAACCAGTATGTAGCCGTGTACATCTGGAAACACCATTACATGTATTAGAACCAGTATGTAGCAGTGTACATCTGGAAACACCAGTACATGTAATAGTACCAGTATGTAGCAGTGTACATCTGGAAACACCAGTACATGTAATAGTACCAGTATGTAGCAGTGTACATCTGGAAACACCAGAACATGTAATAGTACCAGTATGTAGCAGTGCACATCTGGAAACACCAGTACATGTAATAGTACCAGTATGTAGCAGTGTACATCTGGAAACATCAGTATATGTCATAGTACCAGTATGTAGCAGTGTACATCTGGAAACATCAGTACATGTCATAGTACATGTATGTAGCAGTGTACATCTGGAAAAACCAGTACATGTAATAGTACCAGTAAGTAACAGTGTACATCTGGAAACACCAGTGCATGTAATAGTACCAGTATGTAGCAGTGTACATCTGGAAACACCAGTACATGTAATAGTACCAGTATGTAGCAGTGTACATCTGGAAACATCAGTATATGTCATAGTACCAGTATGTAGCAGTGTACATCTGGAAACATCAGTACATGTCATAGTACCTGTATGTAGCAGTGTACATCTGGAAACACCAGTACATGTAATAGTACCAGTATGTAACAGTGTACATCTGGAAACACCAGTACATGTAATAGTACCAGTATGTAGCAGTGTACATCTGGAAACACCAGAACATGTAATAGTACCAGTATGTAGCCGTGCACATCTGGAAAAAACCATTACATGTATTAGAACCAGTATGTAGCAGTGTACATCTGGAAACACCAGTACATGTAATAGTACCAGTATGTAACAGTGTACATCTGGAAACACCAGTACATGTAATAGTACCAGTATGTAGCAGTGTACATCTGGAAACACCAGAACATGTAATAGTACCAGTATGTAGCCGTGCACATCTGGAAAAAACCATTACATATATTAGAACCAGTATGTAGCAGTGTACATCTGGAAACACCAGTACATGTAATAGTACCAGTATGTAGCAGTGTACATCTGGAAATACCAGTACATGTAATAGTACCAGTATGTGGCCTGTGTATATCTGGAAACACCATTACATGTATTAGAACAGTGTGTAGCAGTGTACATCTAGAAACACCAGTACATGTAATAGTACCAGTATGTTGCCGTGTACATCTGGAAACACCAGTACATGTATTAGAACCAGTATGTAGCCGTGTACATCGGGAAACACCATTACATGTATTAGAACCAGTATGTAGCAGTGTACATCTGGATACACCAGAATATGCAATAGTACCAGTGTACATCTGGAAACACCAGTACATGTAATAGTACCAGTATGTAGCAGTGTACATCTGGAAACACCAGAACATATAATAGTACCAGTATGTAGCAGTGCACATCTGGAAAAAAACTTTACATGTATTAGAACCATTATGTAGCAGTGTACATCTGGAAACACCAGTACATGTAATAGTACCAGTATGTAGCAGTGTACATCTGGAAACACCAGTACATGTAATAGTACCAGTATGTAGCAGTGTACATCTGGAAACACCAGAACATATAATAGTACCAGTATGTAGCAGTGTACATCTGGAAACATCAGTATATGTCATAGTACCAGTATGTAGCAGTGTACATCTGGAAACATCAGTACATGTCATAGTACCTGTATGTAGCAGTGTACATCTGGAAACATCAGTACATGTCATAGTACCTGTATGTAGCAGTGTACATCTGGAAACACCAGTACATGTAATAGTACCAGTATGTAACAGTGTACATCTGGAAACACCAGTACATGTAATAGTACCAGTATGTAGCAGTGTACATCTGGAAACACCAGTACATGTAATAGTACCAGTATGTAGCAGTGTACATCTGGAAACATCAGTATATGTCATAGTACCAGTATGTAGCAGTGTACATCTGGAAACATCAGTACATGTCATAGTACCTGTATGTAGCAGTGTACATCTGGAAACACCAGTACATGTAATAGTACCAGTATGTAGCAGTGTACATCTGGAAACACCAGTACATGTAATAGTACCAGTATGTAGCAATGTACATCTGGAAACATCAGTATATGTCATAGTACCAGTATGTAGCAGTGTACATCTGGAAACATCAGTACATGTAATAGTACCAGTATGTAACAGTGTACATCTGGAAACACCAGTACATGTAATAGTACCAGTATGTAGCAGTGTACATCTGGAAACACCAGAACATGTAATAGTACCAGTATGTAGCCGTGCACATCTGGAAAAAACCATTACATGTATTAGAACCAGTATGTAGCAGTGTACATCTGGAAACACCAGTACATGTAATAGTACCAGTATGTAGCAGTGTACATCTGGAAACACCAGTACATGTAATAGTACCAGTATGTAGCAATGCACATCTGGAAACACCAGTACATGTAATAGTACCAGTATGTAGCAGTGTACATCTGGAAACATCAGTATATGTCATAGTACCAGTATGTAGCAGTGTACATCAGGAAACATCAGTACATGTCATAGTACCTGTATGTAGCAGTGTACATCTGGAAACACCAGTACATGTAATAGTACCAGTATGTAACAGTGTACATCTGGAAACACCAGTACATGTAATAGTACCAGTATGTAGCAGTGTACATCTGGAAACACCAGTACATGTAATAGTACCAGTATGTAGCAATGTACATCTGGAAACATCAGTATATGTCATAGTACCAGTATGTAGCAGTGTACATCTGGAAACATCAGTACATGTCATAGTACCTGTATGTAGCAGTGTACATCTGGAAACACCAGTACATGTAATAGTACCAGTATGTAGCAGTGTACATCTGGAAACACCAGTACATGTAATAGTACCAGTATGTAGCAATGTACATCTGGAAACATCAGTATATGTCATAGTACCAGTATGTAGCAGTGTACATCTGGAAACATCAGTACATGTAATAGTACCAGTATGTAACAGTGTACATCTGGAAACACCAGTACATGTAATAGTACCAGTATGTAGCAGTGTACATCTGGAAACACCAGAACATGTAATAGTACCAGTATGTAGCCGTGCACATCTGGAAAAAACCATTACATGTATTAGAACCAGTATGTAGCAGTGTACATCTGGAAACACCAGTACATGTAATAGTACCAGTATGTAGCAGTGTACATCTGGAAACACAAGTACATGTAATAGTACCAGTATGTAGCATTGTACATCTGTAAACACCAGTACATGTAATAGTACCATTATGTGGCCTTTGTACATCTGGAAACACCATTACATGTATTAGAACAGTGTGTAGCAGTGTACATCTAGAAACACCAGTACATGTAATAGTACCAGTATGTAGCAGTGTACATCTGGAAACACCAGTACATGTATTAGAACCAGTATGTAGCCGTGTACATCGGGAAACACCATTACATGTATTAGAACCAGTATGTAGCAGTGTACATCTGGATACACCAGTATATGCAATAGTACCGGTATGTAGCAGTGTACATCTGGAAACACCAGTACATGTAATAGTACCAGTATGTAGCAGTGTACATCTGGAAACACCAGTACATGTAATAGTACCAGTATGTAGCAGTGTACATCTGGAAACACCAGAACATATAATAGTACCAGTATGTAGCAGTGCACATCTGGAAAAAAACATTACATGTATTAGAACCAGTATGTAGCAGTGTACATCTGGAAACACCAGTACATATAATATTACCAGTATGTAGCAGTGTACATCTGGAAACACCAGTACATGTAATAGTGCCAGTATGTAACAGTGTACATCTGGAAACATCAGTATATGTCATAGTACCAGTATGTAGCAGTGTACATCTGGAAACATCAGTACATGTCATAGTACCTGTATGTAGCAGTGTACATCTGGAAACACCAGTACATGTAATAGTACCAGTATGTAACAGTGTACATCTGGAAACACCAGTACAATTAATAGTACCAGTATGTAGCAGTGTACATCTGGAAACACCAGAACATGTAATAGTACCAGTATGTAGCCGTGCACATCTGGAAAAAACCATTACATGTATTAGAACCAGTATGTAGCAGTGTACATCTGGAAACACCAGTACATGTAATAGTACCAGTATGTAACAGTGTACATCTGGAAACACCAGTACATGTAATAGTACCAGTATGTAGCAGTGTACATCTGGAAACACCAGAACATGTAATAGTACCAGTATGTAGCCGTGCACATCTGGAAAAAACCATTACATGTATTAGAACCAGTATGTAGCAGTGTACATCTGGAAACACCAGTATATGCAATAGTACCGGTATGTAGCAGTGTACATCTGGAAACACCAGTACATGTAATAGTACCAGTATGTAGCAGTGTACATCTGGAAACACCAGAACATATAATAGTACCAGTATGTAGCAGTGCACATCTGGAAACACCAGTACATGTAATAGTACCAGTATGTAGCAGTGTACATCTGGAAACATCAGTATATGTCATAGTACCAGTATGTAGCAGTGTACATCTGGAAACATCAGTACATGTCATAGTACCTGTATGTAGCAGTGTACATCTGGAAACACCAGTACATGTAATAGTACCAGTATGTAACAGTGTACATCTGGAAACACCAGTACATGTAATAGTACCAGTATGTAGCAGTGTACATCTGGAAACACCAGTACATGTAATAGTACCAGTATGTAGCAATGTACATCTGGAAACATCAGTATATGTCATAGTACCAGTATGTAGCAGTGTACATCTGGAAACATCAGTACATGTCATAGTACTTGTATGTAGCAGTGTACATCTGGAAACACCAGTACATGTAATAGTACCAGTATGTAACAGTGTACATCTGGAAACACCAGTACATGTAATAGTACCAGTATGTAGCAGTGTACATCTGGAAACACCAGAACATGTAATAGTACCAGTATGTAGCCGTGCACATCTGGAAAAAACCATTACATGTATTAGAACCAGTATGTAGCAGTGTACATCTGGAAACACCAGTACATGTAATAGTACCAGTATGTAACAGTGTACATCTGGAAACACCAGTACATGTAATAGTACCAGTATGTAGCAGTGTACATCTGGAAACACCAGAACATGTAATAGTACCAGTATGTAGCCGTGCACATCTGGAAAAAACCATTACATGTATTAGAACCAGTATGTAGCAGTGTACATCTGGAAACACCAGTACATGTAATAGTACCAGTATGTAGCAGTGTACATCTGGAAACACCAGTACATGTAATAGTACCAGTATGTAGCAGTGTACATCTGTAAACACCAGTACATGTAATAGTACCAGTATGTGGCCTGTGTACATCTGGAAACACCATTACATGTATTAGAACAGTGTGTAGCAGTGTACATCTAGAAACACCAGTACATGTAATAGTACCAGTATGTAGCCGTGTACATCTGGAAACACCAGTACATGTATTAGAACCAGTATGTAGCCGTGTACATCGGGAAACACCATTACATGTATTAGAACCAGTATGTAGCAGTATACATCTGGATACACCAGTATATGCAATAGTACCGGTATCTAGCAGTGTACATCTGGAAACACCAGTACATGTAATAGTACCAGTATGTAGCAGTGTACATCAACACCAGTACATGTAATAGTACCAGTATGTAGCAGTGTACATCTGGAAACACCAGTACATGTAATAGTACCAGTATGTAGCAGTGTACATCTGGAAACACCAGTACATGTAATAGTGCCAGTATGTAACAGTGTACATCTGGAAACATCAGTATATGTAATAGTACCAGTATGTAGCAGTGTACATCTGGAAACATCAGTACATGTCATAGTACCTGTATGTAGCAGTGTACATCTGGAAACACCAGTACATGTAATAGTACCAGTATGTAACAGTGTACATCTGGAAACACCAGTACATGTAATAGTACCAGTATGTAGCAGTGTACATCTGGAAACACCAGAACATGTAATAGTACCAGTATGTAGCAGTGCACATCTGGAAAAAACCATTACATGTATTAGAACCAGTATGTAGCAGTGTACATCTGGAAACACCAGTACATGTAATAGTACCAGTATGTAACAGTGTACATCTGGAAACACCAGTACATGTAATAGTACCAGTATGTAGCAGTGTACATCTGGAAACACCAGAACATGTAATAGTACCAGTATGTAGCCGTGCACATCTGGAAAAAACCATTACATATATTAGAACCAGTATGTAGCAGTGTACATCTGGAAACACCAGTACATGTAATAGTACCAGTATGTAGCAGTGTACATCTGGAAATACCAGTACATGTAATAGTACCAGTATGTTGCCGTGTACATCTGGAAACACCAGTACATGTATTAGAACCAGTATGTAGCCGTGTACATCGGGAAACACCATTACATGTATTAGAACCAGTATGTAGCAGTGTACATCTGGATACACCAGTATATGCAATAGTACCAGTGTACATCTGGAAACACCAGTACATGTAATAGTACCAGTATGTAGCAGTGTACATCTGGAAACACCAGAACATATAATAGTACCAGTATGTAGCAGTGCACATCTGGAAAAAAACTTTACATGTATTAGAACCATTATGTAGCAGTGTACATCTGGAAACACCAGTACATGTAATAGTACCAGTATGTAGCAGTGTACATCTGGAAACACCAGTACATGTAATAGTACCAGTATGTAGCAGTGTACATCTGGAAACACCAGAACATATAATAGTACCAGTATGTAGCAGTGTACATCTGGAAACATCAGTATATGTCATAGTACCAGTATGTAGCAGTGTACATCTGGAAACATCAGTATATGTCATAGTACCAGTATGTAGCAGTGTACATCTGGAAACATCAGTACATGTCATAGTACCTGTATGTAGCAGTGTACATCTGGAAACATCAGTACATGTCATAGTACCTGTATGTAGCAGTGTACATCTGGAAACACCAGTACATGTAATAGTACCAGTATGTAACAGTGTACATCTGGAAACACCAGTACATGTAATAGTACCAGTATGTAGCAGTGTACATCTGGAAACACCAGTACATGTAATAGTACCAGTATGTAGCAATGTACATCTGGAAACATCAGTATATGTCATAGTACCAGTATGTAGCAGTGTACATCTGGAAACATCAGTACATGTCATAGTACCTGTATGTAGCAGTGTACATCTGGAAACACCGGTACATGTAATAGTACCAGTATGTAGCAGTGTACATCTGGAAACACCAGTACATGTAATAGTACCAGTATGTAGCAATGTAAATCTGGAAACATCAGTATATGTCATAGTACCAGTATGTAGCAGTGTACATCTGGAAACATCAGTACATGTAATAGTACCAGTATGTAACAGTGTACATCTGGAAACACCAGTACATGTAATAGTACCAGTATGTAGCAGTGTACATCTGGAAACACCAGAACATGTAATAGTACCAGTATGTAGCCGTGCACATCTGGAAAAAACCATTACATGTATTAGAACCAGTATGTAGCAGTGTACATCTGGAAACACCAGTACATGTAATAGTACCAGTATGTAGCAGTGTACATCTGGAAACACCAGTACATGTAATAGTACCAGTATGTAGCAGTGCACATCTGGAAACACCAGTACATGTAATAGTACCAGTATGTAGCAGTGTACATCTGGAAACATCAGTATATGTCATAGTACCAGTATGTAGCAGTGTACATCTGGAAACATCAGTACATGTCATAGTACCTGTATGTAGCAGTGTACATCTGGAAACACCAGTACATGTAATAGTACCAGTATGTAACAGTGTACATCTGGAAACACCAGTACATGTAATAGTACCAGTATGTAGCAGTGTACATCTGGAAACACCAGTACATGTAATAGTACCAGTATGTAGCAATGTACATCTGGAAACATCAGTATATGTCATAGTACCAGTATGTAGCAGTGTACATCTGGAAACATCAGTACATGTCATAGTACCTGTATGTAGCAGTGTACATCTGGAAACACCAGTACATGTAATAGTACCAGTATGTAGCAGTGTACATCTGGAAACACCAGTACATGTAATAGTACCAGTATGTAGCAATGTACATCTGGAAACATCAGTATATGTCATAGTACCAGTATGTAGCAGTGTACATCTGGAAACATCAGTACATGTAATAGTACCAGTATGTAACAGTGTACATCTGGAAACACCAGTACATGTAATAGTACCAGTATGTAGCAGTGTACATCTGGAAACACCAGAACATGTAATAGTACCAGTATGTAGCCGTGCACATCTGGAAAAAACCATTACATGTATTAGAACCAGTATGTAGCAGTGTACATCTGGAAACACCAGTACATGTAATAGTACCAGTATGTAGCAGTGTACATCTGGAAACACCAGTACATGTAATAGTACCAGTATGTAGCAGTGTACATCTGTAAACACCAGTACATGTAATAGTACCATTATGTGGCCTTTGTACATCTGGAAACACCATTACATGTATTAGAACAGTGTGTAGCAGTGTACATCTAGAAACACCAGTACATGTAATAGTACCAGTATGTAGCCGTGTACATCTGGAAACACCAGTACATGTATTAGAACCAGTATGTAGCCGTGTACATCGGGAAACACCATTACATGTATTAGAACCAGTATGTAGCAGTGTACATCTGGATACACCAGTATATGCAATAGTACCGGTATGTAGCAGTGTACATCTGGAAACACCAGTACATGTAATAGTACCAGTATGTAGCAGTGTACATCTGGAAACACCAGTACATGTAATAGTACCAGTATGTAGCAGTGTACATCTGGAAACACCAGAACATATAATAGTACCAGTATGTAGCAGTGCACATCTGGAAAAAAACATTACATGTATTAGAACCAGTATGTAGCAGTGTACATCTGGAAACACCAGTACATATAATATTACCAATATGTAGCAGTGTACATCTGGAAACACCAGTACATGTAATAGTGCCAGTATGTAACAGTGTACATCTGGAAACATCAGTATATGTCATAGTACCAGTATGTAGCAGTGTACATCTGGAAACATCAGTACATGTCATAGTACCTGTATGTAACAGTGTACATCTGGAAACACCAGTACAATTAATAGTACCAGTATGTAGCAGTGTACATCTGGAAACACCAGAACATGTAATAGTACCAGTATGTAGCCGTGCACATCTGGAAAAAACCATTACATGTATTAGAACCAGTATGTAGCAGTGTACATCTGGAAACACCAGTACATGTAATAGTACCAGTATGTAACAGTGTACATCTGGAAACACCAGTACATGTAATAGTACCAGTATGTAGCAGTGTACATCTGGAAACACCAGAACATGTAATAGTACCAGTATGTAGCCGTGCACATCTGGAAAAAACCATTACATGTATTAGAACCAGTATGTAGCAGTGTACATCTGGAAACACCAGTATATGCAATAGTACCGGTATGTAGCAGTGTACATCTGGAAACACCAGTACATGTAATAGTACCAGTATGTAGCAGTGTACATCTGGAAACACCAGAACATATAATAGTACCAGTATGTAGCAGTGCACATCTGGAAACACCAGTACATGTAATAGTACCAGTATGTAGCAGTGTACATCTGGAAACATCAGTATATGTCATAGTACCAGTATGTAGCAGTGTACATCTGGAAACATCAGTACATGTCATAGTACCTGTATGTAGCAGTGTACATCTGGAAAATCCAGTACATGTAATAGTACCAGTATGTAACAGTGTACATCTGGAAACACCAGTACATGTAATAGTACCAGTATGTAGCAGTGTACATCTGGAAACACCAGTACATGTAATAGTACCAGTATGTAGCAATGTACATCTGGAAACAACAGTATATGTCATAGTACCAGTATGTAGCAGTGTACATCTGGAAACATCAGTACATGTCATAGTACTTGTATGTAGCAGTGTACATCTGGAAACACCAGTACATGTAATAGTACCAGTATGTAACAGTGTACATCTGGAAACACCAGTACATGTAATAGTACCAGTATGTAGCAGTGTACATCTGGAAACACCAGAACATGTAGTAGTACCAGTATGTAGCCGTGCACATCTGGAAAAAACCATTACATGTATTAGAACCAGTATGTAGCAGTGTACATCTGGAAACACCAGTACATGTAATAGTACCAGTATGTAACAGTGTACATCTGGAAACACCAGTACATGTAATTGTACCAGTATGTAGCAGTGTACATCTGGAAACACCAGAACATGTAATAGTACCAGTATGTAGCCGTGCACATCTGGAAAAAACCATTACATGTATTAGAACCAGTATGTAGCAGTGTACATCTGGAAACACCAGTACATGTAATAGTACCAGTATGTAGCAGTGTACATCTGGAAACACCAGTACATGTAATAGTACCAGTATGTAGCAGTGTACATCTGTAAACACCAGTACATGTAATAGTACCAGTATGTGGCCTGTGTACATCTGGAAACACCATTACATGTATTAGAACAGTGTGTAGCAGTGTACATCTAGAAACACCAGTACATGTAATAGTACCAGTATGTAGCCGTGTACATCTGGAAACACCAGTACATGTATTAGAACCAGTATGTAGCCGTGTACATCGGGAAACACCATTACATGTATTAGAACCAGTATGTAGCAGTGTACATCTGGATACACCAGTATATGCAATAGTACCGGTATGTAGCAGTGTACATCTGGAAACACCAGTACATGTAATAGTACCAGTATGTAGCAGTGTACATCAACACCAGTACATGTAATAGTACCAGTATGTAGCAGTGTACATCTGGAAACACCAGAACATATAATAGTACCAGTATGTAGCAGTGCACATCTGGAAAAAAACATTACATGTATTAGAACCAGTATGTAGCAGTGTACATCTGGAAACACCAGTACATGTAATAGTACCAGTATGTAGCAGTGTACATCTGGAAACACCAGTACATGTAATAGTACCAGTATGTAGCAGTGTACATCTGGAAACACCAGTACATGTAATAGTGCCAGTATGTAACAGTGTACATCTGGAAACATCAGTATATGTAATAGTACCAGTATGTAGCAGTGTACATCTGGAAACATCAGTACATGTCATAGTACCTGTATGTAGCAGTGTACATCTGGAAACACCAGTACATGTAATAGTACCAGTATGTAACAGTGTACATCTGGAAACACCAGTACATGTAATAGTACCAGTATGTAGCAGTGTACATCTGGAAACACCAGTACATGTAATAGTACCTGTATGTAGCAGTGTACATCTGGAAACAGCAGAACATGTAATAGTACCAGTATGTAGCAGTGCACATCTGGAAAAAAAAATTACATGTATTAGAACCAGTATGTAGCAGTGTACATCTGGAAACACCAGTACATGTAATAGTACCAGTATGTAGCAGTGTACATCTGGAAACACCAGAACATGTAATAGTACCAGTATGTAGCAGTGTACATATGGAAACACCAGAACATGTAATAGTACCAGTATGTAGCAGTGCACATCTGGAAAAACACATTACATGTATTAGAACCAGTATGTAGCAGTGTACATCTGGAAACACCAGTACATGTAATAGTACCAGTATGTAGCAGTGTACATCTGGAAACACCAGTACATGTAATAGTACCAGTATGTAGCAGTGTACATCTGGAAACATCAGTATATGTCATAGTACCAGTATGTAGCAATGTACATCTGGAAACATTAGTACATGTCATAGTACCAGTATGTAGCAGTGTACATCTGGAAACACCAGTACATGTAATAGTACCAGTATGTAGCAGTGTACATCTGGAAACACCAGAACATGTAATAGTACCAGTATGTAGCAGTGCACATCTGGAAAAAACCAATTACATGTATTAGAACCAGCATGTAGCAGTGTACATCTGGAAACACCAGTACATGTAATAGTACAAGTATGTAGCAGTGCACATCTGGAAAAAACCATTACATGTATTAGAACCAGTATGTAGCAGTGTACATCTGGAAACACCAGTACATGTAATAGTACCAGTATGTAGCAGTGTACATCTGGAAACATCAGTACATGTCATAGTACCAGTATGTAGCAGAGTACATCTGGAAACATCAGTACATGTCATAGTACCTGTATGTAGCAGTGTACATCTTGAAACACCAGTACATGTAATAGTACCAGTATGTAGCAGTGTACATTTTGAAACACCAGTACATGTAATAGTACCAGTATGTAGCAGTGTACATCTTCAAAACACCAGTACGTGTAATAATACCAGTATGTAGCAGTGTACATCTGGAAACATCAGTATATGTCATAGTACCAGTATGTAGCAGTGTACATCTGGAAACACCGGTACATGTAATAGTACCAGTATGTAGACTGTGTACATCTGGAAACACCATTACATGTATTAGAACCAGTATGTAGCACTGTACATCTAGAAACACCAGTACATGTAATAGTACCAGTATGTAGCCGTGTACATCTGGAAACACCAGTACATGTATTAGAACCAGTATGTAGCCGTGTACATCTGGAAACACCATTACATGTATTAGAACCAGTATGTAGCAGTGTACATCTGGAAACACCAGTATATGCAATAGTACCAGTATGTAGCAGTGTACATCTGGAAACACCAGTACATGTAATAGTACCAGTATGTAGCAGTGTACATCTAGAAACACCAGTACATGTAATAGTACCAGTATGTAGCCGTGTACATCTGGAAACACCAGTACATGTAATAGTACCAGTATGTAGCAGTGTACATCTGGAAACATCAGTATATGCAATAGTACCAGTATGTAGCAGTGTACATCTGGAAACACCAGTACATGTAATAGTACCAGTATGTAGCAGTTTACATCTAGAAACACCAGTACATGTAATAGTACCAGTATGTAGCAGTGTACATCTGGAAACACCAGTACATGTAATAGTACCAGTATGTAGCCGTGTACATCTGGAAACACCAGTACATGTAATAGTACCAGTATGTAGCAGTGTACATCTGGAAACACCAGAACATATAATAGTACCAGTATGTAGCAGTGTACATCTGGATACACCAGTATATGCAATAGTACCGGTATGTAGCAGTGTACATCTGGAAACACCAGTACCTGTAATAGTACCAGTATGTAGCAGTGTACATCTGGAAACACCAGTACATGTAATAGTACCAGTATGTAGCAGTGTACATCTGGAAACACCAGAACATATAATAGTACCAGCATGTAGCAGTGCACATCTGGAAAAAAACATTACATGTATTAGTACCAGTATGTAGCAGTGTACATCTGGAAACACCAGTACATGTAATAGTACCAGTATGTAGCAGTGTACATCTGGAAACACCAGTACATGTAATAGTACCAGTATGTAGCAGTGTACATCTGGAAACACCAGTACATGTAATAGTACCAGTATGTAGCAGTGTACATCTGGAAACACCAGTACATGTAATAGTGCCAGTATGTAACAGTGTACATCTGGAAACATCAGTATATGTAATAGTACCAGTATGTAGCAGTGTACATCTGGAAACATCAGTACATGTAATAGTACCAGTATGTAGCCGTGCACATCTGGAAAAAACCATTACATGTATTAGAACCAGTATGTAGCAGTGTACATCTGGAAACACCAGTACATGTAATAATACCAGTATGTAACAGTGTACATCTGGAAACACCAGTACATGTAATACTACCAGTATGTAGCAGTGTACATCTGGAAACACCAGAACATGTAATAGTACCAGTATGTAGCCGTGCACATCTGGAAAAAACCATTACATGTATTAGAACCAGTATGTAGCAGTGTACATCTGGAAACACCAGTACATGTAATAGTACCAGTATGTAACAGTGTACATCTGGAAACACCAGTACATGTAATAGTACCAGTATGTAGCAGTGTACATCTGGAAACACCAGAACATGTAATAGTACCAGTATGTAGCCGTGCACATCTGGAAAAAACCATTACATGTATTAGAACCAGTATGAAGCAGTGTACATCTGGAAACACCAGTACATGTAATAGTACCTGTATGTAGCAGTGTACATCTGGAAACAGCAGAACATGTAATAGTACCAGTATGTAGCAGTGCACATCTGGAAAAAAACATTACATGTATTAGAACCAGTATGAAGCAGTGTACATCTGGAAACACCAGTACATGTAATAGTACCAGTATGTAGCAGTGTACATCTGGAAACACCAGAACATGTAATAGTACCAGTATGTAGCAGTGTACATCTGGAAACATCAGTATATGTCATAGTACCAGTATGTAGCAGTGTACATCTGGAAACATTAGTACATGTCATAGTACCAGTATGTAGCAGTGTACATCTGGAAACACCAGTACATGTAATAGTACCTGTATGTAGCAGTGTACATCTGGAAACACCAGAACATGTAATAGTACCAGTATGTAGCAGTGCACATCTGGAAAAAACCATTACATGTATTAGAACCAGTATGTAGCAGTGTACATCTGGAAACACCAGTACATGTAATAATACCAGTATGTAGCAGTGTACATCTGGAAACATCAGTACATGTCATAGTACCAGTATGTAGCAGTGTACATCTGGAAACATCAGTACATGTCATAGTACCAGTATGTAGCAGTGTACATCTTAAAACACCAGTATATGTAATAGTACCAGTATGTAGCAGTGTACATTTTGAAACACCAGTACATGTAATAGTACCAGTATGTAGCAGTGTACATCTTCAAAACACCAGTACATGTAATAATACCAGTATGTAGCAGTGTACATCTGGAAACATCAGTATATGTCATAGTACCAGTATGTAGCAGTGTACATCTGGAAACACCGGTACATGTAATAGTACTAGTATGTAGCCTGTGTACATCTGGAAACACCATTACATGTATTAGAACCAGTATGTAGCAGTGTACATCTAGAAACACCAGTACATGTAATAGTACCAGTATGTAGCCGTGTACATCTGGAAACACCAGTACATGTATTAGAACCAGTATGTAGCCGTGTACATCTGGAAACACCATTACATGTATTAGAACCAGTATGTAGCAGTGTACATCTGGAAACACCAGTACATGTAATAGTACCAGTATGTAGCAGTGTACATCTGGAAACACCAGTACATGTAATAGTACCAGTATGTAGCAGTGTACATCTGGAAACACCAGAACATGTAATAGTACCAGTATGTAGCAGTGCACATCTGGAAACACCAGTACATGTAATAGTACCAGTATGTAGCAGTGTACATCTGGAAACATCAGTATATGTCATAGTACCAGTATGTAGCAGTGTACATCTGGAAACATCAGTACATGTCATAGTACCTGTATGTAGCAGTGTACATCTGGAAAAACCAGTACATGTAATAGTACCAGTAAGTAACAGTGTACATCTGGAAACACCAGTGCATGTAATAGTACCAGTATGTAGCAGTGTACATCTGGAAACACCAGTACATGTAATAGTACCAGTATGTAGCAGTGTACATCTGGAAACATCAGTATATGTCATAGTACCAGTATGTAGCAGTGTACATCTGGAAACATCAGTACATGTCATAGTACCTGTATGTAGCAGTGTACATCTGGAAACACCAGTACATGTAATAGTACCAGTATGTAACAGTGTACATCTGGAAACACCAGTACATGTAATAGTACCAGTATGTAGCAGTGTACATCTGGAAACACCAGAACATGTAATAGTACCAGTATGTAGCCGTGCACATCTGGAAAAAACCATTACATGTATTAGAACCAGTATGTAGCAGTGTACATCTGGAAACACCAGTACATGTAATAGTACCAGTATGTAACAGTGTACATCTGGAAACACCAGTACATGTAATAGTACCAGTATGTAGCAGTGTACATCTGGAAACACCAGAACATGTAATAGTACCAGTATGTAGCCGTGCACATCTGGAAAAAACCATTACATATATTAGAACCAGTATGTAGCAGTGTACATCTGGAAACACCAGTACATGTAATAGTACCAGTATGTAGCAGTGTACATCTGGAAATACCAGTACATGTAATAGTACCAGTATGTGGCCTGTGTACATCTGGAAACACCATTACATGTATTAGAACAGTGTGTAGCAGTGTACATCTAGAAACACCAGTACATGTAATAGTACCAGTATGTTGCCGTGTACATCTGGAAACACCAGTACATGTATTAGAACCAGTATGTAGCCGTGTACATCGGGAAACACCATTACATGTATTAGAACCAGTATGTAGCAGTGTACATCTGGATACACCAGTATATGCAATAGTACCAGTGTACATCTGGAAACACCAGTACATGTAATAGTACCAGTATGTAGCAGTGTACATCTGGAAACACCAGAACATATAATAGTACCAGTATGTAGCAGTGCACATCTGGAAAAAAACTTTACATGTATTAGAACCATTATGTAGCAGTGTACATCTGGAAACACCAGTACATGTAATAGTACCAGTATGTAGCAGTGTACATCTGGAAACACCAGTACATGTAATAGTACCAGTATGTAGCAGTGTACATCTGGAAACACCAGAACATATAATAGTACCAGTATGTAGCAGTGTACATCTGGAAACATCAGTATATGTCATAGTACCAGTATGTAGCAGTGTACATCTGGAAACATCAGTACATGTCATAGTACCTGTATGTAGCAGTGTACATCTGGAAACATCAGTACATGTCATAGTACCTGTATGTAGCAGTGTACATCTGGAAACACCAGTACATGTAATAGTACCAGTATGTAACAGTGTACATCTGGAAACACCAGTACATGTAATAGTACCAGTATGTAGCAGTGTACATCTGGAAACACCAGTACATGTAATAGTACCAGTATGTAGCAATGTACATCTGGAAACATCAGTATATGTCATAGTACCAGTATGTAGCAGTGTACATCTGGAAACATCAGTACATGTCATAGTACCTGTATGTAGCAGTGTACATCTGGAAACACCAGTACATGTAATAGTACCAGTATGTAGCAGTGTACATCTGGAAACACCAGTACATGTAATAGTACCAGTATGTAGCAATGTACATCTGGAAACATCAGTATATGTCATAGTACCAGTATGTAGCAGTGTACATCTGGAAACATCAGTACATGTAATAGTACCAGTATGTAACAGTGTACATCTGGAAACACCAGTACATGTAATAGTACCAGTATGTAGCAGTGTACATCTGGAAACACCAGAACATGTAATAGTACCAGTATGTAGCCGTGCACATCTGGAAAAAACCATTACATGTATTAGAACCAGTATGTAGCAGTGTACATCTGGAAACACCAGTACATGTAATAGTACCAGTATGTAGCAGTGTACATCTGGAAACACCAGTACATGTAATAGTACCAGTATGTAGCAGTGCACATCTGGAAACACCAGTACATGTAATAGTACCAGTATTTAGCAGTGTACATCTGGAAACATCAGTATATGTCATAGTACCAGTATGTAGCAGTGTACATCAGGAAACATCAGTACATGTCATAGTACCTGTATGTAGCAGTGTACATCTGGAAACACCAGTACATGTAATAGTACCAGTATGTAACAGTGTACATCTGGAAACACCAGTACATGTAATAGTACCAGTATGTAGCAGTGTACATCTGGAAACACCAGTACATGTAATAGTACCAGTATGTAGCAATGTACATCTGGAAACATCAGTATATGTCATAGTACCAGTATGTAGCAGTGTACATCTGGAAACATCAGTACATGTCATAGTACCTGTATGTAGCAGTGTACATCTGGAAACACCATTACATGTAATAGTACCAGTATGTAGCAGTGTACATCTGGAAACACCAGTACATGTAATAGTACCAGTATGTAGCAATGTACATCTGGAAACATCAGTATATGTCATAGTACCAGTATGTAGCAGTGTACATCTGGAAACATCAGTACATGTAATAGTAGCAGTATGTAACAGTGTACATCTGGAAACACCAGTACATGTAATAGTACCAGTATGTAGCAGTGTACATCTGGAAACACCAGAACATGTAATAGTACCAGTATGTAGCCGTGCACATCTGGAAAAAACCATTACATGTATTAGAACCAGTATGTAGCAGTGTACATCTGGAAACACCAGTACATGTAATAGTACCAGTATGTAGCAGTGTACATCTGGAAACACAAGTACATGTAATAGTACCAGTATGTAGCAGTGTACATCTGTAAACACCAGTACATGTAATAGTACCATTATGTGGCCTTTGTACATCTGGAAACACCATTACATGTATTAGAACAGTGTGTAGCAGTGTACATCTAGAAACACCAGTACATGTAATAGTACCAGTATGTAGCCGTGTACATCTGGAAACACCAGTACATGTATTAGAACCAGTATGTAGCCGTGTACATCGGGAAACACCATTACATGTATTAGAACCAGTATGTAGCAGTGTACATCTGGATACACCAGTATATGCAATAGTACCGGTATGTAGCAGTGTACATCTGGAAACACCAGTACATGTAATAGTACCAGTATGTAGCAGTGTACATCTGGAAACACCAGTACATGTAATAGTACCAGTATGTAGCAGTGTACATCTGGAAACACCAGAACATATAATAGTACCAGTATGTAGCAGTGCACATCTGGAAAAAAACATTACATGTATTAGAACCAGTATGTAGCAGTGTACATCTGGAAACACCAGTACATATAATATTACCAGTATGTAGCAGTGTACATCTGGAAACACCAGTACATGTAATAGTGCCAGTATGTAACAGTGTACATCTGGAAACATCAGTATATGTCATAGTACCAGTATGTAGCAGTGTACATCTGGAAACATCAGTACATGTCATAGTACCTGTATGTAGCAGTGTACATCTGGAAACACCAGTACATGTAATAGTACCAGTATGTAACAGTGTACATCTGGAAACACCAGTACAATTAATAGTACCAGTATGTAGCAGTGTACATCTGGAAACACCAGAACATGTAATAGTACCAGTATGTAGCCGTGCACATCTGGAAAAAACCATTACATGTATTAGAACCAGTATGTAGCAGTGTACATCTGGAAACACCAGTACATGTAATAGTACCAGTATGTAACAGTGTACATCTGGAAACACCAGTACATGTAATAGTACCAGTATGTAGCAGTGTACATCTGGAAACACCAGAACATGTAATAGTACCAGTATGTAGCCGTGCACATCTGGAAAAAACCATTACATGTATTAGAACCAGTATGTAGCAGTGTACATCTGGAAACACCAGTATATGCAATAGTACCGGTATGTAGCAGTGTACATCTGGAAACACCAGTACATGTAATAGTACCAGTATGTAGCAGTGTACATCTGGAAACACCAGAACATATAATAGTACCAGTATGTAGCAGTGCACATCTGGAAACACCAGTACATGTAATAGTACCAGTATGTAGCAGTGTACATCTGGAAACATCAGTATATGTCATAGTACCAGTATGTAGCAGTGTACATCTGGAAACATCAGTACATGTCATAGTACCTGTATGTAGCAGTGTACATCTGGAAACACCAGTACATGTAATAGTACCAGTATGTAACAGTGTACATCTGGAAACACCAGTACATGTAATAGTACCAGTATGTAGCAGTGTACATCTGGAAACACCAGTACATGTAATAGTACCAGTATGTAGCAATGTACATCTGGAAACATCAGTATATGTCATAGTACCAGTATGTAGCAGTGTACATCTGGAAACATCAGTACATGTCATAGTACTTGTATGTAGCAGTGTACATCTGGAAACACCAGTACATGTAATAGTACCAGTATGTAACAGTGTACATCTGGAAACACCAGTACATGTAATAGTACCAGTATGTAGCAGTGTACATCTGGAAACACCAGAACATGTAATAGTACCAGTATGTAGCCGTGCACATCTGGAAAAAACCATTACATGTATTAGAACCAGTATGTAGCAGTGTACATCTGGAAACACCAGTACATGTAATAGTACCAGTATGTAACAGTGTACATCTGGAAACACCAGTACATGTAATAGTACCAGTATGTAGCAGTGTACATCTGGAAACACCAGAACATGTAATAGTACCAGTATGTAGCCGTGCACATCTGGAAAAAACCATTACATGTATTAGAACCAGTATGTAGCAGTGTACATCTGGAAACACCAGTACATGTAATAGTACCAGTATGTAGCAGTGTACATCTGGAAACACCAGTACATGTAATAGTACCAGTATGTAGCAGTGTACATCTGTAAACACCAGTACATGTAATAGTACCAGTATGTGGCCTGTGTACATCTGGAAACACCATTACATGTATTAGAACAGTGTGTAGCAGTGTACATCTAGAAACACCAGTACATGTAATAGTACCAGTATGTAGCCGTGTACATCTGGAAACACCAGTACATGTATTAGAACCAGTATGTAGCCGTGTACATCTGGATACACCAGTATATGCAATAGTACCGGTATCTAGCAGTGTACATCTGGAAACACCAGTACATGTAATAGTACCAGTATGTAGCAGTGTACATCAACACCAGTACATGTAATAGTACCAGTATGTAGCAGTGTACATCTGGAAACACCAGAACATATAATAGTACCAGTATGTAGCAGTGCACATCTGGAAAAAAACATTACATGTATTAGAACCAGTATGTAGCAGTGTACATCTGGAAACACCAGTACATGTAATAGTACCAGTATGTAGCAGTGTACATCTGGAAACACCAGTACATGTAATAGTACCAGTATGTAGCAGTGTACATCTGGAAACACCAGTACATGTAATAGTGCCAGTATGTAACAGTGTACATCTGGAAACATCAGTATATGTAATAGTACCAGTATGTAGCAGTGTACATCTGGAAACATCAGTACATGTCATAGTACCTGTATGTAGCAGTGTACATCTGGAAACACCAGTACATGTAATAGTACCAGTATGTAACAATGTACATCTGGAAACACCAGTACATGTAATAGTACCAGTATGTAGCAGTGTACATCTGGAAACACCAGAACATGTAATAGTACCAGTATGTAGCCGTGCACATCTGGAAAAAACCATTACATGTATTAGAACCAGTATGTAGCAGTGTACATCTGGAAACACCAGTACATGTAATAGTACCAGTATGTAACAGTGTACATCTGGAAACACCAGTACATGTAATAGTACCAGTATGTAGCAGTGTACATCTGGAAACACCAGAACATGTAATAGTACCAGTATGTAGCCGTGCACATCTGGAAAAAACCATTACATATATTAGAACCAGTATGTAGCAGTGTACATCTGGAAACACCAGTACATGTAATAGTACCAGTATGTAGCAGTGTACATCTGGAAATACCAGTACATGTAATAGTACCAGTATGTGGCCTGTGTACATCTGGAAACACCATTACATGTATTAGAACAGTGTGTAGCAGTGTACATCTAGAAACACCAGTACATGTAATAGTACCAGTATGTTGCCGTGTACATCTGGAAACACCAGTACATGTATTAGAATCAGTATGTAGCCGTGTACATCGGGAAACACCATTACATGTATTAGAACCAGTATGTAGCAGTGTACATCTGGATACACCAGTATATGCAATAGTACCAGTGTACATCTGGAAACACCAGTACATGTAATAGTACCAGTATGTAGCAGTGTACATCTGGAAACACCAGAACATATAATAGTACCAGTATGTAGCAGTGCACATCTGGAAAAAAACTTTACATGTATTAGAACCATTATGTAGCAGTGTACATCTGGAAACACCAGTACATGTAATAGTACCAGTATGTAGCAGTGTACATCTGGAAACACCAGTACATGTAATAGTACCAGTATGTAGCAGTGTACATCTGGAAACACCAGAACATATAATAGTACCAGTATGTAGCAGTGTACATCTGGAAACATCAGTATATGTCATAGTACCAGTATGTAGCAGTGTACATCTGGAAACATCAGTATATGTCATAGTACCAGTATGTAGCAGTGTACATCTGGAAACATCAGTACATGTCATAGTACCTGTATGTAGCAGTGTACATCTGGAAACATCAGTACATGTCATAGTACCTGTATGTAGCAGTGTACATCTGGAAACACCAGTACATGTAATAGTACCAGTATGTAACAGTGTACATCTGGAAACACCAGTACATGTAATAGTACCAGTATGTAGCAGTGTACATCTGGAAACACCAGTACATGTAATAGTACCAGTATGTAGCAATGTACATCTGGAAACATCAGTATATGTCATAGTACCAGTATGTAGCAGTGTACATCTGGAAACATCAGTACATGTCATAGTACCTGTATGTAGCAGTGTACATCTGGAAACACCAGTACATGTAATAGTACCAGTATGTAGCAGTGTACATCTGGAAACACCAGTACATGTAATAGTACCAGTATGTAGCAATGTACATCTGGAAACATCAGTATATGTCATAGTACCAGTATGTAGCAGTGTACATCTGGAAACTTCAGTACATGTAATAGTACCAGTATGTAACAGTGTACATCTGGAAACACCAGTACATGTAATAGTACCAGTATGTAGCAGTGTACATCTGGAAACACCAGAACATGTAATAGTACCAGTATGTAGCCGTGCACATCTGGAAAAAACCATTACATGTATTAGAACCAGTATGTAGCAGTGTACATCTGGAAACATCAGTATATGTCATAGTACCAGTATGTAGCAGTGTACATCTGGAAACATCAGTACATGTCATAGTACCTGTATGTAGCAGTGTACATCTGGAAACACCAGTACATGTAATGGTACCAGTATTTAACAGTGTACATCTGGAAACACCAGTACATGTAATAGTACCAGTATGTAGCAGTGTACATCTGGAAACACCAGTACATGTAATAGTACCAGTATGTAGCAATGTACATCTGGAAACATCAGTATATGTCATAGTACCAGTATGTAGCAGTGTACATCTGGAAACATCAGTACATGTCATAGTACCTGTATGTAGCAGTGTACATCTGGAAACACCAGTACATGTAATAGTACCAGTATGTAGCAGTGTACATCTGGAAACACCAGTACATGTAATAGTACCAGTATGTAGCAATGTACATCTGGAAACATCAGTATATGTCATAGTACCAGTATGTAGCAGTGTACATCTGGAAACATCAGTACATGTAATAGTACCAGTATGTAACAGTGTACATCTGGAAACACCAGTACATGTAATAGTACCAGTATGTAGCAGTGTACATCTGGAAACACCAGAACATGTAATAGTACCAGTATGTAGCCGTGCACATCTGGAAAAAACCATTACATGTATTAGAACCAGTATGTAGCAGTGTACATCTGGAAACACCAGTACATGTAATAGTACCAGTATGTAGCAGTGTACATCTGGAAACACCAGTACATGTAATAGTACCAGTATGTAGCCGTGTACATCTGTAAACACCAGTACATGTAATAGTACCATTATGTGGCCTTTGTACATCTGGAAACACCATTACATGTATTAGAACAGTGTGTAGCAGTGTACATCTAGAAACACCAGTACATGTAATAGTACCAGTATGTAGCCGTGTACATCTGGAAACACCAGTACATGTATTAGAACCAGTATGTAGCCGTGTACATCGGGAAACACCATTACATGTATTAGAACCAGTATGTAGCAGTGTACATCTGGATACACCAGTATATGCAATAGTACCGGTATGTAGCAGTGTACATCTGGAAACACCAGTACATGTAATAGTACCAGTATGTAGCAGTGTACATCTGGAAACACCAGTACATGTAATAGTACCAGTATGTAGCAGTGTACATCTGGAAACACCAGAACATATAATAGTACCAGTATGTAGCAGTGCACATCTGGAAAAAAACATTACATGTATTAGAACCAGTATGTAGCAGTGTACATCTGGAAACACCAGTACATATAATATTACCAGTATGTAGCAGTGTACATCTGGAAACACCAGTACATGTAATAGTGCCAGTATGTAACAGTGTACATCTGGAAACATCAGTATATGTCATAGTACCAGTATGTAGCAGTGTACATCTGGAAACATCAGTACATGTCATAGTACCTGTATGTAACAGTGTACATCTGGAAACACCAGTACAATTAATAGTACCAGTATGTAGCAGTGTACATCTGGAAACACCAGAACATGTAATAGTACCAGTATGTAGCCGTGCACATCTGGAAAAAACCATTACATGTATTAGAACCAGTATGTAGCAGTGTACATCTGGAAACACCAGTACATGTAATAGTACCAGTATGTAACAGTGTACATCTGGAAACACCAGTACATGTAATAGTACCAGTATGTAGCAGTGTACATCTGGAAACACCAGAACATGTAATAGTACCAGTATGTAGCCGTGCACATCTGGAAAAAACCATTACATGTATTAGAACCAGTATGTAGCAGTGTACATCTGGAAACACCAGTATATGCAATAGTACCGGTATGTAGCAGTGTACATCTGGAAACAGCAGTACATGTAATAGTACCAGTATGTAGCAGTGTACATCTGGAAACACCAGAACATATAATAGTACCAGTATGTTGCAGTGCACATCTGGAAACACCAGTACATGTAATAGTACCAGTATGTAGCAGTGTACATCTGGAAACATCAGTATATGTCATAGTACCAGTATGTAGCAGTGTACATCTGGAAACATCAGTACATGTCATAGTACCTGTATGTAGCAGTGTACATCTGGAAAATCCAGTACATGTAATAGTACCAGTATGTAACAGTGTACATCTGGAAACACCAGTACATGTAATAGTACCAGTATGTAGCAGTGTACATCTGGAAACACCAGTACATGTAATAGTACCAGTATGTAGCAATGTACATCTGGAAACATCAGTATATGTCATAGTACCAGTATGTAGCAGTGTACATCTGGAAACATCAGTACATGTCATAGTACTTGTATGTAGCAGTGTACATCTGGAAACACCAGTACATGTAATAGTACCAGTATGTAACAGTGTACATCTGGAAACACCAGTACATGTAATAGTACCAGTATGTAGCAGTGTACATCTGGAAACACCAGAACATGTAGTAGTACCAGTATGTAGCCGTGCACATCTGGAAAAAACCATTACATGTATTAGAACCAGTATGTAGCAGTGTACATCTGGAAACACCAGTACATGTAATAGTACCAGTATGTAACAGTGTACATCTGGAAACACCAGTACATGTAATAGTACCAGTATGTAGCAGTGTACATCTGGAAACACCAGAACATGTAATAGTACCAGTATGTAGCCGTGCACATCTGGAAAAAACCATTACATGTATTAGAACCAGTATGTAGCAGTGTACATCTGGAAACACCAGTACATGTAATAGTACCAGTATGTAGCAGTGTACATCTGGAAACACCAGTACATGTAATAGTACCAGTATGTAGCAGTGTACATCTGTAAACACCAGTACATGTAATAGTACCAGTATGTGGCCTGTGTACATCTGGAAACACCATTACATGTATTAGAACAGTGTGTAGCAGTGTACATCTAGAAACACCAGTACATGTAATAGTACCAGTATGTAGCCGTGTACATCTGGAAACACCAGTACATGTATTAGAACCAGTATGTAGCCGTGTACATCGGGAAACACCATTACCTGTATTAGAACCAGTATGTAGCAGTGTACATCTGGATACACCAGTATATGCAATAGTTCCGGTATGTAGCAGTGTACATCTGGAAACACCAGTACATGTAATAGTACCAGTATGTAGCAGTGTACATCAACACCAGTACATGTAATAGTACCAGTATGTAGCAGTGTACATCTGGAAACACCAGAACATATAATAGTACCAGTATGTAGCAGTGCACATCTGGAAAAAAACATTACATGTATTAGAACCAGTATGTAGCAGTGTACATCTGGAAACACCAGTACATGTAATAGTACCAGTATGTAGCAGTGTACATCTGGAAACACCAGTACATGTAATAGTACCAGTATGTAGCAGTGTACATCTGGAAACACCAGTACATGTAATAGTGCCAGTATGTAACAGTGTACATCTGGAAACATCAGTATATGTAATAGTACCAGTATGTAGCAGTGTACATCTGGAAACATCAGTACATGTCATAGTACCTGTATGTAGCAGTGTACATCTGGAAACACCAGTACATGTAATAGTACCAGTATGTAACAGTGTACATCTGGAAACACCAGTACATGTAATAGTACCAGTATGTAGCAGTGTACATCTGGAAACACCAGTACATGTAATAGTACCTGTATGTAGCAGTGTACATCTGGAAACAGCAGAACATGTAATAGTACCAGTATGTAGCAGTGCACATCTGGAAAAAAAAATTACATGTATTAGAACCAGTATGTAGCAGTGTACATCTGGAAACACCAGTACATGTAATAGTACCAGTATGTAGCAGTGTACATCTGGAAACACCAGAACATGTAATAGTACCAGTATGTAGCAGTGTACATCTGGAAACACCAGAACATGTAATAGTACCAGTATGTAGCAGTGCACATCTGGAAAAACACATTACATGTATTAGAACCAGTATGTAGCAGTGTACATCTGGAAACACCAGTACATGTAATAGTACCAGTATGTAGCAGTGTACATCTGGAAACACCAGTACATGTAATAGTACCAGTATGTAGCAGTGTACATCTGGAAACATCAGTATATGTCATAGTACCAGTATGTAGCAATGTACATCTGGAACCATTAGTACATGTCATAGTACCAGTATGTAGCAGTGTACATCTGGAAACACCAGTACATGTAATAGTACCAGTATGTAGCAGTGTACATCTGGAAACACCAGAACATGTAATAGTACCAGTATGTAGCAGTGCACATCTGGAAAAAACCAATTACATGTATTAGAACCAGCATGTAGCAGTGTACATCTGGAAACACCAGTACATGTAATAGTACAAGTATGTAGCAGTGCACATCTGGAAAAAACCATTACATGTATTAGAACCAGTATGTAGCAGTGTACATCTGGAAACACCAGTACATGTAATAGTACCAGTATGTAGCAGTGTACATCTGGAAACATCAGTACATGTCATAGTACCAGTATGTAGCAGAGTACATCTGGAAACATCAGTACATGTCATAGTACCTGTATGTAGAAGTGTACATCTTGAAACACCAGTACATGTAATAGTACCAGTATGTAGCAGTGTACATTTTGAAACACCAGTACATGTAATAGTACCAGTATGTAGCAGTGTACATCTTAAAAACACCAGTACGTGTAATAATACCAGTATGTAGCAGTGTACATCTGGAAACATCAGTATATGTCATAGTACCAGTATGTAGCAGTGTACATCTGGAAACACCGGTACATGTAATAGTACCAGTATGTAGCCTGTGTACATCTGGAAACACCATTACATGTATTAGAACCAGTATGTAGCAGTGTACATCTAGAAACACCAGTACATGTAATAGTACCAGTATGTAGCCGTGTACATCTGGAAACACCAGTACATGTATTAGAACCAGTATGTAGCCGTGTACATCTGGAAACACCATTACATGTATTAGAACCAGTATGTAGCAGTGTACATCTGGAAACACCAGTATATGCAATAGTACCAGTATGTAGCAGTGTACATCTGGAAACACCAGTACATGTAATAGTACCAGTATGTAGCAGTGTACATCTAGAAACACCAGTACATGTAATAGTACCAGTATGTAGCCGTGTACATCTGGAAACACCAGTACATGTAATAGTACCAGTATGTAGCAGTGTACATCTGGAAACATCAGTATATGCAATAGTACCAGTATGTAGCAGTGTACATCTGGAAACACCAGTACATGTAATAGTACCAGTATGTAGCAGTTTACATCTAGAAACACCAGTACATGTAATAGTACCAGTATGTAGCAGTGTACATCTGGAAACACCAGTACATGTAATAGTACCAGTATGTAGCAGTGTACATCTGGAAACACCAGTACATGTAATAGTACCAGTATGTAGCAATGTACATCTGGAAACATCAGTATATGTCATAGTACCAGTATGTAGCAGTGTACATCTGGAAACATCAGTACATGTCATAGTACCTGTATGTAGCAGTGTACATCTGGAAACACCAGTACATGTAATAGTACCAGTATGTAGCAGTGTACATCTGGAAACACCAGTACATGTAATAGTACCAGTATGTAGCAATGTACATCTGGAAACATCAGTATATGTCATAGTACCAGTATGTAGCAGTGTACATCTGGAAACTTCAGTACATGTAATAGTACCAGTATGTAACAGTGTACATCTGGAAACACCAGTACATGTAATAGTACCAGTATGTAGCAGTGTACATCTGGAAACACCAGAACATGTAATAGTACCAGTATGTAGCCGTGCACATCTGGAAAAAACCATTACATGTATTAGAACCAGTATGTAGCAGTGTACATCTGGAAACATCAGTATATGTCATAGTACCAGTATGTAGCAGTGTACATCTGGAAACATCAGTACATGTCATAGTACCTGTATGTAGCAGTGTACATCTGGAAACACCAGTACATGTAATGGTACCAGTATTTAACAGTGTACATCTGGAAACACCAGTACATGTAATAGTACCAGTATGTAGCAGTGTACATCTGGAAACACCAGTACATGTAATAGTACCAGTATGTAGCAATGTACATCTGGAAACATCAGTATATGTCATAGTACCAGTATGTAGCAGTGTACATCTGGAAACATCAGTACATGTCATAGTACCTGTATGTAGCAGTGTACATCTGGAAACACCAGTACATGTAATAGTACCAGTATGTAGCAGTGTACATCTGGAAACACCAGTACATGTAATAGTACCAGTATGTAGCAATGTACATCTGGAAACATCAGTATATGTCATAGTACCAGTATGTAGCAGTGTACATCTGGAAACATCAGTACATGTAATAGTACCAGTATGTAACAGTGTACATCTGGAAACACCAGTACATGTAATAGTACCAGTATGTAGCAGTGTACATCTGGAAACACCAGAACATGTAATAGTACCAGTATGTAGCCGTGCACATCTGGAAAAAACCATTACATGTATTAGAACCAGTATGTAGCAGTGTACATCTGGAAACACCAGTACATGTAATAGTACCAGTATGTAGCAGTGTACATCTGGAAACACCAGTACATGTAATAGTACCAGTATGTAGCCGTGTACATCTGTAAACACCAGTACATGTAATAGTACCATTATGTGGCCTTTGTACATCTGGAAACACCATTACATGTATTAGAACAGTGTGTAGCAGTGTACATCTAGAAACACCAGTACATGTAATAGTACCAGTATGTAGCCGTGTACATCTGGAAACACCAGTACATGTATTAGAACCAGTATGTAGCCGTGTACATCGGGAAACACCATTACATGTATTAGAACCAGTATGTAGCAGTGTACATCTGGATACACCAGTATATGCAATAGTACCGGTATGTAGCAGTGTACATCTGGAAACACCAGTACATGTAATAGTACCAGTATGTAGCAGTGTACATCTGGAAACACCAGTACATGTAATAGTACCAGTATGTAGCAGTGTACATCTGGAAACACCAGAACATATAATAGTACCAGTATGTAGCAGTGCACATCTGGAAAAAAACATTACATGTATTAGAACCAGTATGTAGCAGTGTACATCTGGAAACACCAGTACATATAATATTACCAGTATGTAGCAGTGTACATCTGGAAACACCAGTACATGTAATAGTGCCAGTATGTAACAGTGTACATCTGGAAACATCAGTATATGTCATAGTACCAGTATGTAGCAGTGTACATCTGGAAACATCAGTACATGTCATAGTACCTGTATGTAACAGTGTACATCTGGAAACACCAGTACAATTAATAGTACCAGTATGTAGCAGTGTACATCTGGAAACACCAGAACATGTAATAGTACCAGTATGTAGCCGTGCACATCTGGAAAAAACCATTACATGTATTAGAACCAGTATGTAGCAGTGTACATCTGGAAACACCAGTACATGTAATAGTACCAGTATGTAACAGTGTACATCTGGAAACACCAGTACATGTAATAGTACCAGTATGTAGCAGTGTACATCTGGAAACACCAGAACATGTAATAGTACCAGTATGTAGCCGTGCACATCTGGAAAAAACCATTACATGTATTAGAACCAGTATGTAGCAGTGTACATCTGGAAACACCAGTATATGCAATAGTACCGGTATGTAGCAGTGTACATCTGGAAACAGCAGTACATGTAATAGTACCAGTATGTAGCAGTGTACATCTGGAAACACCAGAACATATAATAGTACCAGTATGTTGCAGTGCACATCTGGAAACACCAGTACATGTAATAGTACCAGTATGTAGCAGTGTACATCTGGAAACATCAGTATATGTCATAGTACCAGTATGTAGCAGTGTACATCTGGAAACATCAGTACATGTCATAGTACCTGTATGTAGCAGTGTACATCTGGAAAATCCAGTACATGTAATAGTACCAGTATGTAACAGTGTACATCTGGAAACACCAGTACATGTAATAGTACCAGTATGTAGCAGTGTACATCTGGAAACACCAGTACATGTAATAGTACCAGTATGTAGCAATGTACATCTGGAAACATCAGTATATGTCATAGTACCAGTATGTAGCAGTGTACATCTGGAAACATCAGTACATGTCATAGTACTTGTATGTAGCAGTGTACATCTGGAAACACCAGTACATGTAATAGTACCAGTATGTAACAGTGTACATCTGGAAACACCAGTACATGTAATAGTACCAGTATGTAGCAGTGTACATCTGGAAACACCAGAACATGTAGTAGTACCAGTATGTAGCCGTGCACATCTGGAAAAAACCATTACATGTATTAGAACCAGTATGTAGCAGTGTACATCTGGAAACACCAGTACATGTAATAGTACCAGTATGTAACAGTGTACATCTGGAAACACCAGTACATGTAATAGTACCAGTATGTAGCAGTGTACATCTGGAAACACCAGAACATGTAATAGTACCAGTATGTAGCCGTGCACATCTGGAAAAAACCATTACATGTATTAGAACCAGTATGTAGCAGTGTACATCTGGAAACACCAGTACATGTAATAGTACCAGTATGTAGCAGTGTACATCTGGAAACACCAGTACATGTAATAGTACCAGTATGTAGCAGTGTACATCTGTAAACACCAGTACATGTAATAGTACCAGTATGTGGCCTGTGTACATCTGGAAACACCATTACATGTATTAGAACAGTGTGTAGCAGTGTACATCTAGAAACACCAGTACATGTAATAGTACCAGTATGTAGCCGTGTACATCTGGAAACACCAGTACATGTATTAGAACCAGTATGTAGCCGTGTACATCGGGAAACACCATTACCTGTATTAGAACCAGTATGTAGCAGTGTACATCTGGATACACCAGTATATGCAATAGTTCCGGTATGTAGCAGTGTACATCTGGAAACACCAGTACATGTAATAGTACCAGTATGTAGCAGTGTACATCAACACCAGTACATGTAATAGTACCAGTATGTAGCAGTGTACATCTGGAAACACCAGAACATATAATAGTACCAGTATGTAGCAGTGCACATCTGGAAAAAAACATTACATGTATTAGAACCAGTATGTAGCAGTGTACATCTGGAAACACCAGTACATGTAATAGTACCAGTATGTAGCAGTGTACATCTGGAAACACCAGTACATGTAATAGTACCAGTATGTAGCAGTGTACATCTGGAAACACCAGTACATGTAATAGTGCCAGTATGTAACAGTGTACATCTGGAAACATCAGTATATGTAATAGTACCAGTATGTAGCAGTGTACATCTGGAAACATCAGTACATGTCATAGTACCTGTATGTAGCAGTGTACATCTGGAAACACCAGTACATGTAATAGTACCAGTATGTAACAGTGTACATCTGGAAACACCAGTACATGTAATAGTACCAGTATGTAGCAGTGTACATCTGGAAACACCAGTACATGTAATAGTACCTGTATGTAGCAGTGTACATCTGGAAACAGCAGAACATGTAATAGTACCAGTATGTAGCAGTGCACATCTGGAAAAAAAAATTACATGTATTAGAACCAGTATGTAGCAGTGTACATCTGGAAACACCAGTACATGTAATAGTACCAGTATGTAGCAGTGTACATCTGGAAACACCAGAACATGTAATAGTACCAGTATGTAGCAGTGTACATCTGGAAACACCAGAACATGTAATAGTACCAGTATGTAGCAGTGCACATCTGGAAAAACACATTACATGTATTAGAACCAGTATGTAGCAGTGTACATCTGGAAACACCAGTACATGTAATAGTACCAGTATGTAGCAGTGTACATCTGGAAACACCAGTACATGTAATAGTACCAGTATGTAGCAGTGTACATCTGGAAACATCAGTATATGTCATAGTACCAGTATGTAGCAATGTACATCTGGAACCATTAGTACATGTCATAGTACCAGTATGTAGCAGTGTACATCTGGAAACACCAGTACATGTAATAGTACCAGTATGTAGCAGTGTACATCTGGAAACACCAGAACATGTAATAGTACCAGTATGTAGCAGTGCACATCTGGAAAAAACCAATTACATGTATTAGAACCAGCATGTAGCAGTGTACATCTGGAAACACCAGTACATGTAATAGTACAAGTATGTAGCAGTGCACATCTGGAAAAAACCATTACATGTATTAGAACCAGTATGTAGCAGTGTACATCTGGAAACACCAGTACATGTAATAGTACCAGTATGTAGCAGTGTACATCTGGAAACATCAGTACATGTCATAGTACCAGTATGTAGCAGAGTACATCTGGAAACATCAGTACATGTCATAGTACCTGTATGTAGAAGTGTACATCTTGAAACACCAGTACATGTAATAGTACCAGTATGTAGCAGTGTACATTTTGAAACACCAGTACATGTAATAGTACCAGTATGTAGCAGTGTACATCTTAAAAACACCAGTACGTGTAATAATACCAGTATGTAGCAGTGTACATCTGGAAACATCAGTATATGTCATAGTACCAGTATGTAGCAGTGTACATCTGGAAACACCGGTACATGTAATAGTACCAGTATGTAGCCTGTGTACATCTGGAAACACCATTACATGTATTAGAACCAGTATGTAGCAGTGTACATCTAGAAACACCAGTACATGTAATAGTACCAGTATGTAGCCGTGTACATCTGGAAACACCAGTACATGTATTAGAACCAGTATGTAGCCGTGTACATCTGGAAACACCATTACATGTATTAGAACCAGTATGTAGCAGTGTACATCTGGAAACACCAGTATATGCAATAGTACCAGTATGTAGCAGTGTACATCTGGAAACACCAGTACATGTAATAGTACCAGTATGTAGCAGTGTACATCTAGAAACACCAGTACATGTAATAGTACCAGTATGTAGCCGTGTACATCTGGAAACACCAGTACATGTAATAGTACCAGTATGTAGCAGTGTACATCTGGAAACATCAGTATATGCAATAGTACCAGTATGTAGCAGTGTACATCTGGAAACACCAGTACATGTAATAGTACCAGTATGTAGCAGTTTACATCTAGAAACACCAGTACATGTAATAGTACCAGTATGTAGCAGTGTACATCTGGAAACACCAGTACATGTAATAGTACCAGTATGTAGCCGTGTACATCTGGAAACACCAGTACATGTAATAGTACCAGTATGTAGCAGTGTACATCTGGAAACATCAGTATATGTCTTAGTACCTGTATGTAGCAGTGTACATCTGGAAACACCAGAACATGTAATAGTACCAGTATGTAGCAGTGCACATCTGGAAACACCAGTACATGTAATAGTACCAGTATGTAGCAGTGTACATCTGGAAACATCAGTATATGTCATAGTACCAGTATGTAGCAGTGTAAATCTGGAAACATCAGTACATGTCATAGTACCTGTATGTAGCAGTGTACATCTGGAAACACCAGTACATGTAATAGTACCAGTAAGTAACAGTGTACATCTGGAAACACCAGTGCATGTAATAGTACCAGTATGTAGCAGTGTACATCTGGAAACACCAGTACATGTAATAGTACCAGTATGTAGCAGTGTACATCTGGAAACATCAGTATATGTCATAGTACCAGTATGTAGCAGTGTACATCTGGAAACATCAGTACATGTCATAGTACCTGTATGTAGCAGTGTACATCTGGAAACACCAGTACATGTAATAGTACCAGTATGTAACAGTGTACATCTGGAAACACCAGTACATGTAATAGTACCAGTATGTAGCAGTGTACATCTGGAAACACCAGAACATGTAATAGTACCAGTATGTAGCCGTGCACATCTGGAAAAAACCATTACATGTATTAGAACCAGTATGTAGCAGTGTACATCTGGAAACACCAGTACATGTAATAGTACCAGTATGCAACAGTGTACATCTGGAAACACCAGTACATGTAATAGTACCAGTATGTAGCAGTGTACATCTGGAAACACCAGAACATGTAATAGTACCAGTATGTAGCCGTGCACATCTGGAAAAAACCATTACATGTATTAGAACCAGTATGTAGCAGTGTACATCTGGAAACACCAGTACATGTAATAGTACCAGTATGTAGCAGTGTACATCTGGAAACACCAGTACATGTAATAGTACCAGTATGTGGCCTGTGTACATCTGGAAACACCATTACATGTATTAGAACAGTGTGTAGCAGTGTACATCTAGAAACACCAGTACATGTAATAGTACCAGTATGTAGCCGTGTACATCTGGAAACACCAGTACATGTATTAGAACCAGTATGTAGCCGTGTACATCGGGAAACACCATTACATGTATTAGAACCAGTATGTAGCAGTGTACATCTGGATATACCAGTATATGCAATAGTACCAGTGTACATCTGGAAACACCAGTACATGTAATAGTACCAGTATGTAGCAGTGTACATCTGGAAACATCAGTACATGTAATAGTACCAGTATGTAGCAGTGTACATCTGGAAACACCAGAACATATAATAGTACCAGTATGTAGCAGTGCACATCTGGAAAAAAACTTTACATGTATTAGAACCATTATGTAGCAGTGTACATCTGGAAACACCAGTACATGTAATAGTACCAGTATGTAGCAGTGTACATCTGGAAACACCAGTACATGTAATAGTACCAGTATGTAGCAGTGTACATCTGGAAACACCAGTACATGTAATAGTGCCAGTATGTAACAGTGTACATCTGGAAACATCAGTATATGTCATAGTACCAGTATGTAGCAGTGTACACCTGGAAACATCAGTACATGTCATAGTACCTGTATGTAGCAATGTACATCTGGAAACACCAGTACATGTAATAGTACCAGTATGTAACAGTGTACATCTAGAAACACCAGTACATGTAATAGTACCAGTATGTAGCAGTGTACATCTGGAAACACCAGAACATGTAATAGTACCAGTATGCATCCGTGCACATCTGGAAAAAACCATTACATGTATTAGAACCAGTATGTAGCAGTGTACATCTGGAAACACCAGTACATGTAATAGTACCAGTATGAAACAGTGTACATCTGGAAACACCAGTACATGTAATAGTACCAGTATGTAGCAGTGTACATCTGGAAACAGCAGAACATGTAATAGTACCAGTATGTAGCCGTGCACATCTGGAAAAAAACATTACATGTATTAGAACCAGTATGTAGCAGTGTACATCTGGAAACACCAGTACATGTAATAGTACCAGTATGTAGCCGTGTACATCTGGAAACACCAGTACATGTAATAGTACCAGTATGTAGCAGTGTACATCTGGAAACACCAGTACATGTAATAGTACCAGTATGTAGCAGTGCACATCTGGAAACAGCAGAACATGTAATAGTACCAGTATGTAGCAGTGCACATCTGGAAAAAAAAATTACATGTATTAGAACCAGTATGTAGCAGTGTACATCTGGAAACACCAGTAAATGTAATAGTACCAGTATGTAGCCTGTGTACATCTGGAAACACCATTACATGTATTAGAACCAGTGTGTAGCAGTGTACATCTAGAAACACCAGTACATGTAATAGTACCAGTATGTAGCCGTGTACATCTGGAAACACCAGTACATGTATTAGAACCAGTATGTAGCCGTGTACATCGGGAAACACCATTACATGTATTAGAACCAGTATGTAGCAGTGTACATCTGGAAACACCAGTATATGCAATAGTACCAGTATGTAGCAGTGTACATCTGGAAACACCAGTACATGTAATAGTACCAGTATGTAGCAGTGTACATCTGGAAACACCAGTACATGTAATAGTACCAGTATGTAGCAGTGTACATCTGGAAACACCAGAACATATAATAGTACCAGTATGTAGCAGTGCACATCTGGAAAAAAACATTACATGTATTAGAACCAGTATGTAGCAGTGCACATCTGGAAACACCAGTACATGTAATAGTACCAGTATGTAGCAGTGTATATCTGGAAACACCAGTACATGTAATAGTACCAGTATGTAGCAGTGTACATCTGGAAACACCAGTACATGTAATAGTACCAGTATGTAGCAGTGTACATCCGGAAACATCAGTATATGTCATAGTACCAGTATGTAGCAGTGTACATCTGGAAACATCAGTACATGTCATAGTACCTGTATGTAGCAGTGTACATCTGGAAACACCAGTACATGTAATAGTACCAGTATGTAACAGTGTACATCTGGAAACACCAGTACATGTATTAGAACCAGTATGTAGCAGTGTACATCTGGAAACACCAGTACATGTAATAGTACCAGTATGTAGCCTGTGTACATCTGGAAACACCATTACATGTATTAGAACCAGTGTGTAGCAGTGTACATCTAGAAACACCAGTACATGTAATAGTACCAGTATGTAGCCGTGTACATCTGGAAACACCAGTACATGTATTAGAACCAGTATGTAGCCGTGTACATCGGGAAACACCATTACATGTATTAGAACCAGTATGTAGCAGTGTACATCTGGAAACACCAGTATATGCAATAGTACCGGTATGTAGCAGTGTACATCTGGAAACACCAGTACATGTAATAGTACCAGTATGTAGCAGTGTACATCTGGAAACACCAGAACATATAATAGTACCAGTATGTAGCAGTGCACATCTGGAAACACCAGTACATGTAATAGTACCAGTATGTAGCAGTGTACATCTGGAAACACCAGTACATGTAATAGTACCAGTATGTAGCAGTGTACATCCGGAAACATCAGTATATGTCATAGTACCAGTATGTAGCAGTGTACATCTGGAAACATCAGTACATGTCATAGTACCTGTATGTAGCAGTGTACATCTGGAAACACCAGTACATGTAATAGTACCAGTATGTAACAGTGTACATCTGGAAACACCAGTACATGTAATAGTGCCAGTATGTAGCAGTGTACATCTGGAAACACCAGAACATGTAATAGTACCAGTATGTAGCCGTGCACATCTGGAAAAAACCATTACATGTATTAGAACCAGTATGTAGCAGTGTACATCTGGAAACACCAGAACATATAATAGTACCAGTATGTAGCAGTGCACATCTGGAAAAAAACATTACATGTATTAGAACCAGTATGTAGCAGTGTACATCTGGAAAAACCAGTACATGTAATAGTACCAGTATGTAGCAGTGTACATCTGGAAACACCAGTACATGTAATAGTACCAGTATGTAGCAGTGTACATCTGGAAACACCAGTACATGTAATAGTACCAGTATGTAGCAGTGTACATCTGGAAACATCAGTATATGTCATAGTACCAGTATGTAGCAGTGTACATCTGGAAACATCAGTACATGTCATAGTACCTGTATGTAGCAGTGTACATCTGGAAACACCAGTACATGTAATAGTACCAGTATGTAACAGTGTACATCTGGAAACACCAGTACATGTAATAGTACCAGTATGTAGCAGTGTACATCTGGAAACACCAGAACATGTAATAGTACCAGTATGTAGCCGTGCACATCTGGAAAAAAACATTACATGCATTAGAACCAGTATGTAGCAGTGTACATCTGGAAACACCAGTACATGTAATAGTACCAGTATGTAACAGTGTACATCTGGAAACACCAGTACATGTAATAGTACCAGTATGTAGCAGTGTACATCTGGAAACACCAGAACATGTAATAGTACCAGTATGTAGCCGTGCACATCTGGAAAAAACCATTACATGTATTAGAACCAGTATGTAGCAGTGTACATCTGGAAACACCAGTACATGTAATAGTACCAGTATGTAGCAGTGTACATCTGGAAACACCAGTGCATGTAATAGTACCAGTATGTAGCAGTGTACATCTGGAAACACCAGTACATGTAATAGTACCAGTATGTAGCAGTGTACATCTGGAAACATCAGTATATGTCATAGTACCAGTATGTAGCAGTGTACATCTGGAAACATCAGTACATGTCATAGTACCAGTATGTAGCAGTGTACATCTGGAAACACCAGTACATGTAATAGTACCAGTATGTAGCAGTGCACATCTGGAAAAAACTATTACATGTATTAGAACCAGTATGTAGCAGTGTACATCTGGAAACACCAGTACATGTAATAGTACCAGTATGTAGCAGTGTACATCTGGAAACACCAGTACATGTAATAGTACCAGTATGTAGCAGTGTACATCTGGAAACACCAGTACATGTAATAGTACCAGTATGTGGCCTGTGTACATCTGGAAACACCATTACATGTATTAGAACCAGTGTGTAGCAGTGTACATCTAGAAACACCAGTATATGTAATAGTACCAGTATGTAGCCGTGTACATCTGGAAACACCAGTACATGTATTAGAACCAGTATGTAGCCGTGTACATCGGGAAACACCATTATATGTATTAGAACCAGTATGTAGCAGTGTACATCTGGAAACACCAATATATGCAATAGTACCGGTATGTAGCAGTGTACATCTGGAAACACCAGTACATGTAATAGTACCAGTATGTAGCAGTGTACATCTGGAAACACCAGTACATGTAATAGTACCAGTATGTAGCAGTGTACATCTGGAAACACCAGAACATATAATAGTACCAGTATGCAGCAGTGCACATCTGGAAAAAAACATTACATGTATTAGAACCAGTATGTAGCAGTGTACATCTGGAAACACCAGTACATGTAATAGTACCAGTATGTAGTAGTGTACATCTGGAAACACCAGTACATGTAATAGTACCAGTATGTAGCAGTGTACATCTGGAAACACCAGTACATGTAATAGTACCAGTATGTAGCAGTATACATCTGGAAACATCAGTAGATGTCATAGTACGAGTATGTAGCAGTGTACATCTGGAAACATCAGTACATGTCATAGTACCTGTATGTGGCTTTGTACATCTGGAAACACCAGTACATGTAATAGTACCAGTATGTAACAGTGTACATCAGGAAACACCAGTACATGTAATAGTACCAGTATGTAGCAGTGTACATCTGGAAACACCAGAACATGTAATAGTACCAGTATGTAGCCGTGCACATCTGGACAAAACCATTACATGTATTAGAACCAGTATGTAGCAGTGTACATCTGGAAACATCAGTACATGTAATAGTACCAGTATGTAGCAGTGTACATCTGGAAACATTAGTACATGTAATAGTACCAGTATGTAGCAGTGTACATATGGAAACACCAGTACATGTAATAGTACCAGTATGTAGCAGTGTACATCTGGAAACACCAGTACATTTAATAGTACCAGTATGTAGCAGTGTACATCTGGAAACACCAGTACATGTAATAGTACCAGTATGTAGCAGTGCACATCTGGAAAAAAACATTACATGTATTAGAACCAGTGTGTAGCAGTGTACATCTGGAAACACCAGTACATGTAATAGTACCAGTATGTAGCAGTGTACATCTGGAAACACCAGAACATGTAATAGTACCAGTATGTAGCAGTGTACATCTAGAAACACCAGAACATGTAATAGTACCAGTATGTACCAGTGCACATCTGGAAAAACACATTACATGTATTAGAACCAGTATGTAGCAGTGTACATCTGGAAACACCAGTACATTTAATAGTACCAGTATGTAGCAGTGTACATCTGGAAACACCAGTACATGTAATAGTACCAGTATGTAGCATTGTACATCTGGAAACATCATTATATGTCATAGTACCAGTATGTAGCAGTGTACATCTGGAAACACCAGTACATGTCATAGTACCAGTATGTAGCAGTGTACATCTGGAAACACCAGTACATGTAATAGTACCAGTATGTAGCAGTGTACATCTGGAAACACCAGTACATGTAATAGTACCAGTATGTAACAGTGTACATCTGGAAACACCAGTACATGTAATAGTACCAGTATGTAGCAGTGTACATCTGGAAACACCAGAACATGTAATAGTACCAGTATGTAGCCGTGCACATCTGGAAAAACCCATTACATGTATTAGAACCAGTATGTAGCAGTGTACATCTGGAAACACCAGTACATGTAATAGTACCAGTATGTAGCAGTGTACATCTGGAAACACCAGTGCATGTAATAGTACCAGTATGTAGCAGTGTACATCTGGAAACACCAGTACATGTAATAGTACCAGTATGTAGCAGTGTACATCTGGAAACATCAGTATATGTCATAGTACCAGTATGTAGCAGTGTACATCTGGAAACATCAGTACATGTCATAGTACCAGTATGTAGCAGTGTACATCTGGAAACACCAGTACATGTAATAGTACCAGTATGTAGCCGTGCACATCTGGAAAAAACTATTACATGTATTAGAACCAGTATGTAGCAGTGTACATCTGGAAACACCAGTACATGTAATAGTACCAGTATGTAGCAGTGTACATCTGGAAACACCAGTACATGTAATAGTACCAGTATGTAGCAGTGTACATCTGGAAACACCAGTACATGTAATAGTACCAGTATGTGGCCTGTGTACATCTGGAAACACCATTACATGTATTAGAACCAGTGTGTAGCAGTGTACATCTAGAAACACCAGTATATGTAATAGTACCAGTATGTAGCCGTGTACATCTGGAAACACCAGTACATGTATTAGAACCAGTATGTAGCCGTGTACGTCGGGAAACACCATTATATGTATTAGAACCAGTATGTAGCAGTGTACATCTGGAAACACCAATATATGCAATAGTACCGGTATGTAGCAGTGTACATCTGGAAACACCAGTACATGTAATAGTACCAGTATGTAGCAGTGTACATCTGGAAACACCAGTACATGTAATAGTACCAGTATGTAGCAGTGTACATCTGGAAACACCAGAACATATAATAGTACCAGTATGTAGCAGTGCACATCTGGAAAAAAACATTACATGTATTAGAACCAGTATGTAGCAGTGTACATCTGGAAACACCAGTACATGTAATAGTACCAGTATGTAGTAGTGTACATCTGGAAACACCAGTACATGTAATAGTACCAGTATGTAGCAGTGTACATCTGGAAACACCAGTACATGTAATAGTACCAGTATGTAGCAGTGTACATCTGGAAACATCAGTAGATGTCATAGTACGAGTATGTAGCAGTGTACATCTGGAAACATCAGTACATGTCATAGTACCTGTATGTGGCAGTGTACATCTGGAAACACCAGTACATGTAATAGTACCAGTATGTAACAGTGTACATCAGGAAACACCAGTACATGTAATAGTACCAGTATGTAGCAGTGTACATCTGGAAACACCAGAACATGTAATAGTACCAGTATGTAGCCGTGCACATCTGGACAAAACCATTACATGTATTAGAACCAGTATGTAGCAGTGTACATCTGGAAACATCAGTACATGTAATAGTACCAGTATGTAGCAGTGTACATCTGGAAACATTAGTACATGTAATAGTACCAGTATGTAGCAGTGTACATATGGAAACACCAGTACATGTAATAGTACCAGTATGTAGCAGTGTACATCTGGAAACACCAGTACATTTAATAGTACCAGTATGTAGCAGTGTACATCTGGAAACACCAGTACATGTAATAGTACCAGTATGTAGCAGTGCACATCTGGAAAAAAACATTACATGTATTAGAACCAGTATGTAGCAGTGTACATCTGGAAACACCAGTACATGTAATAGTACCAGTATGTAGCAGTGTACATCTGGAAACACCAGAACATGTAATAGTACCAGTATGTAGCAGTGTACATCTAGAAACACCAGAACATGTAATAGTACCAGTATGTACCAGTGCACATCTGGAAAAACACATTACATGTATTAGAACCAGTATGTAGCAGTGTACATCTGGAAACACCAGTACATTTAATAGTACCAGTATGTAGCAGTGTACATCTGGAAACACCAATACATGTAATAGTACCAGTATGTAGCATTGTACATCTGGAAACATCATTATATGTCATAGTACCAGTATGTAGCAGTGTACATCTGGAAACACCAGTACATGTCATAGTACCAGTATGCAGCAGTGTACATCTGGAAACACCAGTACATGTAATAGTACCAGTATGTAGCAGTGTACATCTGGAAACACCAGAACATGTAATAGTACCAGTATGTAGCAGTGCACATCTGGAAAAAACCATTACATGTATTAGAACCAGCATGTAGCAGTGTACATCTTGAAACACCAGAACATGTAATAGTACCAGTATGTAGCAGTGTACATCTGGAAACACCAGTACATGTAATAGTACCAGTATGTAGCAGTGTACATCTGGAAACACCAGAACATGTAATAGTACCAGTATGTAGCAGTGTACATCTAGAAACACCAGAACATGTAATAGTACCAGTATGTACCAGTGCACATCTGGAAAAACACATTACATGTATTAGAACCAGTATGTAGCAGTGTACATCTGGAAACACCAGTACATTTAATAGTACCAGTATGTAGCAGTGTACATCTGGAAACACCAGTACATGTAATAGTACCAGTATGTAGCATTGTACATCTGGAAACATCATTATATGTCATAGTACCAGTATGTAGCAGTGTACATCTGGAAACACCAGTACATGTCATAGTACCAGTATGTAGCAGTGTACATCTGGAAACACCAGTACATGTAATAGTACCAGTATGTAGCAGTGTACATCTGGAAACACTAGAACATGTAATAGTACCAGTATGTAGCAGTGCACATCTGGAAAAAACCATTACATGTATTAGAACCAGCATGTAGCAGTGTACATCTGGAAACACCAGTACATGTAATAGTACCAGTATGTAGCAGTGCACATCTGGAAAAAAACATTACATGTATTAGAACCAGTATGTAGCAGTGTACATCTGGAAACACCAGTACATGTAATAGTACCAGTATGTAGCAGTGTACATCTGGAAACACCAGAACATGTAATAGTACCAGTATGTAGCAGTGTACATCTAGAAACACCAGAACATGTAATAGTACCAGTATGTACCAGTGCACATATGGAAAAACACATTACATGTATTAGAACCAGTATGTAGCAGTGTACATCTGGAAACACCAGTACATTTAATAGTACCAGTATGTAGCAGTGTACATCTGGAAACACCAGTACATGTAATAGTACCAGTATGTAGCATTGTACATCTGGAAACATCATTATATGTCATAGTACCAGTATGTAGCAGTGTACATCTGGAAACACCAGTACATGTCATAGTACCAGTATGTAGCAGTGTACATCTGGAAACACCAGTACATGTAATAGTACCAGTATGTAGCAGTGTACATCTGGAAACACCAGAACATGTAATAGTACCAGTATGTAGCAGTGCACATCTGGAAAAAACCATTACATGTATTAGAACCAGCATGTAGCAGTGTACATCTGGAAACACCAGTACATGTAATAGTACCAGTATGTAGCAGTGCACATCTGGAAAAAACCATTGCATGTATTAGAACCAGTATGTAGCAGTGTACATCTGGAAACACCAGTACATGTAATAGTACCAGTATGTAGCAGTGTACATCTGGAAACATCAGTACATGTCATAGTACCAGTATGTAGCAGTGTACATCTGGAAACATCAGTACATGTCATAGTACCAGTATGTAGCAGTGTACATCTTGAAACACCAGTACATGTCATAGTACCAGTATGTAGCAGTGTACATCTGGAAACATCAGTACATGTAATAGTACAGTATGTAACAGTATGCATCTGGAAGCACCCGTAGATGCAATAGTACCAGTGTGTAGCAGTGTACATCTGGAAACACCAGTGCATGTAATAGTACCAGTATGTAGCCGTGTACATCTGGAAACACCAGTACTACATGTAATAGTACCAGTATGTAGCAGTGTACATCTTGAAACACCAGAACATGTAATAGTACCAGTATGTAGCAGTGCAAATCTGGAAAAAATCATTACATGTATAAGAACCAGTATGTAGCAGTATACATCTTGAAATACCAGTACATATAATAGTACCAGTATGTAGCAGTGTACATCTGGAAACATCAGTACATGTCATAGTACCAGTATATAGCAGTGTACATCTGGAAACATCAGTACATGTCATAGTACCAGTATGTAGCAGTGTACATCTGGAAACATCAGTACATGTCATAGTACCAGTATGTAGCAGTGTACATCTTGAAACAGCAGTACATGTAATAGTACCAGTATGTAGCAGTGTACATCTGGAAACACCAGAACATGTATTAGAACCAGTATATAGCAGTGTACATCTGGAAATACCAGTACATGTAATAGTACCAGTATGTAGCAGTGTACATCTGGAAACATCAGTACATGTCATAGTACCAGTATGTAGCAGTGTACATCTTGAAACACCAGTACATGTAATAGTACCAGTATGTAGCAGTATGCATCTGGAAACACCCGTAGATGTAATAGTACCAGTATGTAGCAGTGTACATCTGGAAACACCAGTACATGTAATAGTACCACTATGTAGCAGTGTACATCTGTAAACACCAGTACATGTAATAGTACCAGTATGTAGCAGTGTACATCTGGAAACACCAGAACATGTAAGAGTACCAGTATGTAGCCTGTGTACATCTGGAAACACCAGTACATGTAATAGTACCAGTATGTAGCAGTGTACATCTGGAAACACCAGAACATGTAATAGTACCAGTATGTAGCCGTGCACATCTTGAAAAAACCATTACATGTATTAGAACCAGTATGTAGCAGTGTACATCTGGAAACACCAGTACATGTAATAGTACCAGTATGTAACAGTGTACATCTGGAAACACCAGTACATGTAATAGTACCAGTATGTAGCTGTGTACATCTGGAAACACCAGAACATGTAATAGTACCAGTATGTAGCCGTGCACATCTGGAAAAAACCATTACATGTATTAGAACCAGTATGTAGCAGTGTACATCTGGAAACACCAGTACATGTAATAGTACCAGTATGTAGCAGTGTACATCTGGAAACACCAGTACATGTAATAGTACCAGTATGTAGCAGTGTACATCTGTAAACACCAGTACATGTAATAGTACCAGTATGTGACCTGTGTACATCTGGAAACACCATTACATGTATTAGAACAGTGTGTAGCAGTGTACATCTAGAAACACCAGTACATGTAATAGTACCAGTATGTAGCCGTGTACATCTGGAAACACCAGTACATGTATTAGAACCAGTATGTAGCCGTGTACATCGGGAAACACCATTACATGTATTAGAACCAGTATGTAGCAGTGTACATCTGGAAACACCAGTACATGTAATAGTACCAGTATGTAGCAGTGTACATCTGGAAACACCAGTACATGTAATAGTACCAGTATGTAGCAGTGCACATCTGGAAAAAAACTTTACATGTATTAGAACCATTATGTAGCAGTGTACATCTGGAAACACCAGTACAAGTAATAGTATCAGTATGTAGTAGTGTACATCTGGAAACACCAGTACATGTAATAGTACCAGTATGTAGCAGTGTACATCTGGAAACACTAGTACATGTAATAGTGCCAGTATGTAACAGTGTACATCTGGAAACATCAGTATATGTCATAGTACCAGTATGTAGCAGTGTACATCTGGAAACATCAGTACATGTCATAGTACCTGTATGTAGCAGTGTACATCTGGAAACACCAGTACATGTAATAGTACCAGTATGTAACAGTGTACATCTGGAAACATCAGTACATGTCATAGTACCAGTATGTAGCAGTGTACATCTGGAAACATCAGTACATGTCATAGTACCAGTATGTAGCAGTGTACATCTTGAAACACCAGTACATGTCATAGTACCAGTATGTAGCAGTGTACATCTGGAAACATCAGTACATGTAATAGTACAGTATGTAACAGTATGCATCTGGAAGCACCCGTAGATGCAATAGTACCAGTGTGTAGCAGTGTACATCTGGAAACACCAGTGCATGTAATAGTACCAGTATGTAGCCGTGTACATCTGGAAACACCAGTACTACATGTAATAGTACCAGTATGTAGCAGTGTACATCTTGAAACACCAGAACATGTAATAGTACCAGTATGTAGCAGTGCAAATCTGGAAAAAATCATTACATGTATAAGTACCAGTATGTAGCAGTATACATCTTGAAATACCAGTACATATAATAGTACCAGTATGTAGCAGTGTACATCTGGAAACATCAGTACATGTCATAGTACCAGTATATAGCAGTGTACATCTGGAAACATCAGTACATGTCATAGTACCAGTATGTAGCAGTGTACATCTGGAAACATCAGTACATGTCATAGTACCAGTATGTAGCAGTGTACATCTTGAAACAGCAGTACATGTAATAGTACCAGTATGTAGCAGTGTACATCTGGAAACACCAGAACATGTATTAGAACCAGTATATAGCAGTGTACATCTGGAAATACCAGTACATGTAATAGTACCAGTATGTAGCAGTGTACATCTGGAAACATCAGTACATGTCATAGTACCAGTATGTAGCAGTGTACATCTTGAAACACCAGTACATGTAATAGTACCAGTATGTAGCAGTATGCATCTGGAAACACCCGTAGATGTAATAGTACCAGTATGTAGCAGTGTACATCTGGAAACACCAGTACATGTAATAGTACCACTATGTAGCAGTGTACATCTGTAAACACCAGTACATGTAATAGTACCAGTATGTAGCAGTGTACATCTGGAAACACCAGAACATGTAAGAGTACCAGTATGTAGCCTGTGTACATCTGGAAACACCAGTACATGTAATAGTACCAGTATGTAGCAGTGTACATCTGGAAACACCAGAACATGTAATAGTACCAGTATGTAGCCGTGCACATCTTGAAAAAACCATTACATGTATTAGAACCAGTATGTAGCAGTGTACATCTGGAAACACCAGTACATGTAATAGTACCAGTATGTAACAGTGTACATCTGGAAACACCAGTACATGTAATAGTACCAGTATGTAGCTGTGTACATCTGGAAACACCAGAACATGTAATAGTACCAGTATGTAGCCGTGCACATCTGGAAAAAACCATTACATGTATTAGAACCAGTATGTAGCAGTGTACATCTGGAAACACCAGTACATGTAATAGTACCAGTATGTAGCAGTGTACATCTGGAAACACCAGTACATGTAATAGTACCAGTATGTAGCAGTGTACATCTGTAAACACCAGTACATGTAATAGTACCAGTATGTGACCTGTGTACATCTGGAAACACCATTACATGTATTAGAACAGTGTGTAGCAGTGTACATCTAGAAACACCAGTACATGTAATAGTACCAGTATGTAGCCGTGTACATCTGGAAACACCAGTACATGTATTAGAACCAGTATGTAGCCGTGTACATCGGGAAACACCATTACATGTATTAGAACCAGTATGTAGCAGTGTACATCTGGAAACACCAGTACATGTAATAGTACCAGTATGTAGCAGTGTACATCTGGAAACACCAGTACATGTAATAGTACCAGTATGTAGCAGTGCACATCTGGAAAAAAACTTTACATGTATTAGAACCATTATGTAGCAGTGTACATCTGGAAACACCAGTACAAGTAATAGTATCAGTATGTAGTAGTGTACATCTGGAAACACCAGTACATGTAATAGTACCAGTATGTAGCAGTGTACATCTGGAAACACTAGTACATGTAATAGTGCCAGTATGTAACAGTGTACATCTGGAAACATCAGTATATGTCATAGTACCAGTATGTAGCAGTGTACATCTGGAAACATCAGTACATGTCATAGTACCTGTATGTAGCAGTGTACATCTGGAAACACCAGTACATGTAATAGTACCAGTATGTAACAGTGTACATCTGGAAACACCAGTACATGTAATAGTACCAGTATGTAGCAGTGTACATCTGGAAACACCAGAACATGTAATAGTACCAGTATGTATCCGTGCACATCTGGAAAAAACCATTACATGTATTAGAACCAGTATGTAGCAGTGTACATCTGGAAACACCAGTACATGTAATAGTACCAGTATGTAGCCGTGTACATCTGGAAACACCAGTACATGTATTAGAACCAGTATGTAGCCGTGTACTTCGGGAAACACCATTACATGTATTAGAACCAGTATGTAGCAGTGTACATCTGGAAACACCAGTACATGTAATAGTACCAGTATGTAGCAGTGTACATCTGGAAACACCAGTACATGTAATAGTACCAGTATGTAGCAGTGCACATCTGGAAAAAAACTTTACATGTATTAGAACCATTATGTAGCAGTGTACATCTGGAAACACCAGTACAAGTAATAGTATCAGTATGTAGCAGTGTACATCTGGAAACACCAGTACATGTAATAGTACCAGTATGTAGCAGTGTACATCTGGAAACACCAGTACATGTAATAGTGCCAGTATGTAACAGTGTACATCTGGAAACATCAGTATATGTCATAGTACCAGTATGTAGCAGTGTACATCTGGAAACATCAGTACATGTCATAGTACCTGTATGTAGCAGTGTACATCTGGAAACACCAGTACATGTAATAGTACCAGTATGTAACAGTGTACATCTGGAAACACCAGTACATGTAATAGTACCAGTATGTAGCAGTGTACATCTGGAAACACCAGAACATGTAATAGTACCAGTATGTATCCGTGCACATCTGGAAAAAAACCATTACATGTATTAGAACCAGTATGTAGCAGTGTACATCTGGAAACACCAGTACATGTAATAGTACCAGTATGTAACAGTGTACATCTGGAAACACCAGTACATGTAATAGTACCAGTATGTAGCAGTGTACATCTGGAAACACCAGAACATGTAATAGTACCAGTATGTAGCCGTGCACATCTGGAAAAAAACATTACATGTATTAGAACCAGTATGTAGCAGTGTACATCTGGAAACACCAGTACATGTAATAGTACCAGTATGTAGCAGTGTACATCTGGAAACACCAGTACATGTAATAGTACCAGTATGTAGCAGTGTACATCTGGAAACACCAGTACATGTAATAGTACCAGTATGTAGCAGTGTACATCTGGAAACAGCAGAACATGTAATAGTACCAGTATGTAGCAGTGCACATCTGGAAAAAAACATTACATGTATTAGAACCAGTATGTAGTAGTGTACATCTGGAAACACCAGTACATGTAATAGTACCAGTATGTAGCCTGTGTACATCTGGAAACACCATTACATGTATTAGAACCAGTGTGTAGCAGTGTACATCTAGAAACACCAGTACATGTAATAGTACCAGTATGTAGCCGTGTACATCTGGAAACACCAGTACATGTATTAGAACAAGTATGTAGCCGTGTACATCGGGAAACACCATTACATGTATTAGAACCAGTATGTAGCAGTGTACATCTGGAAACACCAGTACATGTAATAGTACCAGTATGTAGCAGTGTACATCTGGAAACACCAGTACATGTAATAGTACCAGTATGTAGCAGTGTACATCTGGAAACACCAGAACATATAACAGTACCAGTATGTAGCAGTGCACATCTGGAAAAAAACATTACATGTATTAGAACCAGTATGTAGCAGTGTACATCTGGAAACACCAGTACATGTAATAGTACCAGTATGTAGCAGTGTACATCTGGAAACACCAGTACATGTAATAGTACCAGTATGTAGCAGTGTACATCTGGAAACACCAGTACATGTAATAGTACCAGTATGTAGCAGTGTACATCCAGAAACATCAGTATATGTCATAGTACCAGTATGTAGCAGTGTACATCTGGAAACATCAGTACATGTCATAGTACCTGTATGTAGCAGTGTACATCTGGAAACACCAGTACATGTAATAGTACCAGTATGTAACAGTGTACATCTGGAAACACAGTACATGTAATAGTGCCAGTATGTAGCAGTGTACATCTGGAAACACCAGAACATGTAATAGTACCAGTATGTAGCCGTGCACATCTGGAAAAAACCATTACATGTATTAGAACCAGTATGTAGCAGTGTACATCTGGAAACACCAGAACATATAATAGTACCAGTATGTAGCAGTGCACATCTGGAAAAAAACATTACATGTATTAGAACCAGTATGTAGCAGTGTACATCTGGAAACACCAGTACATGTAATAGTACCAGTATGTAGCAGTGTACATCTGGAAACACCAGTACATGTAATAGTACCAGTATGTAGCAGTGTACATCTGGAAACACCAGTACATGTAATAGTACCAGTATGTAGCAGTGCAAATCTGGAAAAAACCATTACATGTATAAGAACCAGTATGTAGCAGTATACATCTGGAAATACCAGTACATATAATAGTACCAGTATGTAGCAGTGTACATCTGGAAACATCAGTACATGTCATAGTACCAGTATGTAGCAGTGTACATCTGGAAACATCAGTACATGTCATAGTACCAGTATGTAGCAGTGTACATCTGGAAACATCAGTACATGTCATAGTACCAGTATGTAGCAGTGCAAATCTGGAAACAGCAGTACATGTAATAGTACCAGTATGTAGCAGTGTACATCTGGAAACACCAGAACATGTAATAGTACCAGTATGTAGCAGTGCACATCTGGAAAAAACCATTACATGTATTAGAACCAGTATTTAGCAGTGTACATCTGGAAATACCAGTACATGTAATAGTACCAGTATGTAGCAGTGTACATCTGGAAACATCAGTACATGTCATAGTACCAGTATGTAGCAGTGTACATCTTGAAACACCAGTACATGTAATAGTACCAGTATGTAGCAGTATGCATCTGGAAACACCCGTAGATGTAATAGTACCAGTATGTAGCAGTGTACATCTGGAAACACCAGTACATGTAATAGTACCAGTATGTAGCAGTGTACATCTGTAAACACCAGTACATGTAATAGTACCAGTATGTAGCAGTGTACATCTGGAAACACCAGTACATGTAATAGTACCAGTATGTAGCAGTGTACATCTGGAAACACCAGAACATGTAATAGTACCAGTATGTAGCAGTGTACATATGGAAACACGAGTATATGTAATAGTACCAGTATGTAGCAGTGTACATCTGTAAACACCCGTAGATGTAATAGTACCAGTATGTAGCAGTATACATCTGGAAACACCAGTACATGTAATAGTACCAGTATGTAGCAGTGTACATCTGTAAACACCAGTACATGTAATAGTACCAGTATGTAGCAGTGTACATCTGGAAACACCAGAACATGTAATAGTACCAGTATGTAGCCTGTGTATATCTGGAAACACCAGTACATGTAATAGTACCAGTATGTAGCAGTATACATCTTTAAACACCAGTACATGTAATAGTACCAGTATGTAGCAGTGTACATCTTGAAACACCAGTACAACTTTGTTTTCTTTAGAGTAGCTTGATAATCCTTGGTATACATCTACATTATAATATTGTCAACAACTAGCTAGTTTATCGTCATGATGTATTTTGCATATTTGCATTGTTTTGCAACAAGCTCTAGAGATAATTCAGACTTTGAATTGTCATGACAATGTATTCCTGTATATATACATCCCAAGGCTACAACTAGTCATGTATCTTTTAAAGGAATTGTTGTTTTTACTGGAAATTGTATACTAATGTGAAGATGTGCATCTGTATTCAATCTATCATTATGTCATTATTGTAGGAGTTATTGGTCTTTTGTGGTCAGTTGAATACATTCGCCTGATTCTGGTGATAATTCAAGGTCGGAGTGATCCCTGTTGATTTTTTTAGATGTCTATTACTTGTGCAGTATTGTCATTTTACACATGTCACAGAGAAAAATATTTTTTAAAAGTACGTTGGAGTCATGAGCGAGTTATTAATTGATGAGTTATTAATCATATGAACAATAAATGCATAAGATATGTTCAATCCCGTCTTTGTGAGATTCGTGTTGCTCAATCAATAGTTTGTTGTGTTTTGTAAATCATTATTTTTTTTTATTTTTCTGTTGGTCATTGTATTGTCTGTCCCTCGATTTACAGCCTCTGATTACCCCTTTGGTATCTTGTTGTCATTGTATTGTCTGTCCCTCGATTTACAGCCTCTGATTACCCCTTTGGTATCTTGTGGTCATTGTATTGTCTGTCCCTCGATTTACAGCCTCTGATTACCCCTTTGGTATCTTGTGGTCATTATATTGTCTGTCCCACGATTTACAGCCTCTGGTTACCCCTTTGGTATCTTGTGGTCATTATATTGTCTGTCCCACGATTTACAGACTCTGGTTACCCCTTTGGTATCTTGTGGTCATTGTATTGTCTGTCCCTCGATTTACAGCCTCTGATTACCCCTTTGGTATCTTGTGGTCATTGTATTGTCTGTCCCTCGATTTACAGCCTCTGATTACTCCTTTGGTATCTTGTGGTCATATTGTCTGTCCCTCGATTTACAGCCTCTGATTACCCCTTTGGTATCTTGTGGTCATATTGTCTGTCCCTCGATTTACGACCTCTGATTACCCCTTTGGTATCTTGTGGTCATTATATTGTCTGTCCCTCGATTTACAGCCTCTGATTACCCCTTTGGTATCTTGTGGTCATTGTATTGTCTGTCCCTCGATTTACAGCCTCTGATTACCCCTTTGGTATCTTGTGGTCATTGTATTGTCTGTCCCTCGATTTACAGCCTCTGGTTACCCCTTTGGTATCTTGTGGTCATTATATTGTCTGTCCCTCGATTTACAGCCTCTGATTGCCCCTTTGGTATCATGTGGTCATTATATTGTCTGTCCTTCGATTTACAACCTCTGATTACCCCTTTGGTATCTTGTGGTCATTGTATTGACTGTCCCTCGATTTACAGCCTCTGATTACCCCTTTGGTATCTTGTGGTCATTATATTGTATGTCCCTCGATTTACAGCCTCTGATTACCCCTTTGGTATCTTGTGGTCATTGTATTGTCTGTCCCTCGATTTACAGCCTCTGATTACCCCTTTGGTATCTTGTGGTCATTGTATTGTCTGTCCCTCGATTTACAGCCTCGGATTACCCCTTTGGTATCTTGTGGTCATTGTATTGTCTGTCCCTCGATTTACAGCCTCTAATTACCCCTTTGGTATCTTCAACCTTTTCTTACATAATATTACACTCAATTCAATAAAAACGTTTCTTTAATGTTGGTTGTTTCTCTGTAGCCTAATACAAGGGTGTGTGCGAGTGATTGCTGTTTAGCACCATGCAAGTGGTCATGTTTAGCTATATTATTTGGAGGAAAAAATATAATGTTTGACCAAGTGATGATGTCTCCATTATAATAAACCAACATGTCGATTTTTTTTATAGTTCTAACTTCATGAAACAACAGTTCACATATACAGTTAGACATGTCGCTCCACTTGATTACATTATAGATTCCTAGCCAACCAATCTTTGCTCATAAGTTAGAGTTTTAGAGGAGAAGCAACAAATCACAATTATATATTCTTTGTTTTGATCCAAACCACCGAGGGGTTTAATATAATACATGTACCTGGATAGATCAGTTGATGTCCAATCAGAGAAACATGGTGAAGGAGAAAATAAGGTAACTTTAGTGAATACATTTTAATCAAATACACTTCTATGACAAATAAAATATACAGTAGGTATATAACTATTCAATTATCTTTAATAGAACAAAAACAAGCAGTAATTATGTAGTTATAACCAGTTAGCACAAGCAATAAATATGTTGTTATAACCAGTTAATACAATAGTAATTATCTCGTTATAACCAATTAACACAAGCAGTAAATATGTAGCTATAACCAGTTAACAAGCACTAAATATGTAGCTATAACCAGTTAACACAATAGTAATTATCTCATTATAACCAGTTAACAAGCACTAAATATGTAGTTATAACCAATTAAGGAGCAGTAAATATGTAGCTATAACCAGTTAACACAAGCAGTAAATATGTAGCTATAACCAGTTAACACAAGCAGTAAATATGTAGCTATAACCAGTTAACACAAGCAGTAAACATGTAGCTATAACCAGTTAACACAAGCAGTAAATATGTAGCTATAACCAGTTAACACAAGCAGTAAATATGCAGCTATAACCAGTTAACAAGCACTAAATATGTAGCTATAACCAGTTAACACAAGCAGTAAATATTATAAGTTATTTACGTTCCTATCCGTAGATATGGAGATTTTAATACCCTGAAGTAGCCAAGTACATCCTGAAACGTAGCCGAAGGGTGTACAGGCTACTGAAGGGTGTTAAAATATCCACATCTACGGATAGGAACGTAAATAACTTATAATATTTACTGCTTTTGTTTTTAACCAATCAAAAGTTGTTATAATTTTCAAGCCGGGGATAAGTAGTTATAACCAGTTAACAAGCAGTAAATATGTAGCTATAACCAGTTAACAAGCAGTAAATATGTAGTTATAACCAGTTAACAAACACTAAATATGTAGTTATAACCAATTAACAAGCATTAAATGTGTAGCTATAACCAGTTAACACAAGCAGTAAATAAGTAGTTATAACGAGTTAACATTCGGATTCCACATCTGTATCTTAAATAAAGTTGCCACTTGCATATAATTTTTCAGATTGAAAAATGGAAGAAAAAAATCAACATCAATTAATAGAATTGCAAAAATAAGTTTAACATCCGAGTGTAATGATAAAATTTTCTGTTTTCATTTTTCCTCTAATGATATTAATGTTTAACACGCTTAAATCTTTAATGTGTATTAATATAGAAAACAAACATGACATACATATGTGCACATGGCTGGTCAAATAGTTGTTTGATTTGTATATACTCATGCATGGAATCAGTGCATATCGCCACTAGAGTTCAATTTCGATAGAATCTGATGTGATGTTTGACAGAAATTTACAGTAGGGTGATTGTTTCCTGTGTGTAATCCGTTTTCCATACTAGTATATAAAACCAACGGCTATGATATAATAAATGAAATATTGTTCAAAGAGTGCAGTGTTAAACTCCCATAACAATTTGGAAAATTAAGCGGATATATCCAATGGTGACCAAAAATTACAAACTGCCCTGATAACACAAAATAAAACCATATTTTACATGTACTCATAAATCTCGACATTTGTTCCATGACATATCCACATGTTTCCACATCCATCAATTGTCATATCTAGTGGTTTTTGTACACTACTGGCGCTCTGGTGAATATCACGAGTAAGTGTTCCGTCTGGTGAAAGCAAACATATATATGACACAGAAACGGATTTCATTCCTATGAAAACATGACCATAATTATCTCTGCATAAACTTTGAATTTCTCTGTTAGAACTTTCGGAAATATTTTGAAGACGACCGTCTGGTCTTAGTGTTATTACCTTCCCACTTTGGGCTATGATCCAACTTCCACTGACTGCCTCCACCATTTTTATAGGTTGATTGGTAATGACACTCGACAGCGCTTCGTTGTTTACTTTCGTTTTAATGTCACCTTGAGCATTAATTTCATAAAATGTTTGTTCTTTTGGGTTGTACACAACTAAATTGTTATTACCAACAAAACAACCGACACTTCCATTATCAAACGGCACTTTATACAGCTCTACTCCAGTATCTTCACCAGAAACAACTTTAACTTCTTTAGCGGAATCTTTCCTCCAAATATATATGGATCCATCGAGTTGCCTTAATAATTTTGATGCATTTTGTGATTCATCGTCAAAGATTGTTTGAATCTCTGGGATTTGGACTTTCCCTTCACGTGAGTAACTACAAACAGACTGACTATACAAAACCCACACATTTGCATCCTGACCACCTACCATACCACGAACCTCCTTTTGTGTATTAAAGGAAAAACTTTTTGTAATTGATTTAATTAATTGTAAATTTGGAATTGGTAATTGTCGAAACGATGTTTTTATAGTGTTAGATTCCACCAACGTGACAACTCCAACCAACTTTCTGATCCCCTCTTCAAGGATCTCTCCAGATTCGTACTTTAATAGATGCATTTTTAAACTTTGCTCAGTATAGTTTTTCATATTGTCCATTCTTTGTCTTATATTTGGAGACTCCTTTACAATTTGAGCATCAGTAAATCGCCCAATAATTTCTTCCGATGTTTGTAACAAGGTACCATGTGCTATTCTGTCGGTTTCAAGTCGATCTATGTATGTTTGATATTGTTTGATTTCATTTTTCTTCAATCTTTCGACTTCACTTAGATTTGAATTCATCGCCAAATCAATTGTTCGACAAAACACTTCCTTTAACCCTGTAGCCTGTGCCTTTATTTCTTGCTTTATTTGACTGCAGTGTTTATTAAAGTTATTTTCAGCAGTTTTCGCTTGCTCCAGTGTATTTTCAATAATGGGAAGTACCTTAGATTTCAGTCCTCCTATTCCAGCGTATAAAATGTCGCGTTCCATCAGAGCAACATAATCCAAGGCTTTTACTTCGTGAGCTTCGTGAGAAGTTTTCTGGCATTCAATACACAATGACTTATTGCATGGTTTACAAAACAATGTTAGCTCTTTCTTGTGTTCATTGCATTCCGATTTAAAACTTTCATCGTCTTCCTGTAAAAATTCGATCTGATGATCCTTAGATATTTTCAGTCTAGAATGATATTTATGGCATTCCTTGCACAAATATTTATCACAATCAATACACTTAACAAAAGCAACATTTTCAACTTCGCAAAGTTGACAGAGCGAGAGAGAACCAGTGTCATCTTGCACTTGGTCCAACACATGTCTGGTACATTGGGTATTTGTCTGATATATTGGCAATCCCGCGACTCCTGCCACTGGTAACAGTGCCATGGAGCGACACAGGGGACACGTTAATTTGGCATTTTCTCCAGCTAGCGTTTCCAGACAAGGTGTACAAAATATATGTAAGCAATCCAACATGCGCGGTTTGGTAAAAGGCGACAAACAAATTCTACACTTCATATAATCTCCCAAATCTATTTTCGCAGCCATTTTGTTCTCCATAAAATGTAAAAATGAAATACAATACCACGTACCTTGACAAAACAGGTAAACATCGAATGTTGCTATGATTAAATTGTAAATATCACGCACTGATAAGCATGAAGATCAAACAGAAAGTAGAATACTGATTTTCGGAAAATGTGCAACTCAATACAATATTTTAGTTAAGTTATATTAGTACACATGACTTAAACTTAACATCACACGAGTCATACATTGTAAATGACAAATACAGTTTAAATATGATATAAATATTGTATTATTAACTAGAGGCTCACTTGAACCTGTATCTATTCATACACAGTTCGTGTTCAATAAAGTTTAGTTTTGTTTTAGATACACTAGATGCCTTTTTTAAGTAAATATTTTCATATTTAAGTTTTTCATTTTCAGCATATAATGGCGACGTTACATTGTTCACGTATATTTGCATATCATTCCGTAATTTTTGTTAAATGTCTTACAACCCGGGCAAGTCTATGCACATCGTTATCGGTGAACATCAAGTTTTTGCTTTGAGAAGTGTTACTCGGAGCTATTTCTGATGATATAGTGGTTTTTGAGTGGACTGGGTTTTCGGCACGTGTATTTGTACAATTTCACTTTCAAATTCAAATATCAATTTTTTTTCTCAGCGGCTTATCGGAAATGTAAGAATTGCTTGTTGGTGAGTGATCAGTGGAATGTGGTCTACGTATTAAATGTAAGAATTGCTTGTTGGTGAGTGATCAGTGGAATGTTGTCTACGTATTAAATGTAAGAATTGCTTGTTGGTGAGTGATCAGTGGAATGTTGTCTACGTATTAAATGTCAGAATTGCTTGTTGGTGAGTGATCAGTGGAATGTTGTCTACGTATTAGCTTTGTTTAAGTTGTAGTTGAAATAATTTGGAAATCCTATCTGAGAATTAAAGAACATGGTGTAACTGTCTACGAGTGGTTTGTTTACATTCTTTACATGCATTTATATGTATATGGAGTGGATGTGGTCGAGTGGTCTAGTGCGCTGGACGCAAGGCTAAGTGATTGGTGCTGCAGTGTATCAATGGTGTGAGTTCAAATCCCGTCGTGGGAAGAACAAAAATTTGACAGCTCAAAAATCTAATTCTAACACTGTTTGGTTTAATTTTCAGACGTATATTATATATATATATATGGATCACTGAGTTGATCACCACTGAATACATTGGTTTACGTTTAAATCATGAAAAGTGTTCACTGTATCGGTAACTATAAAGACCATTAAATATCAAAATCATTACTATTCAAACAACTAAGGAACTTCATATTGTATCAATTTATCATATTAAAAGTCACTTCTGGAGTCTTAAACTGTCTAATCTCACATTTTTTCCTTAACTTAACCATTCCACCTTTCTCATGCGATACACTTCATTCTTCTGGTGTTGCTGGAATTATGCACAGCAGGGACGCTAGAAAATGTCCCCTTTCTTTAATTCCCTCTACTTGGTACACTACTTCAAATGAGTCCAATGGGAACATTTGTAGTATTATCCCCAAATCAGCAGAATATGGATCAAATTTAATTGATTGTTTTAATCCACTGTTTACGGAAAATTGTCAGCTTTGTCATGGCAACCAGGTAAGTGGCGAGGGAAACCTATAAGTTTTACAGAGAGAACGCCCTTGAGTGTTGACAAACACCTTTAAAATTTTCCCACTCAGGGCACTAATCACAAATAATTCCACAGGTACTTGTTTCATTCAAAAAATATATGCCCCCTCCTCTTCCTTACTTCAAGGTAAACATTTGCCCTTTACCCCTTCCCCACTTCGCCTCAATATTTTTCGCTTATTTGTGATCCTTTCGCTGACCCAATTATATCGTTACACTCCCGAGATATTTCTCTTTTCGACTGCCACATTTAAATATAAATACCGGGCCCCCCTCAGACGAATTGGACAAGAATATTCAGCGAAAGTCGCATTTTCTATTTTTCAGTCACTGAAACGGATACAGTCACTTCCGGTCCGTTCTAAATTGATTTAGAAACTAAAAAAAAAAGGTGCTTTAAAAATCAAATGTCAGTAATTTGGAGTTGAACATATCTTTATAATCTGCATTGGAACAATTATCTGTATTTTAAAAGCTTACTTTACATTTGAGAGGAGATGATCATGATGGCATTGTTACACATGGTCGGTCTAGAGAATTCCGAATGCATATGAAAAATCCAGCGCAAACAGGAAGTGGTTGTATCCGTTTCAATGACTTAAATTTTCACCAAGCCACTTTCGCTGAATAGTCTTGTCCAATTCGTCTAAGGGGGTATATTTAAATGTGGCAGTCGAAAAGAGAAATATCTCGGGAGTGTAACGATATAATTGGGTCAGCGAAAGGATCACAAATAAGCCAAAAATATTGAGACGAAGTGGGGAAGGGGTAAAGGGCAGATGTTTACCTCGAAGTAAGGAAGAGAAGGGGGCATATATTTTTTGAATGAAATAAGTGTCTGTGTTTTTTATCCATCAATGGGTACAATCATGTGTATTTTGTTAACCAAGCTGTTTCTAGCGCTACCGCCGAATGACCATTCTCCGTTTTAAGACGTTTAAAAATCATGTATAAAGTCAACGATGGGGAATTACAGGCTCTCATCTCTTGGTAGGATCCAATACATAGGTTTTTTTTACAATGCCGAGTTGGACAAAGTAATTGAGGTATTTGTAGCTGTAAAGACTCGAAAGAGCCGATTGTGGGCAATTTCAAGATTTTATTTAGATGCTGAAATTTAAAACTAAAATGTCTCCAGAATGCACCAATTTTGCGTCTACGACCACATATTTTCTTTAAGGGTGGAACCATCATGACTCTCCATTCTGACGTTCACATCATTTGGCTCTATCTCTAGTCTTACAGTTTAACATGGGATCGTATGTGAAAATGCATAAAATATTACATCTATACTACTAAATTGATTTCCAGTCAAATCGACCCCAGGTCAAATCGACCCCAAGTCAAAACGGCCTCAAAATGAAAGTCAAATCGGCCACATATTTCAAATTGAATAAAAAATTATGTATTACTATGAATTCTTATTTTTTGCTGAAAGATTCATGTATAATTTTATTTTTCTTGATGAACAGGATGAAATTAATACGGTAATGATTAATTCATGACATAATTAAGTGATTAATAATTTACATAAAACGTGATTGGCGACAATTATATAATTATCTTTATATTGATAATTATTCTCTATTGTCTATTATTATGCTTTCTGTAAATTTCTTCTGTAATATAAGTTCATACGATATTTTGGCATATATCACAAAGAATTATATAGCGTTGATACTATGCGAAAATAGTACATCTACTATGCCGGTTTCACGCGGGGAAGGTTGGGTTTTCAGCTGTCTGTCAACCTATAAGATAAGATACTTTTATTTACCAATTATGGGCCCACGAGGGGCATGAATATTCACATATATAATTATTTAAAACATAACATATGTTTAACAAAGACAAAGATACAATAACATATATTTATAACATGTCATTTATATGCTCAGTGTGGTTGATATGTTTTAATACATCCAGCTATGATATATGTATCATATAAATACGATGAAAAATAAATAGATATAGCTGACTATTTGTATCCTACCCGTGTCTGAAGCAGAGAGGCAAACACAATGATAACCTTTCTGCAGGAGACACCAGGTGACGGTGCTAAAAGGATGATAGTCGACCGTGAATTTTGAGGTATGAACCATTTATATCCTCCCTGTGTCTAAAGCAGAAAGGCAAGCACATAGGTTGCCCTTCAGCAGAAGATACCAGGGGACGATGCTAAAAAACTATATAGCTAGTCCACGTGCAAGGGAGCGGATCCAATCTGTCAATCTATCATAGTCGTCTAAGCGTTTTTTAATACTTGTTATCCAAGACTATTCGGGGCAGTATAAAAATAGACAAATAATAAACAATAAGCTTTTATTGATTGTTTTGTAATGGCAAATTGTAAAAATTGTACGGCCACGGCTTGGAGATAATGGGCCGCCGGCAAACGTCAATGGCAGGCCCGAAATATATACACATAACCATTATAATATTCCAACAAATCATAATGTTCATATAAACCATATCCACATTATCCATGAAAATATCAAAATGCTGGCCCTGGGAACAGAAGCTCAGCCTATAAACAAATCCATTAAAATAACACAACATAATATGAATACTTTGTGTCACTATTTTCGCCACATGGTCGAACGCACGTTCCCAGTTGCTGTGTGATGGGAACTGAGTTCGACCACCACCACAAATCAAATGGTGGTAGCGACACAATTTTCCCAAGCCGTAGCCGTACCTTCCCGGAATTAGTAAGCCCATAACAATACGAACAAAATATTAGAATGTATATTACGAAGTATTTTTAAAATTGCAAAGCTTACAAAGGTGCTGTTAATTTGTGAAGTGTGGACTAAATGTTAAACAGAAAAATGGAATTACCTAAACGGGAGACGGATTCCAAGCCAAATTGGTTATAGATGTGTAATTCATACAACTCTACTTATATATTAATTTCCAAACTAAACTAATCATCCAAATTGGCTCAATTCAAATAACTTGTGCTATATAATTCTGTCTTCAATAACAAATAGATTCCAAGCCAAATGGGCTATAAATGTGCAATTCTAAACTAAACTAATCAGCCAAGTTGGCTCAATTAAAATAGCTTGTGCTATAAATGTGTAATTCTTTCACAATACTGGGTCCAACTATCCATACTTTAATTGTTCTGCCTATAATTCTTAGATAGCATTTAAATGCCAATTCCCAAGTATTAAGGTTACACAAAACTATCGAAGAGAAAATTAAAATTAACTATGAATAATATTTACTTTCGAGTTAGAACCGACAAAATTACTTATAACCTGATATATTTCTTGTAGATCTTTGATTTCCACCTGCCAGAACATTTTATTTGGTTTTCCGGCATGCCATCGATGGCGCAACAACCATCTGATAACATAAGTTCATATCAGCTAAACATCTAATAATAATATAAGTACATATCGGCTAAACATCTGAAATTAATATAAGTAGTATCAGCTAAACCCCTCTGACAATAATATAAGTATGTATCAACTAAACATCTGACAATAATATACTGAAGTATGTATCAACTAAACATCCGACAATAATATAAGTATGTATCAACTAAACATCTTATAAGTATCATGTATGTAATAATGTATCAACTAAACATCTGACAATAATATAAGTACGATCAGCTAAACATCTGACAATAATATAAGTATGTATCAACTAAACATCTGACAATAATATAAGTATGTATCAACTAAACATCTGACAATAATATAAGTACGTATCAGCTAAACATCTGACAATAATATAAGTATGTATCAACTAAACATCTGACAATAATATAAGTATGTATCAACTAAACATCTGACAATAATATAAGTATGTATCAACTAAACATCTTATAAGTATCATGTATGTAATAATGTATCAACTAAACATCTGACAATAATATAAGTACGATCAGCTAAACATCTGACAATAATATAAGTATGTATCAACTAAACATCTGACAATAATATAAGCATGTATCAACTAAACATCTGACAATAATATAAGTATGTATCAACTAAACATCTTATAAGTATCATGTATGTAATAATGTATCAACTAAACATCTGACAATAATATAAGTACGATCAGCTAAACATCTGACAATAATATAAGTATGTATCAACTAAACATCTGACAATAATATAAGTATGTATCAGCTAAACATCTGACAATAATATAAGTATGTATCAGCTAAACATCTGACAATAATATAAGTATGTATCAACTAAACATCTGACAATAATATAAGTATGTATCAACTAAACATCTGACAATAATATAAGTTTGTATCAACTAAACATCTGACAATAATATAAGTATGTATCAACTAAACATCTGACAATAATATAAGTATGTGTCAACTAAACATCTGACAATAATATAAGTATGTATCAACTAAACATCTTATAAGTATCATGTATGTAATAATGTATCAACTAAACATCTGACAATAATATAAGTACGATCAGCTAAACATCTGACAATAATATAAGTATGTATCAACTAAACATCTGACAATAATATAAGTACATATCAGCTAACCATCTGACAATAATATAAGTATGTATCAACTAAACATCTGACAATAATATAAGTACGTATCAGCTAAACATCTGACAATAATATAAGTATGTATCAACTAAACATCTGACAATAATATAAGTATGTATCAACTAAACATCTGACAATAATATAAGTATGTATCAACTAAACATCTGACAATAATATAAGTACGTATCAGCTAAACATCTGACAATAATATAAGTATGTATCAACTAAACATCTGACAACAATATAAGTATGTATCAACTAAACATCTGACAATAATATAAGTATGTATCAACTAAACATCTGACAATAATATAAGTATGCATCAACTAAACATCTGACAATAATATAAGTATGTATCAACTAAACATCTTATAAGTATCATGTATGTAATAATGTATCAACTAAACATCTGACAATAATATAAGTACGATCAGCTAAACATCTGACAATAATATAAGTACACATATCAGCTAAACATCTGCTATCAAGGTAAGTACATAGCAGCTAAACATCTGTAAATAAGATAAGCAAGTATCAGCTAAACATCTGATAATAAGCTTAGTTCATTTCAGATAAGCATCTGAAAATAAGATAAGTACATATCTGATAAACATCTGAAAATAAGATAAAAACATAAAAGCTAAACCTCTGATAATAACTTAGTGTAATTATCAGCTAAACATCTGAAAATAAGATAAAACATAACAGCTAAACATCTGATAATAAGGTTAGTAGTTATCATCTAAACAGTAATGATCATCTAAAAATCTGAAATAATATAAGTACATACCAGCTATACATCTGATAGTAAGATAAGTACATATAAGCCAAACGTCCGATAATAATATAATTTCATATCAGCCAAACATCCAATAATAAGATAAGTTAATATTAGCTAAGCATCTGATAATAAAGTGAGTACATATCAGCTAAACATCTGATCATAAGATAAGTACATATCAGCTATACATCTGATAATAAAATAGTACATAACAGCTATACATCTGATAGTAAGATAAGTACATATCAGCCAAACGTCCGATAATAATATAAGTTAATATTAGCTAAGCATCTAATAATAAAGTGAGTACATATCAGCTAAACATCTGATCATAAGATAAGTACATATCAGCTATACATCTGATAATAAAATAGTACATAACAGCTATACATCTGATAATAAGATAAGTACATATCAGCTAAACATCTGAAAATATGATAAATACATATCAGCTAAATGTCTGAAAATAAGATAAATACCCAACAGCTAAGCATCTGATAGTAAGGTTAGTAATTATCAGCTAAACATCTGCTAATAATATATTAAGTACATATCAGCTAACCATCTGATAATAATACAAGTACATATCAGCTAAACATCTGATAATAAGATAAGTACATATCAGCTAATCATCTGATGATAATATAAGTACGTATCTGACAGCCAAACATCCGATAATAGGATAAGTTCATATCGGCTAAACATCCGATAATAATATAAGTACATATCATCTAAACATCTGAAAACAAGAAAAATACATCAGCTACAATAAGGTTAGTAATCGTCAGCTAAACATCTGAAATAAGATAAGTTCATATCAGCTAAACATCTGACAATAATACAAGTACTTATCACTAAACATCTGATAATAAGATAAGTTCATATCAGCTACACATCTGATATTAAGATAAGTACATATCAGCTAAACATCTGATAATAAGATAAGTTCATATCAGCGAAACATCTGAAAAAGATAAGTACATGTCAGTTTAACATCTGATAATAAGGTAGGTACATGTCAGCTAAACATCTGATAATAAGGTAATTTCATATCAGCTAAACAACTGATAATAAGATAAGTACATATCAGCTAAACATCTGATAATAAGGTAAGTACATCAGTTTGCAAGAGAGGCTGCCGACCACTATAAATGGCAAGCCCCGTAAATCCATTTATCCTTATATCCTTATATACATGTACCTTATAAACAAAATTCATATATACTTTACAAATCCTTATATCCTTATATACCATTGTGTTAAAACATCTGATAATAAGGTAGGTTCATATCAGCTAAACATCTGATAATAATGTTCTATGCACCATCTGTATAACACGTTATATACTGAAATTTATCTGGTATACCAATGTTATATACTGAAATTTATTGGATAATCATGGTACATGCAACATCGGTACACGTTATATGTTTGAATTTATATGATAATTATATTATATGCAACATCTACATACAAAAAATAAATAAAAAATAAATAAATAAAATAAAATGTACCATGATATATACTGAAATTTATCTGATAATCATGTTATATGCCACATCGGTATACCATATTATATACTAAAAATTTGACAGATTATCATGTTTCTCCACCATGGGCAGGGTATATACCCTTTTATATACTGAAATTTATCTGATAATCATGTTATATGCAACATCAGTATACCACATTATATACTAAATCATATCTAACAATTAAATTACATGCAACATGTTATTCTGTGTAGTATGCTTAAATTTATATGGACATTGTAACATTACACGGCTGGTAATCGGCACAAGCAGAACAGTTGGTTCTGCAAAGAAATTCGTGAGGATAACTTCCGGTTTTGGTGGAGGAGAGTTCACGAAGACGCTTCGCAAGGTATGTACATGTCAAAAATTGAAATTTTCTTTTTTACTGCTCGAATATTGCAAAATCAGAGAATGCTATGCTGTGGCGAATGCTTTCACGATTAGAAACATGTATAGTTTATTCTTGTATATGAAGTGTAACTCTCGCAAAATCAATCGTCCCACGAAAAACATGACGAAAATTGTGACACTCTTACATTTCTAAGTTGTTCTTGACAAAGATGCAAGTTAAATTTTCAATATTTTTTCATCATGGGAGTCTAAATGTAATCGGGGATAAATTCCGATTCGTCAGAAGTAAATTGAAGTCTAGATTAATCTACAAACTGTCAATTTTCTCGTTTTCCTGCTTGAGGAGATCGGTTCTGATAGAGCACATTGCGAATGCATGAGGAGATTTGCTAGTTTTGTTAATTGTTTTCTGCAAAATTGATAAATTGACACTTTTAAACACAAAACTGATAAATACTCTAATCAAAATAAACTATTCTCTGTCCACTTTCAGGAGATGCCAGGATTCAAGGGAAAGAGGAAAAGGGGACTGACATTGACTCTTTACAAAAAACCATTTCGATATAGATTGCCTGCATCACCGCCAAGGAAACGAACAAAAATAAGTAGCAGTACACCAAATTTAAAATTCCCATTAATCAGGCACACCAAGTTTATTAAAAAAGTCTCTTTCAATTTCAAAATATTTATATCCTTTCAAACGGGTTTACACATCTATTCGGCGCAACCTTTTTACTAAAGATGACGGAAACTTCACCGCAGATCTACACAAGTTATAATATTACATGATTTCAGCACATACATATGTCTAACGTAAATAAACATTCACTTAGTGCTAGTAGTCATGAATAAATTAAACACAAGATGTCAATTAAACTGGACATATCCTTAAAATCTGTAAAGCGCTTTACATCTTGTAACCACTACTAACAGAGATATTTTTTATTTACAAGTGTGTACACATAACACACTACATAATAGAAAAACAAACCACAAATTAATATTATTCTCAACTGTATGATATTTAATTTAGAGTGTATCATTTGTATTAGAAATTATAAAGATATGATTCACATTAAGTTTGATTATAAAATTATCTTACAGTGCATTTTCAATTTTTTCCAATGTACAAATGTAAGGGAAGTTAATCTTGTGTATCCAATACACAATGGAAGTTGTCACAAACAACAAATGATCAATAATGACAAGTTTAATCATGGGAAACCGCAGTTACAATTATGAATTGATTCCTTAAATGAAATGTTTCTTTCTAGGTGACAGCCCATGAACAATGAAATATTACTTTTATACATTTAAAAACCCGACGGGAAGTTCGTTAATTTATTACCAGCAGACATGCAAAATTTGTGATTATACAGTGGATTACATGTGTCGTACCAAAACTAGCAAATCTCCTCATGCATTCGCACTGTAAGATAATTTTACAAAGTTAATGTGAATCATATCTTTATAATTTCTAATACAAATGATACACTCTAAATTAAATATCATACAGTTGAGAATAATATTAATTTGTGGTTTGTTTTTCTATTATGTAGTGTGTTATGTGTACACACTTGTAAATAAAAAAAGATCTCTAGTAGTGGTTACAAGATGTAAAGCGCTTTACAGATTTTAAGGATATGTCCAGTTTAATTGACATCTTGTGTTTAATTTATTCATAACAACTAGCACTAAGTGAATGTTTATTTACGTTAGACACATGTATGTGCTGAAATCATGTAATATTATAACTTGTGTAGATCTGCGGTGAAGTTTCCGTCATCTTTAGTAAAAAGGTTGCGCCGAATAGATGTGTAAACCCGTTTGAAAGGATATAAATATTTTGAAATTGAAAGAAACTTTTTTAATAAACTTGGTGTGCCTGATTAATGGGAATTTTAAATTTGGTGTACTGCTACTTATTTTTGTTCGTTTCCTTGGCGGTGATGCAGGCAATCTATATCGAAATGGTTTTTTGTAAAGAGTCAATGTCAGTCCCCTTTTCCTCTTTCCCTTGAATCCTGGCATCTCTTGAAAGTGGACAGAGAATAGTTTATTTTGATTAGAGTATTTATCAGTTTTGTGTTTAAAAGTGTCAATTTATCAATTTTGCAGAAAACAATTAACAAAACTAGCAAATCTCCTCATGCATTCGCAATGTGCTCTATCAGAACCGATCTCCTCAAGCAGGAAAACGAGAAAATTGACAGTTTGTAGATTAATCTAGACTTCAATTTACTTCTGACGAATCGGAATTTATCCCCGATTACATTTAGACTCCCACGATGAAAAAATATTGAAAATTTAACTTGCATCTTTGTCAATAGTCCGAGATTCCTCTGTCGTTTAACGGCATTGTTAAAGTTGCTGTAGCCGTTCAACGTCAGAGCGTGATACATACGGAAAACAGCGGATTTGCTTCTCCAACTCTGGGTCAGCACATTTCCACGTTTCGTGGCTATCGGATTTTATTTTCAATCAGAAACCCTTATATAAATCGCTTCACCAATCATTTTTCTATTCATTCATAACCATCTTGCCCTCAGAAAGTGGTGCTACACTCCATTACAGCACGATTTTGCCTTAGATCCTATGATTCCGCCATTTGTCTTCCATTTTTCAAACATTTGTCACGTGACTACGAGAAAACCACGATTACCGCAATGTATCATGGGAGATGATTTGCATATAAACAAACAAACAAATATTTGTATTGCCAATCATACACGCCTGTTAAGGCAGAACAATTAACATAAAATTTAATACAGTTGATTATATTGATTGGTAATGATTTTAACAGCAATAGTGAATTACAGATAACCATAAGAAGAAAAAAATGATGTAGTACCTTGTCCAAAAAAGGGGGACGTAACACATGCTCTTTCCGAAGCCCATTGGCAACACTCTGCCATTGAATCTTTTCTTTCCAACACATTCTGTATTATTTCCTTCTGCTCTGCTTTGATCTATAGATGGACTGTTTGTCCTGTAGAATACGCTTAAATGTATGGTCTTCCATGTGACTTGAATGTTGTTTACGTATGCAAATAATGCTAAAATAATTTGGCGCGCGGAATTAAGTAGCTCCCATCATGCAATGCGTTACTGTTATCATTCAGTTAGTATCGCGAGATCACGTTTGTAGATTCGAAAATGGAAGTCAAATGGCGGAATAATAGGATCTAAGGCAAAATCGTGCTGTAATGGAGTGTAACACCACTTTCTGAGGGTAAGATGGTTTTGAATGAATAGAAAAATTATTGGTGAAGCGATTTATATAAGGGTTTCTGATAGAAAATAAAA